>CM052552.1:38281682-38307274 GCA_028533065.1 Trachops cirrhosus | reverse complement strand
TGAGATTTATAAGAAAAATACACCTGAATATAATTTTGAAATTCATAAAGGTTAAAACAAAAGTAAAATTTCAAAAACTCTGTAAAGTGTTAAATATCTATAATTCAAACATTAAATTTTCCCTCAAAAATCAGATGGTAATTTTAAGATATTTAGTGGACCTTATACATATGAAAATAAAGCATACATTGTATCTCTTAAAAAAAAAAAAAAAAAAACAGTCAAAGGATGAGAGTGTGCTTTTTCTTATTAATTTTGAGTGATTCATATTTAAGTTTTTCCTACTGATAAGGCAACAAACAGAATTTGTTAAAATTCTATTACAATTAAAGTCACTTCAAAATCATCAAAATAGTAACCCCATTTCCCCTTGAGTACTGTAATATCTGTAATATAACACTGTACTCCCATGGATCCTCTTATGTGAAATGCAAAAACTTTCCTTAAAAGTAAATCCACATATTTCTAGGCCTTGACGGGTAGACTGTAGCTGGGATCATGGATAAGGTATAAGGTAGCTTGGATTAAAACAAAAACAAAAAAAGGGTAAGGTGGGGAGTGACGGAGAATTTTAGTTCAAGTCTAAATATGACATAAGCCTTTGGTTTTTGATAGAGTGTAGTAGTCTTGGTCTTTTATAATTCAGAGACAAAAATACTGCATTGTGTTCATAATCCAAACAAAACTATAAGAGGTTGGTTTGAGATGGTTTTAAGAAATCACAGTGAAGGAGACTAGGGAAAGGAGACTTAGGTTTTCATTGTGGCTCTTCTACCAGCTCCTTGGGCAACCCTATGCGAGTAATTCTGTTTAGCAGAAGCTTCATTTTCCCATCCACAGAATGAAGGACTGGCCTGGAGTCACCAAACTTCAGCCCAGGTCAGTCTTTGTGTGGTCTTCAAGCTAAGAATGTTTTTTTTATATTTTAAAAGGTTAAAAAAACAGAACAAAACACAGAGCTGTACACATGATGGAGATGCTACTGGCCCACAAAGCCTAAAATATGTGCTATCTGGCCCTTTACAGAAAAAAAAACTGCTGATTTTGTGCACTAGATTGATGGTTAAGAGTCACCAGAGACACCTGAAAGTACCAGCATTCTGGGACCCCAAATTCAGAGATTACAGTAGGATTTGGGGTAGAACCCAAAGATCCACATTTTTAAGAAGTTTTCGGTTTACCCCATGCATATCTAAGTGTAAGATCCACTGAAACAGATGACCTTCATACCCATGTAGCTCTTTCTAGGACTGGGCATTCTTCTGCAGATGATGGTGTTCTGATAATACCTTGAAAATAAGCTTTCTTGACAGAGGGTTTATTTTGTTGTTTGCAAAAGGATTATCTCCCTGTATTTGGATTCCAACTTTGTCATTTGTTGGGTAATCTTAGCTAAGTTACCTAACTCTTTTTATCCTTAGACTTCCCAACTATAAAATGGAGATGCCACTGTCCATCTCAGAGGTTTGCCCTAAGTACTAAATGCAAAACACCTGGCATGTGTTTGGACTGGCATGGATGCTCAATAGATGACTACTATTATAACTGATTAAATTTTATTATTATTAAAGTTCAGCCAACCACCATGCCAAAACAAAATGTTAAGCCACCACCTCTGAAAACTATCCATGAAAAAGAAAGGTTGTTAGAGGTAAGAACATATCCTGTTAACAGAGGGCACAATTTCCTGTACGTCTCCTTCCTTTCACGGTGCGGAAGAATCTAGTTGGTAACACAGCACATGAAGGGACACTAGAGGCAGACTTGGACAAAAGCTAAATGTGAAATTGTACTTATAAAGTTTTCTTCTGATGCAATCAAGCTATCAAAATAACCAGTTCAAGTCCTCACACTTGGTGACAACAGTGGGTCCCTTTCATAGGATCATTCCCCTAGTTTGGAAAGCTTGATCATGAGGGAAGAACAAGGGTCTTTGATTTTTTTTAACCCACTTAACTTTTACCTATCATTCAACACCAAAGCACCTTTTTTTTTTCCACATAAGAAAGTACTGAATCTCTTACTTTACAAGTAATATCTAGGCCATAGGAATTCTCTCCTCTACTTGTTGCGCCTCCCATTTTTTCAATTCTTGAGATCACTCCCAAAGGAACATCAAGTATTGGAGCAGAATCCTGTAATGGACAAAAATACAAAAGTCAGTATTTCTGTCAGTATAATTAAAACATTGAAAACAAACTTAAAACAACCATATGCTTTCAGGGTGTTTTTACCTTTGCCCTTTTACCACTTTTTATAATAAAAATATGATAATATGTAGATCACACATGAAAGAGCAAGCATTAAAATAATCACTTATGCAGCCAAAATGCATGCCCAAACATGTGACATTCTGTACTGCCTACACAATGAAGACTAAACTCCTAGGTACACAATTCAAGGGCCCATAATGTTGCTTCCAGCCTGTCTCTACAGGCTTCTATCCCATGGCATTCTGTGCTCCAACTGAGTGAATGTTTTCACTGTTCTTCAAATATTTCAGTTACCATCAGGCCTATGTGCTTTGTGCATGGTGTTCCCTTTGCCTGGGCTGACCTATCTTTCCCTACTACCAATATTCTTCCTGAACCTTAAATCTTGGTTCAGCATGCACCACCTCTCACAAAGCCTTGCTTTCAAATTAGATCACATAGTACTGATCACTTCCTCCTCTGAGGTTCTAAAACACTTGATTCAGACTGCTGTTACACCACTTACTGCACTCTATCTCGTTACCATGAATTTCCATGTCTGCTTTCCCCCCACTAGAACCAAGCACCTGGAAGTCGTGTCTGTCTTTAGGCATGAGTGCATTTCACAAAGCAGAAGGACCTGAATATATAGCAATGCTTCTCCATCATTTCTTATCCAATGTTGACTGCAAAGGATCCATCCATAAGGTTGCTGTCATGATGAAGTCACATCAGTGAAGTCATTCTGCAATCCTTGCAACAAGATAACAGCAGCTGCCATGTACAGAATTCCTTATCTGTGCCAGCTACTGCAACAGGGGCTTGGCATGCATCATATAATTTTAATCTCACAGCTATTCTGGATGTAGGCAAAGTATTTCCATTTCTAGATGCAGCAACCAAGGCTTTAAAAACCTTTAGTAACTGGCTTAGTAAATATGAGGAAGGGTTGAGATTCAAGATGAGGTCTGGGTGCATACATCAAAAGAGCCATAAAAATGGTCCTACACTTTTGACTCCATAACTGCACTCCTAAGAACTTATATTACAGCTATTGCACATCAGAAGAAAAGGCTGTATGTGTGAAGATGCTCAAGGGAGCCAGAAGTGAATATCAGGGTATAGAAAATTAGAGTCAGTCAACTCGATGGAATTAGCATGCAGCTACTAAAATAATTATGGGATATGGAAAAATAAATTTAAATGGAAGGAAGAAGCATACAAAATATACTGTGACTACAACAATGTAAAATGTATATTCATATGGACAAAGATAGGAAAGGCTATACAATGTTTTAAATCAAGTATTTTCTTTAACATTGTTAGATGACTGTGATAATAAAGGAAAAATTTGAAAGGTGCTTATTAAACTTTTGTTCTTTAAAAGATGTTCTTTTGGCGGATACAAATAAAATTAAGTTTTTTTCTTTTACTTTAAATCCTTCTCCTTAAAACACAATATTAAAAAAATTAAGTGTTTCCTCATAAAATGTAATGGGGTTCTCAGGCATTCCAGAAATTCAGAAAGTATAAGACTGGGGACATCCATGCCATGGAATGCTACTTAGCTGCAAAGATGAAGGAACTATGGATACATGCAATCACCTGGAAAAATCTTAAGGGCATCATGCTGACTGGATAAAGCCACTCTGAAAAGGTCATGTGCTACATAATTCCATTTATAGCATTCTTGAAATGACAAAACAATTGAGATGGAGAAGAGAGAAGTGGTTACCAGGGGTTGAAAAGGAGTGTGTGACTATGAAGGGACAGGATGAGGGAGTTAGTTTGTGTTGACCGAATAGTTGCATATCTTGACTATTGGTGGTAGTTATATAAATTTATACGTGGGATTAAATGCGACAGAATTGTATGCAAAAACATAAAAAATGAGAGCATGAAAAAAACTGATGTAACTATATTGTACCACTCAACTTCCTGGTTTTGATAAGGCAGTACAGTTATTACAGAAGCTAGGTCAGGCATACACAGGACCTCTCTGTACTATATATCAAAGTTCTTGAAAGTTCATAATTATGTTAAAATAAAAAGTTTAAACAGCGTAAGAGTATAGTTATGATACAGAGGAAAGAGTACAAGCTCTTAAGTTGGATAAAAATGGTTGAAATCTGAGTTTTGACATTTGTTAGCTGAATGCTTTTAGCAAATTAGTGTATCTCTTGGCCACATATACCTGTAAAGTAGGGATGATTAGAGATAATGGACTTATATTACTTGGTGTGGTGCCTGTCACATGGTAGCTAGAAAACAATGGAAGTTATTATTATAGCAAAGGATTCCTTAGTATTTGGAAGACATAGCTGTGCTATGCAACAATAGTGGCTCAATATGCTCTGGCATGCAGTTACAGGTCTTTCTGTTTGTACCTATAAGGAGCCATTTTTTTAGCTGTTCATGGGATAAGACACCTCACTACATGACTGAAATCCAAATCCCTAGAGAAAAAAGACACTACTCAGTAACTGTGCACATACATAGCTATATATTATAATGTATTTACTTCTCAATACAATCTAGTTATTAAAAACATACTATCAAGCAGTCTGTTATTATGCTTAGATTATACTGAGATTTATGAGTATCTGTTCAACTATATTCGTAAATGCCAAGCTTATAACCTAAAAATGCATAGAGTAGACACTAAATAAAAATCTGATACTATAACAACATGGAAGCAAGAATACAAACAAAGCAGAAGAATTAAAAGTTAGATGAGACCTTGCTGCTCTCTGTCCCTGTATAGAGGGAATTCTGTAACTCTGATTGCCCTAACCCAACAGAAAACAGAAAATGGCACACTGAGAAGAACCAGCCAGCTCCTGATGAAGGGCACCCACAGTCTAATGATGCTACATGCTACATTCTCCCTGAATTACAGGTTCAAAGTCAGATAACTCAGCAGGCCAAACTGGAAGATCCAGGAATAGGAAATTAGCTTCCCTCTCTAGAAAAACTAAATTGTCACTATCTAAACATCATTAAGTACTTAAGAATTCTCAAAGGTCCATTCTAACTTAAAACTCTGTGCCTATGGCCTCTAAGTATCTGAAATAGTTCAGCAGTAAATATAACAATCTATAAAGATGCATTCATTTACTATCTTTCTTTTGAGTGTATACTGAGTAACAGAAAGTGTACTGTTCCCTAGGGACCACAGTGATTAAATAAGATGCAGAGACTGCTCTCAGAGAGCTCAAGGCCTAGTCTGGGAGATAAGATACATGTACGCAAATAGCCACAACGCTAGGGTGCAAGTGCCAAAAGCCATTTAAAAAAGGTCCAGACAAAGTGGAAAAAGAAGTCGTAGAAGAGCAGATTTCCTATGAACGGGGTCACATGAATACTCTGTGGTGATGGTGACATTAAAGATGATCCTTAAAAACTAGAATAATAGCAGTTAGGGATTAGCCTTCCATAAACAGGTAACAGTGACATCAGCTACACATGTGGAAAAGCATGGGGATTTTATATAGTTTTTAAAAGTAGCCCAGGTTTAAGATAAGGTGGCACGGTAATTTCCAGAAGAGTACCTCAGGGCTTGGATCAGGGTGACTGTGTTTCATAGAATGCATTTTTGAGAAGAGGAATTCAATGAGAGAATGATGGTTTATGATGATTCATCTAGAAGCTCTGAGTCCTCTCCATGAATGGGTGTAGAGGGCTAAAATTCTGTGCCTCTATTTCTCTAAGCGTCTAAATAGGTGCAGAGGACTACTGGTATTTCTTGGAATTTTAGAGACTAATGTTTTAGTGCAAATGAGAGGCTATGAGGTTCTAAAAGTGGAGAGTGACTAGGGTGGAAAGCAAAGGAAGGATATGAGCCACTGGAGAAGAATCAAACTGACTCAGAATTAGACTCAGCTATCTGGGACAATGGTGGTCCCACCAAGAGATATGAAGAACATAAGAGGAGGTTTTGGAGGAAGATTAACTTTGTCAATTTTAGACACACTGGGCTTGAGGTTATGATAAATTATTCAAGAACAAACATCCAAAAGGCAGCTGGAAATACAGAACTGGAACAGATCCCAAAGGCTCCTTAAACTCAAAATGTCCAGAAATAAACAAGTGATGTTTCTGTCTCCAAACTACATCTTCCTATCTCTATGGCTGGCATTCCATCTATTCAGTTACCAAAGCTGGAAACATAGGAGTCATCCTTGTCATCCCCCTCCTCCATTATCCTTTTATCTCCCTCCACTATTCTTAATCCAGTCTCTTATGTTAATCTCTTAAATCAATCTCGAATCTGTTAACCTCTCTCTACCTCTAACAGCAATTTCACTAGACCACTGGATTAGGCACAGTGGTCTCTTTGTAGCTACTATTATACCACTTACAATCTGCCCTCCACACAACAGCCTGGGTGATCTTTTACAAAAGTACACATTCCTCTATTTAAACCAGTTCTGAAGCTTCTCATTGTTCACCTCTAAACACTTAAGCCCTTAGCAGAGTCTACAAGGCCTAGGGCTTCTGGTCATGCCCACCTTTCCAGCTCACATCTCACAGCTCTCCTGGACCCCAATCTAGCCCTGTCATTTTACGTGATCCCTTTGGTCTCAGGGCTTCACACATGCTGTTTTCTCAGCTTATTCTTTCCAACCCAGCCCCTGCCCAGATCAAGGTAACTCCCACTCATTCTTCAAACTATGGGGTCAAACATCATTTTCTCAGAACAGTTTTGCAGGCTTCTCAAACTGTTGTGCCCCTGTACTACTCCCATGTAACACTTATCAGAGCTTGTTGTTACATACTGGTATGATATCCAATTAACATTTGTCAGTCCCATCAGAACTAAAGCTTTATAAGGAAGAGACTGTGTCTGCTGTATGCACAACTACAGCCTAGCACCTGGCACAGGGACTGACACACAACAGGGGTGGAACAGAAGATGAAAGATCGCTACTGGAGCTATGGAATTGGAAAGCAACTGACAAGAGAGGGTAAGGACAGAACTCTGTGGAAGTAAGAATGTAGGAAGGAAAAAAATGAAATGCAATAAAGGCAAGAGGCAGAAAAAAGTAGAAGAGCCAAGAATGCATGGAGAAAATTACAAGGGAAGGAAGGAGTAATCAACAATACCCATAGCAGCAGAGAAGTTAAAATGTTGAGGAATCAACCAAGACCACTGAAACTGAGCAGTAAAAGAGCAGTAAAACAAAGACTTCTCAATAAAGAACAGAAGCCCACAAGAAGTAAAGAAGCTAATAGATTGAGAGTGGAAGCAGAATGTGGGAACAATTTTTTAAAAGAAGTCTGACAAAGAAGGGGAAGAAGGAGGAGAGTGGTATAAGCGGGTAAAAGGGATGAAAGAAGGTATTTTAAAATAACGAGACTGGAGCAGTGAAAGACAAATGCCCTATGATCTCACCTATAAGTGGAACCTAATCAATAAAACAAACAAGCAAGCAAAATACAACTAGAGACACGAAAATAAAGAAACTGACAGTAACCAGATAGGAAGGGGGAGAGGGAATTGGAGCAAAATAGAAGGGTCATCAAGGAACATGGGAAGGGTTTACAGGAACAAATATAGAGGACACATGGACAAAACTAGGAAGGTTGGAAATGGGAAGGATTGGTGGGTGGGCTGGAATGGGAATAAAAGATAGAAACTGTACTGAATAATCTAAAATAAAAAAAATTAATTAAAAAAAGAAATATAAAAGCACACAAAAACAAAATTGAAGGAATAAAATAAAATCATTAAAAAAAGGAACATGTATCAAGTACACATGGACAAAGCCAAAGGGGGTAGATTCGAGGGTGGGAGGAAGGCATGGGAGGGGCAGGGGGGCGTGGTGGGGTGAAAATGGAGACAAGTGTACTTGAACAACAATGAAAAGGCTCAAGTAGAGGGATTCACTTTGGACAAGAAGTTGTGTAGTTCCTTCCTCTAGGACGGGTGAAAACAGACATACACCATTACGTGATGAGAAGGGAATTTATAGGAAGTCCATAAGGATGACTTTTAACTTATGAACATAGCAAGAGATGAGATCAACTAAAGAACAGGGAGGGTTTGTCACTGATGCAATGGGGTATGTAATGAGAATTCGAGATTAAAAGAATTGCCAAAGCAGTGATGGGACCCTTTCTGAGTCCTAAAAGCCTGAACTTGTAGTGGAAATAATTAATTAAATCCAATATGTGACTTTCAACAGCAGGGCTCAGTAGCCCCCAGAGACTCACATTTGGGGATTAGTAAGTTGGGATCCCCTAGGACAAGGGGACCTAGGGGATTAGCATGAATTGTTTTAAACTAAAAAACAGCATTCATTTTGCCACAGCAATATAAGATGATTTAAGACTGAAGCTTAAAATATCTACAGTGTGGATCCTGTGTTCCTTCCCACTGATGTTCTTACCTACGAATACACTACGATATTTTATTATTCCAGTCTTTTAAAAATTATTTCACCTCCTTTAAAGAAAAGAGGTACCAAATCCACTAGACAGAAGAACCAAAAAAAGGAACAATCTTGAAAAGGTTCCAATGTATTTTCCTGAAAAGAAAAATACTACAGGAATCCTCTTTGTTCATACTTGTAATAAAGAGGTGGGGCCTTCCCCCTCTGGGAAGGAATTCAGTCTGGCTCTGAAATGTCCACAATGGAATGTAAACGTTGCCTCCCTTCTGAGTGGTATCCAGGGCTTACAGCTGAAATTGCAGCCAATTAGAGAGATCATGGAATCTAAGTGCTGCCACACTTGTTAGATGCCCAGCTCTTATGTGGCATCTGTCCAAAGCTCATTTCATAACCAGATATTTGAGAGAGTCTGATGGACATGCAGGCTATCCAGTCATCTTGATTCTCCAAGACCTGCCTCTGCACTGGTAAACCATCAAAAAGCAAAGTAAACAGACTTGTTCTTCTGGTCCCTTACAGAAATACCTTTGCTGAATAAAAGTTAATGTGTAGCCCTGGGTGACATGGCTCAGTGGACTGAGTGCCGGAATGTGAAGCAAAGGGTCACTGGTTTGACTCCCAGTCAGGGCACATGCCTGGGTTGTGGGCCTGGTCCCCAGTAGGGGCATGCGAGAGGCAACTACACATTGCTGTTTTACTCCCTCTCTTTCTCCCTCCCTCCCACTCTCTCTAAAAATAAATAAATAAAATCCTAAAAAAAAAGTTAATGTGTGTTCTGTCTTGATAGAGGGCCTTGAACAGTATTCAAGAATCTTTGAGTGATACTCTGCCTGAAGAATTGAATCACTATGTTCCTATCTTTTAGAGAAAACCCTAACCACAAGTTTGTCCTTGAATTTAATCCAGGAGGAATGTACTGTTTCTGAGTTATCACTGGAAAATAAAAACTGTATATACACCACTTTTCTCACCTCATCAGCAGTCCTAATTCTAGAACCAAATTATACGGCCAAGGGCTGTAAACTACTTATTTGGAAGGCTTAAAAGCCTCCATTCCTTTAGTTTCCTATACATCCCCTACATTCCATTCCATTTTTAAAAGAGGTATATGGAATGACCAAGAGTGAGAGTTACTAACTTTCGGATGGAGATTACCTTTGAAGTGAAGGCAGGATGGGATTTCTTCAGCTGGGTGGTAGATCCACAGGTAGCTATGTTATCCTTTATAAACTGTCTTAAATATTTCAAAATAAATTTTCAAAGTGTGTGTGTGAGGGGTAGGGTGGTGAATGACATTCTAGGTGGAGAAAAAGGACTGAAGGAAAGTCCAGAGGGGAGAAAGCATAGGGTTTGATTAGGGAACAAGCTTAATCAAGCATGTGGGGTGGAGTTGAAAGATCTGCTAGAGGTGGAATATAGAGGGTAGAGAGAGGAGTGGGGAATGGAAGGCAATTAGGCTGTATACACATTACATGGTATGACATATCAGATGTGTACTTCAGGAAAGGAAGTGAGGTTACAGCATGGTATGATGAATCAGGGTAGGTGAGTTAGGTGTGGGTTACAGAAGACTATAAATACTTGGCTAAGGAATCTGAAATGAGGGGGGAAATGAGCCAATGAGAGTTTCTGAGGGGAGACACAAGATGGTGGCAGAGTAGGTGGAAGCTACACTAACCTCCTCCCACGACAAAACTAGAATTATAACTAAATTATAGAAAAATCATCCTGAATAACCAAATGAACACTAGCAGGAGAGAAGCTTTATAACCAAGGACAGAGAGTTACTGAGCCAGTGGTATGATAAGATTGTGAGAATGTCTTAGGGAGCTAGCAAGAATGAAGTGGGAGAAGTTACTGCAATGGCCTGGGAGATAGGGGCTGGTGATAAGACCTTGGACAGAGGTGGGGCAACAGGACTAGAAAGAACTGAGAAAATGTGAAGACTGCAAAGGTTAGAGAAGTGACTCCAAGGGCAACTAGAAGATAAGTAGACCCATCAAGAGAAACAAGAAGGCCAAAAGAAGGAACTGGGAAGGGAGAAAGAGCTGAAGAATTTCAGTTTGGCCATGTGTCTGGGCTGCCGGGTGGAAAGTGGAGGGATCTCCAGAAAGTAGTAAGAAATGAGAAACTGGGGACAGAAGAAGATCAACACTAGAAAACAAAGCCAAGGGTTGGGTGGGGGTGTGGGGGAGGACTAGGGAATGTACTAGGTAGCAGTGTCTCTTTGCCTATCAGCTGTTGTCACATGGGATAAGAATGTGTGGGGAAAGGCTTTGTAAATTCAAGGAGCTTTCTTAACATGTGGTGTTATCTACAGAGAAGTGAATGAAGCCAGGGAGTAGATGAAGCCATGGGGCAAAATCTGAATAGGGAGAAGTGTGCTGAGGACTGGGAGCTGGCAGATCTTCTACCAGGAGGTAGACGGAAGAGCAAGAGAGACCAATCAGACTGGCATCACCACAGAATCTGTTCTACCCAGGCTCCCAGTGCCTCCTAACGGTCACCCTCCACAGTCTCAGTTCATTCTTTTTGTTTGTTTGTTGTTTGAACCCTGCAACATTTTGCACTATGCTCTACACTCTTCTTGAGATTTTTCTCTTCTACCAGCTTCCATCAAAGCCTTCCCTCAGATTTTCTATTGCTGCTTCTTTCTTTTCTCCAGTGGCTCTTCTCTCCACATCACAGAAAAATGTTCATGTCTCAGAGGGTTCTCTGCCCAGCCCACATCTCTTCATTACTAATCTTGTGAATGTACATGGATTTTTACCAATACTTATATGCTAATAACTTTGGAAGCTTTAGAGTCACATTTCCGACTGCTTCTGATCTATTTCCACCCAGTAGTTATACTGCTGTAAATCCACACATTCAGACTTATTTCGCCTTGTCTCCAACATATTCCTTCTCCTATAATATCTATTTCAGTGACTGGGTGCAGCTGCAATCATTTAAGCCAAAAATAAATAAATAAATAAATAAATAAATAAATAACCCCACAGGAATCATTCTTGACTTGAGTCTTTTCTTCAACTCCCACCTCCAATGGCCACATGAATCCTCCTGAATCTGTCACGGCTGTTCCCCCCTTTCTGTTGCAACTATGGCTGTATTAGGCCCTTACTGCTTACCTGGAAAATTAAAATAATTTCCTGCCTCCAGTCTCTCTCTCCCTAATCCATCATACATGCTGCAATGTGACTTCTCTTCCTGAAATACACATCTGATATGTCATTCTCTATGTATTGCATATACAGCCTCATTGCCTCCCATTCCCCACTCCTCCCTCTACCCTCTGTATTCCAGCTCCAACAGATCACTAAGCCATTTCCACATTATATGGTGTTTTTCCATATTGTTATACATTTGATATGAAAACTCTCTACCTGATAAGCTCCTCCCACTTTCCTTCCAGTCCAGGAAATTGTTACCATTCTTCAAGACTCAGTTCAAATATTACCTCCTCTATAAAGCATTCTATGACTCATCACATGGTTAATCATCCTCTCCCTGTAACCTCACAGTATTATGCAACTACTGTAGTCTTTGCCATGTTATATACCATGCTTACTCATCTCCACACCATTCATCTAGCATGGTGTTAGGTTCACCACAGGGTTCAATGAAAGTTTCTGGAATAAAGATATGAAAACATGAATGAATAAAGGGTCAATTTGCCTTTATTATTCTCCATAGTGTCTGAACTCAAAATGCTCCTGGAAGGGAATCTGGAAGCACTCTTCTGAGTATTACATGCCTAAAGTGTCCACTACTAAAGTCACAAGATCAACTTCAAGGCAAATTACTGAGCACCCTTAAGATTAAAAGGTGGTTATGAGTCTTCAAGATGTAGTCAAACCACAGTGACAAGGTCTGTTCCCTCCCGAGTTCACTCATTGAATACACTTTTACTGAGCACTTACAATCTACTGGACACTGTGCTAAATAGGCACAGGGGACCAAAAGGACTCACCATTAGTTACGAACACAGGCAAAGCAGCACATAAGACAGAATTCCTTCATTCAGCTCAGCCTGATTGAGCACCTTCATGTGCCACGCTGTTCGATGTACTGAGGGTGCACTAGTAAAAGGATAGACAAGCACCCCTGCCCTCAGACAGATAAGGAACAAAAGCAGTGAAATATATAAAATAGGAGATAGTGGCAAGAGCTTAGGAGAAACAAAAAAAACATGCAAGGGAGAGAGGAAGAGTTGGGAAAGGATTATTAAAGGTTTAGATAGGGTGGCCAGGGAAGGTTTCATAACAAGTGTTAACAGAGAGATGTGGAAAAAGGGCGGTAGAGACACAAAGAGGGAATTATTTCTTCAAAGGTAGCTGGAGAAGGCTTCACAGAGGACAGGATTTTTGAGGTGGGTTTTGAAGGATGAATAGCATGCCAACAAGAGTTTTGGAACTAAGAGGTTAAGTCAGCCAGCCTAGGTCTAAGTTGGATCACTTTGGAGGCAGCATGCAGGCCATAATGGTGGGGTTAGACCACAAAGGAGGGCCAGACAGAAGGCTAGTGTAACAATATAAGGAAATAACCACTGTGCTCGGACAGCTGACTCTGAGTCAGACCTCACACTTTACATATCTGAAATGAACCGGTGTCCACTTCAAAATGCCAATGAAATGATAGCTCTTTGTCAAACACACATAAAAAATTCACATTTTGCTTCACAATCTACAACTGATGCTCTTGTTTAGGACTTTAAGTAGGAAACACTATGGTGACTATGCTTTTAGGCTTCTACATAACCACTTAAATGGCTTTCTTTATTTGTGTTCTGCCATTAGCTGCTTGCTTTTACACTTGGACTAAGTGCTGTGGTCAATCAGTCAAAATGTTTATGTAAAACTTAGTGGAAGAAGAAAAAAGTTAGAAGTCAGTGTCAAATGGGCATTTTATTCACCCATATAGTGCTAATACCCACCTTCTAGGGTGCTATATGGAAACAAAATAAAGCTTGCTAAGTGTTTTCCCAATTATAAAAGAATTACATGCTCCTTCCAAGTGGAAGGAAAAAAACAAAGCAAGCCTAATTCCATCCATTGTCCAAACACCCCAAGTACAAAAATGTTTGAGGTATTTCCTTCTGGACTCTTTCTACAGGTAGTTTTTGTTTGTTTTACATCAATGAGGTCACACAATATACACAATCATGTCATAGCACCATGGTTTACATAATTTCCCCAGTTCATCATCAATGACAGCATAAAATGGAACCAGGCATAGGTGTGACTGGTCAACAAGCCTAAAGTCTTAGAAGTGAAGGCACCACAACACTTGTATTAATTCTAAATTTTTGATGATTTTCCACTACATTAGCACAAAAATATCTCAATCTGTCCCAATTTGACCCTTAGGAGCTATACAGTATGAGTCTAATCCCTGCTCTACAGAAGGCACTTCAAATATTCCAAGGTACCTCTGTCATGTCTCCCTTCGTCTTCTTTTCTTCACAGGAGAGATCAACATTTATTTCAGTCACTGCTCATACTGCAGGCCCGCCACTAGCCTAGTTCCCTTTGTCTGAACTCTCTCTAGTTTGTCAGTTTCCTTCTTAAAATATGGCATCTGGCTTTGAACATGACACTTCAGACAGGACTGCCATCTCATTTTGTTTGGCTGTTATTATACTTTTCTTAATTCAGCTTACAGGTCTATTAATTTTTTAATCAATCATGTCCTATTACTGGATCAAATAAGCATAGGCCCCAATTAAGACAACCCCTTCCATCCTTTACTGATACAACTGTAAATGTCATTTATCCTAAACTTCCTATTATTAGTTTTACTTCAAAATCCTAGCCAATTAAAACTTTTCAACTCCGATTCTGTCATCTAGAACAACGGCTAGTTTGGTGTTTTTCATGTAGTGGACACACATACTTTTATGTGCTCATTTGCACTGCATTAGAAACAGTGGAGACAAAGGGCCTCACTACAAGATGTGAAGCACCTTTCCTGGTTGGGATCAAACCTTAAATTCACAGTCTATAATTCCATCTAAGTGCACCACCACATTTTGGTCCATGTCATATGCCTTGATTTAACTAAGACAATGAGAATAACACTCCCAATGCTTGCTTTCTTTTCTAGGTTAAATGATTAATTCTACAATTGCTGCCAATTGTTCCCAAGGGTTGACATCCAGCTCATTGCTCTGTTAATTTTCAGACTCTGCATTTTGGAAGATGAGGAACATTTGTTCAGCTCCAAACTTACTTAGAAGCAAGAATAGAGTCACATAAATGAAATACCCAATCTCAGAACCATGTGGGGCTATGAGCACTATAGAAGTGGACTCCCACAACTAAGGCAACAAGAGTAATAAACAGCATTCTTCAGACTTTGGACACAATACTGAACATTTAAAAAATCAAGAGGCAAACTAATCTAGATTAGAACTGTTCTGAAGAAACTGCAGGGTAAAAGCAATAAAACAAAAGTGAGATATCCCCAACAGTCTCGATGTTCCTGTATATAAGTTACTGTTGAGCTCTCTTCTGTATACCCTGGACCTATTTACTACCCTTTGGTCCATCTCATCAAAATAAAGGTGTCCCTTCAGGCCAGCCTGGGCAATGACAACCCACCACGTCTACCATAGGTCCTTTCATGACAGCCACAGAAGCTACTCACTCCTTCTTTCCCTTCTGGAGAACATTGTCTCAATCTCATTGTTTCACCAATGGAACATTCTTTGAAATGCTGCGGCAAGCATTTCATGGCTGTGGGATGAAAAGGTAGAGTGACACTAAGCCACACCATAGTCAGCTTAGTTCTAAACTGCTACCTGGTGTTTTGTAACTGAACACTTGGAAAGTTCTAGAGCAGTGGGCCTGAACTAGGGATTCACATCAGCATCCTACTCTATAATGTTTTAAAACTTACAACTGTGCCTGGACCACAGGACTGAAAGTTCTGATACAATAAATCTAAGGCATATGGTATTTTTTTTTAGACAAAGGGGAAGGGAGGGAGAAAGAGAGGGAGAGAAACATCAATGTGTGATTGCCTCTCATGTGCCCTCTACTGAGGACCTGGCCCACAACCCAGGCAGGTGCCCTGACTGGGAATTGAACTGGTGACCCTTTGGTTTGCAGGTTGGCACTCAATCCACTGAGCCACACCAGCCAGGGCAGGCATCTGGTATTTTTAAGTTCCACAGGTGGTTTTCCTCTGTGCTTCTGCTAATGAACCACTGTTCTACACCTAATTTCTCCAAACTAGCAGATGGGTACAATTACCAATCCCTCCCTACTATTATGAGAGACAAAACTTATGTTTTGATACACTCTATTCCTATATATATATATAGGTGTTAGTATTAAATAAGCTTTGCATAAGCCAAAAATTAAGAATTGAGAAGCAAATATATCCCCCATGTTAATCTGATCCACAGTCAATCTTGCAAGGTAGAAGAGAAACAGTTTAGCATTATCTTTAACAGTTAGGGTCATCTTTATGGTCTTAGATTCTACTTACCATTTCCAAACTTCTTAAATAAAGACGATAATTTGTGATGTAAACTCTTCCCTTAATGGGGCCATTGAAAGGACATATGTAAATAACTTCTTTGTCTATTAAGATAAAAAAAGTACCCTAAAATAATGGAAATATATACCAAGATACACAACAAATGGCACTAATTTAATATCAACTCTTTAGCTAAGAATAACTACAATAAAAAATCACTGAAAAGACTGAAAGCAAGCACTGGCAATGTTTCTACATTACAATGCTAGGTCCAGTGGGGCCACATGTCACCTCCAGGCACTAGTAGTGTTCCCTGAGCTTGCCCACAATGCTGTCACTCCCTGTGGCAAGGTGATAACAGCTGGAGAGCAGAAGTGAATGAGGGTATTGCTGCTGCTACCTTCAGCAGGCTATAAAGGTAACTACTGAGCTACTTAAACCAGAGAACTGCAATTCCCATAGGACAGTCTAGTGGACGAACCACCAGATAGGATTTGAGATTTACCAACCTCTAATCACACGAAAATTGTAATGCTTTTAATAAATGAATACCAGGAGTAGAGATGCTTCTCTAGTCTACTTTTTTCTCTTTTAATAGTCCAGATGAGAGTCTAGCTAGATTTCAAATATTTAAATAATATACAACAGATAGCCAAGAGACTAGTACATCTTTGGTAGAATCAAACATAAGGAGAAACTAAATTGGGAGAGTTAAGTTATTATAAAAAAGTAAAGGTCCTTCTTTTTTCTTCTATGGATGTCCTTGAATGTGTTGATGACTTTTAATTTTTTAAAATAAGTTTGAAATCCCTTTCTCCTCAGGTGCTAAATGAAAAACACCCAGTAAGGCTACCTCATGCTAATTCAGTTACTACATGCCAGTTAAGGTTCTGGTACTGATACAGAGCACCAAAATTTCATATATGAAGATCACCAAAAGTAACCTATCCTCTTTTCTCTTATCCAGAAATTGAAATGGTTTCATGACTAGAATCACACTTGCAAATCTGTGGATATTAAATAGTTTCTCCTGGTTATAGCTAATTCACAAAGGCACCATATCTATGACCTTAATCTAATCAGCACCATGCTTTATCCATTTAAGCTAAACAACCAAGATCTTAGTCAATAAACCAAAAGTTTCCTGAAACAATGGTAACTGTATCACCACCAACTATATGGGAATCTGAGAGGGCATCAACCCTTAGGTAAAATGTGAAAGCCCACATTACTGGCTCTTGGCTTAGAAGCTGTTAGATGCTTCTTTATTCTTAAACCAGAATAATCTGGTCCTTCCAAAGTAGATACTTACCACTTAATATAAATTTATAGTAAAAAGTAAGTCAACAATCAAATTGTTACATAAATACTACTAATATCAGTTATCTGGGAAATAAAACATATAAACCATTAAGGTCTATATTTCAAAGATAATACTGAGACTTAAAGCATACATCATAGACTATAAAACCTTAATATCATTTTGTTCTTATAACCTCAAACCATGAGAACTTATTGCTGCAATAAGTAACTTTCAAGAGATAGTCCACATTTTTTCTAAGAGAATTCTGTCTTTGGTACATATAAAAACATATAATTATGCTGGAGAGCATGAAGCTCTTGAAAGAACTCTTTGATCAAGAAAGTAATGCACAGAGTTCACTCTCTATTAACACTTTTAAACAAAGCTAGCCTATTTGTCTAAATTTGACTTCTACAAATCACGAGGAATAGAAGCCACCTGCCCCTGCTGGGCTTCCCATCAATTTATGCAAATCCTAACTTCATAGGATCCTTACCAGTAATGCGAGTTTCTCCTGGAAGTCGAGGAACACCCTCACTGAGATCACGATTGACTCCATCCCTGGAAGCCTGGAAACAAGAGTGGCATCAGAAGTAATGACATTACATTTGCCCACATTTTAAGCAACCTAAAACATAACAGACCAGAAATATACTTTTCAAATGAGAAATGTTTACCATTATAGAACATTGGCACAGAAAGTTCAAACTAAAAAATACAGCTTACTCTCAAAATTGATTAGCTCTGATAATTGTTAGTCTGCAAATAATATCAACACTTTTTTTTTGATAAAAAGTAAACTTTATTAAGTGCTTATCATGTACCAAGTCCTGGGAGTTTTAAATATACTTTACTGATTATGCCATTACAGTTGTTCCATTTTTCCCCTTTGCTCCCCTCCACCCAGTGCCACCACTCCCTCCAGCAATCCCCTCTTAGCTCATATCCATGGGTCATGCATATAAGTTCTTTGGTTTCACCATTTCCAATACTGCTCTTAACATCCCTCCATTTAAATTACAACCACATATTTGTACTATTTAATCCCTGCACCTTTCTCCCATTCTCCCCCTTCCCCCTCCCATCTGATAAACCTCTAAATGATCTACATATCTATGATTCTGTTTCTGTTCTGCTAGTTTGCTTAGTTGTTTTTTTACATTCAATTTTTCATAATTTTCAACTTATTGTTATTTTAACCTTCATGATTTTTTATTGTTCTTCAACTACAGCTCCCTCCATTTTCTACCCCCTCCACTCCCGACACCCCACCCACCACCACCTCCCACCCTTGAATCTACTCCCCTTAACCTGTCCAGGTGTCCTTTCTCCTTTTTCCTTGAGAACCATTCTTCCTTTCCTCCCCATTATCCCTCCCACCTCCCATCTGGTTGTTCTTAATTTCAATGTCTCTGGTTATATTTGGCTTGCTTCTTTGTTTGGTTGATTAGGTTCCACTTATAGGTGAAATCATAAAGCATTTGTCTTTCACTGCCTGGCTTATTTCACTTAGCATAATGCTCTCCAGTTCCATCCATGCTGTTGCAAAGGGTATGAGCTCCTTTCTTTCTGCTGCATAGCATTCCATCGTGTAAATGTACCATAGATTTTTGATCCACTCATTTACTGATGGGCACTTAGGTTGCTTCCAGCACTTGGCTATTGTAAATTGTGCTGCTGTGAACATTGGGTTACATAGGGTCTTTTGGATTGGGGTTTCAGGATTCTTCGGGTATAATCCCAATAGTGGTATTGCGGGGTCAAAAGGCAGTTCCATTTTTAGTTCTCTGAGGAAATTCCATACTGTTTTCCACAGTGGCTGCACCAGTCTGCATTCCCACCAACAGTGCACTAGTGTTTCCTCTTCTCCACATCCTCTCCAACATTTGTTGTTTGTTGATTTGGTAATGATGGCCGTCCTGACCAGTGTGAAGTGGTATCATATTGTGGTTAAAATTTGCATCCCTCTGATGGCTAGTGATGCTGAACATCTTTTCATATGTCTCTGGGCCCTCTGTATGTCTTCCTTGAAGAAGTGTCTGTTCAGGTCCTTTGCCCATTTTTTAATTTTTTTTTGTCTTGTTGGAGTGGAATTGTGTGAGTTCTTTATATATTTTAGAGATCAAACCCTTGCCCAAGGTATCATTTGCAAATATAATTTCCCATACAGTTGGTTCTCTTTTCATTTTAATGCTGTTTCCTTTAGCTGTGCAGAAGCCTTTTATTTTGATGAAGTCCCATTTGTTTATTTGTTCCTTTATGTCCCTGGCTCTAGGGGACATATCAATGAAAATGTTGCTGCATGGAATGTCTGAGATTTTCCTGCCCATGTTCTCCTCTAGGACTTTTATGGTGCTATAACATTATATATATATATGTCTTTTATCCACCTTGAATTTATTTTTGTGTATGATGTAAGTTAGTGATCGAGTTTCATCGTTTTGCATGTAGCTGTCCAGATCTCCCAACACCGTTTGTTGAAGAGGCTATTTTCAATCCATTTTATCCTTCTTCCCCTTTGTTGGGGAAATTATTTTGTAGAATATTAATTGACCATAGAGACTTGGGTTTATCCTGGCTCTCTGTTCTGTTCCATTGGACTATGTGTCTGTTCTTATGCCAGTAACAGACTGTTTTGATTAACTTGGCCTTGTAATATAGTTTCATATCAGGTACTGTGATCCCTCCTCCTTTGTTCTTTCTCAAAATTGCTGTAGCAATTCGGGGTTGTTTATGGTTCCATAACATTTTTGAAATGTTTGTTCTATACCTGTGAAATATGTTAGTGGTATTTTAATAGGGATTATGTTGCATCTATAAATTGCTTTGGGTAGTAAGGACATTTTGATGATGTTAATTGTTCCGGTCCATGAACACGGTACATGCCTCCATTTATTTGTGTCTTCCTTGATTTCTTTCTTCAGTGTTGTGAAGTTTTCTGAGTACAGGTCTTTCACCTCCTTGGTAAGGTTTATTTCTAGGTACTTTATTTTTCTTGTTGCTATAGCAAATGGGATATTTTTCCTGATTTCTCTTTCTGATATTTCCCTGTTGGTATACAAAAACACCTCCAATTCCTGAATATTGACTTGAATCCTGCTGTTTTGCCAAATATGCTTATTAGGTCGAGTAGTTTTTTTTGGTGGAGTCTACAGGGTTTTCTACATACACTATCATATCATCTGCAAACAGTGACAGTTTACTTCCTCCTTTCCAATTTGGATGCTTTTCGTTTCTTTTCTTTGTTTGATTGCTGTGGCTAGGACTTCCGAAGTTCTGTTGAATAGAAGTGATGAAAGTGGACAACCTTGTCTTGTTCCTGATCTTAGTGGGAAAGGTTTTAGTGTTTGTCTGTTGAGTATGATGTTGGTTGTAGGTTTCTCCTATATGGCCTTTATTATGTTGAGGATGCTCCCTCTACTCCCACTTTGTAGAGTGTTTTTATCATAAATGGGTACTTTATCTTATTAAATGCTTTTCCCGCATCTATTGCTATGATCATGTGATTTTTGTCTTTCCTTTCGTTTATGTGATGTATTACGTTTATTGATTTGCAAATAATGTACCATCCTTGCGTCTCTGGGATGAATCACACTTGGTCACGGTATATGATCATTTTACTGTTACTGGATGTGTTTGCCAGTATTTTGTTGAGGATTTTAGCATCTATGTTCACCAGCGATATTGGCCTGTAGTTTTCTTTCTCTGTTGTGTCTTTATCTGGATTTGGGATTAGGTTGATGGTAGCTTCATAAAAAAGTTTGGGAGTCTTCCCTCTTCGTGGATTTTTCGGAATAGTTTGAGAAGGATATGGGTTAGTTGTTCCTTAAAATGTTTTGTAAAATTCTCCTGTGAAACCATCCGGTCCAGGTGTTTTGTGTGTAGGGAATATCCTGATTACTGCTTTGAACTCATCAGCTGTTATTACTCATCAGCTGTTATTGGTCTATTCAAGCTTTCTGCTTCTTCTTCATTCAGTTTTGGAAGATTATATATTTCTAGAAATTTGTCCATTTCACCTAGGTTTTCAAATTTCTTGGCATATACTTCTTTATGCTAATTTCTTTCAATCCTTTGTATACTGTGGTATCATTTGTAATCTCTCCTCTTTCATTTCTGGTATCCTATATTTGGATCCTCTCTCTTTTTGTCTTGATGGGTCAACTTACAGGCTTGTCAATTTTGTTTATCTTTTCAACAGGTCAGGTTCTGGATTTATTGATCCTTAGAATTGTGCTTTTAGTCTCTATGTTGTTTAATTCTACTCTGATCTTGGTTATTTCCTTCCTTCTAATTGCTTTGGGCTTTGTAGGTTGTTCCTCCAGTTCTTGTAGATGTAGGGTTAGGTTGTTTATTTGAAATGCTTCTGTCCTTTCTAGGTAGGCCTAAATCCCTATTATCTTCCCTCTCAGGACTGCCTTAGCTGTGTTCCATAACTTTTCGACCATTTTGAGTTCATTTTCATTTTTTCTAGAAATTTTTTAATCTCTTCGTGATCTCATTCTTAACGCATTTATTGTTTAATAACATGGTATTTAATCTCCACAAACTTGAGTGTTTTGAGTTTTTCCCTTGAGGGTGGTTTCTAGTTTCAGGACCTTGTGGCCTGAGAACATGCTTGATATGATCTCAATTTTCTTTAATTTGTTCAAGCTTGTTTTGTGTCCTATTATGTGGTCTGTATTTGAAAATATTCCATGTGTATTTGAAAAGAATGTGCATTCTGCTTCTTTGAGATGAAAAGTATATATATATAAAATCAGTTAAGTCCATTTGATCTAGGGCATTGTTCAATGCTGCAATATCCTTATTGATATTTTGTTTAGAAGATCTATCCATTTTTACAATGGAGTATTAAAATCACCTAGAATAAGTGTGCTGCTATGTTTGGGGCATATATGTTTACAGTGTTTGTCGTCTTGATGGATTCTTCCCGAGTATTACAAAATGTCCTTCTGTGTCTCTTTTTATGGCCTTTGTTTTGAAGTCTATTTTTTCTGATATCAGTATGGCTTCCCTGGCTTTCTCTATCCTGTCCATTTCCTTGGAATACTTTTTCCCCCCAACCATTCACTTTCAGTCTATGCAGGTCGTTTGTTCTGAGATGAGTCTCTTATAGGCAGCACATGTGTGGGTCATGTTTTCTTCTCCATTCAGCTACCCTATGTCTTTTGATTGGAGCATTTAATCCATTTAGGTTTAAGGTTATTATTTATAGGTACTTATTCATTGCCATTTTCGTACCTGTGTTCCTCTCTCTCTCTCTCTCTCTCTCTCTTTTCCTTCCTTTCCTTAAAGCAGTCCCTTTAGCATCTCTTGCAGTGTTGGTTTGGTTGAGGTGTATTCTTTCCACCTTCTTTTGTTGGGGAAACTCCTTATTTTACCTTCCTTTTTAATTGAGGGCCTTGCTGGATAGAGTAGTCTTGGTTACATGCCTTTGCTTTTGATTATTTGG
The DNA here is from genome assembly GCA_028533065.1 of Trachops cirrhosus. Lineage (NCBI taxonomy): Eukaryota > Metazoa > Chordata > Mammalia > Chiroptera > Phyllostomidae > Trachops > Trachops cirrhosus. The sequence goes on along the minus strand of CM052552.1, from coordinate 38,284,444 downwards.
AATATTTCTTGCCATTCCCTTCTGGCTTGTAGCATTTCCATCGAGAAGTGAGCTGCTAGCCTTATCGAGGCTCCCTTGCTGCCTTTAAGATTCTCTCTTTGTCTTGGAAGTTTGCCATCTTAGTTAATATGTGTCTTGTAGTGTGCCTCTTTGGGTTCATCTTGAATGGGAACCTCTATGCTTGCTAGATTTGTGTGATGTTTTCTCTCATCAAATTAGGGAAGTTTTCCATTATTAATTTTTCAAACAGGTTTTCTATCCCTCACTCTTCTTCTCCTTCTGGTATCTCTATTATTTGGATTATATTACATTTCATGTTGTCCTGCATTTACCTTAACACTTCTTCATTCTTTCTCAGTCTTTTTTTCCTTTTATTGGTCTTTCTGGCAGTTTATTTTCTACCTTGTCATCCAGCTTACTGATTTAATTCTCTGCTTCATCTAGTCTGTTTTTGATTCCTTTCACTGAGTCCTTCAATTCAGAAATTGTATTCTTCATTTCCTCTTGGCTCTTATTGATAGTTTCTATTTCCTTTTTCATGTTGATACAATTTGCAGTAAGTTCCTTGTAGCTTACCTGTAGTTTTTGGTAAGTCAGTTCATTGGGCTTCCTTATAAGAATTGTTTTGAACTCAGTATCTTATTTCTATTTCATTTAGCATATGTTTGTTTCTTTGTCTTCCCATTTTTTGTGAGACTTTTCTTGTTTGCCTCTGCTTCTTAAATTGATCTGTTTTGACTCCCTGAGTTTGTGGTGTGAACTATGGTAGGACATGTGTGAGATTCATTGGTGCAGTCTCTTTGATCTCCTGAACTTGATGCTCTTGGGATCCTTAATGCCATTTATACTGGTTCTCTGGATGGAATTGGCTTTTGATTGTTGTTGGGTTTCTCTTTGGTAGGTCCTTCCCTCCAGCTGGTTGACTGAGGGTCATTCTGCCCACCATATCTTATATGCTGTTGTGCAGATGCTGCCAGAGGAAAACCACAAGTTCTAGGGAACAAACCCCCATCTGCAAAAATATTTCCCCCCAACAATCCCACTATAAACAGCAAGTGAACCAGTATTAATAAGGGTGTAAAGAGATTAAGACTAGTATAAGAAAGGAGAGAAATACAATATAGTATCAAATATAGTGAGTTAATATGCACAAAATTGCTGGACAAGAAATTAATGTAAAAAAGCTATGCAGGAAAGAAAATATCGCTAATCACGCAGATCAGAGTGGATTTTCTCTCAGTAGCCTCTAGTATTTACCACTGTTTTTTCTTTCTGGATCCACCTCTGTTGATGACAAATGATGAGTCCATCTGATCTTAGGCAGCCTGCTCCCAAGAGTGCCAGGGATCTGCTGTCTGTGACTTTCTCCTTCAGTAGTTAATCTATTCACTCTGCACTAAGCAGTCAGGTTTAAGCCCCATAGGGTGGGGCAGAATCCCTCCTGGGGTTTGGACTATTGTTTCCCCTCAGGACTCTGCTGCTGCTGGGAGGGGAGTGGTCAGCCTGAGCAGGATGTCTGTTGCATAGGGGCGATTACTCAGCACCGGGATCCCAGTGGCCACTCTCTTAGTTCTCTCCCCAAAGACTCCATCTCCAGTCTCTCCTCAAACATCTGTAGTGCACTCTGCCCCCCATCTGCCAGACATCTACTGTCTGTGGTTTTGTCCTTCAGCTGTTAATCTAGTCACTCCGCACTGAGCAGTCAGGGTTAAGCACCACAGAGCCAGGGCAGAATCTCTCCTGGTGTCAGGGCAGTAGTTTCCCTTCAGGCTCCTACCACTCAGAGGGGAATGGTCTGCCTGAGAACAATGGCAGCTGCAGTATGGGGGATGACTCAGCACTGGGATCTCAATGTGTATTCTCTCAGCTCTCTCCCTAAAGCTTCTATCCCCAGTCTCTCCTCAGGCATCTCTAGCCCTCTCTGCTCCCATCTTTGCCAGAGCCCCAGGTAAGTGGCTACAAATTAAAATTTGTGTGTTGGCCCTTTAAACAGCTCTTTTGAGTCTCCAGTTGTCTGTCTCTGGCAGACAGCAACCCTGTCACTTTTTGCCACCAGTTTTTATCTGTGTACTTTTGGGGCTCTGGTGCTCTAAGCTGGGGACCCCAACTTAGGGTTTAGACCCTACTCTTCTCAAGGGGATCCAACTGGTCACTTAATTATCCCTCTAGCACTACCACCTGTGGGCACCCAGCCAGCCCTCTTGAGTCTCCAACACAGTGCTTACCAGTCAGTTAGTGCTGAAGCTGATTCTTCTGTGTGTCTGAGGTTATAAGGCTTCTCTCTTGCTATTGTTCAGTTGTTTGCTTTTGGTAATTTCTCCACAATTTAGTTAATTCCAGATTGGTCCTGGGAGGGAGTTAGTGTGGCTTCCATTCACTCCTCTGCCATCTTGCCTCCCCAAAACTAATGTTCATTGATTTTTATCTTCTTTTTCTCATATAGTTCCCTTTAACATTTCATGCAATAATGGTTTGGTGACGATGAACTCCTTCAGCTTTACCTTATCTGGGAAGAACTTTATCTGCCCTTCCATTCTAAATGATAGCTTTCCTGGATACAGTAATGTAGGCTGTAGGTCCTTGCTTTTCATCACTTTAAATACTTCTTGACAGTCTCCTATAGCTTGCAAAGTTTCTTTTCAAAAATCAGCTGACAGTCTTATGGGAACTTGTTTGTAGGTAACTAACTCTCCTCTTTCTGCTTTTAAGATTCTTTATCTTTAACCTTTGGCATTTTATTTATGATGTGTCTTGGTGTGGTC
>CM052552.1:38269525-38281582 GCA_028533065.1 Trachops cirrhosus | reverse complement strand
GATTCTGTTTTCTTCTTGTTTTCTGATTAAATGTTTTTTTTTCTTCCTTATGTTCCAAATCACTGATTTGATTCTTGTCTTCATCCACTCCACTGTTGGTTCCCTGTAAATCTTTCTTTATTTCACTTTGTGTAGCCTTCATTTCTGCTTGGGTCTTTTTTATGCTGTTGAAGTACCCAATGAGTTCCTTGAGCATCCTGATAACCAGTGTTTTCAACTGTGCATCTGATAGGTTGCTTATCTCTATTTCATTTTGTTCTTTTTCTAGAGTTTTGTTCTGATCTTTCATTTGGGTAAGTTCTATGGGATGGAGCCTCAGTCACCAGGGTGGGGCAACCTATGTTGCTGTTCTATGGCTATGTGTGGAGGAGGGCTCAGAGAGGGGACAATGTTGCTGCCTGGCCTCTGGAGTTTTGTCTGGAAGGAAGCTGTCTCCTAGAACTCACCCTGATGCCAGACACTTCAATTTCTCCCTGTATGCCACTGGAGCCATTTCAGCTATTGACCTGGTGCTAAAGCCCAGAGGAAGTAGGCTTTTAGGACCTGCATAAGTCCTAAGTCCACGGCGGTCCCTTTAAGAGGAGACTGTTGGGAATCCCAGTTTCTTCCACTGGCCCAACCTCCGTTGGTTTTTGCAGCCAGAAGTTATGGGGACTTATCTTTCTGGCACTGGAACCCTGGGCTGGGTGATCTGGTGTGGGGCTGGGATCCCTCACTTCTAGGGTATCCCTCCCGGTTTTTATCCACCACACGTTGGTGTGAGACCGCTCACTGTGTGCCTCCATGCCTCTCCACATGTCTCTACATCTCCATGCCTCCTACACATCTGGATGTATGTGGCTTCTTTAATTCCTTGGTTGTCAGACTTTCATTCAGCTCACTTTGCTAATGATTCTGTGTGATATTTGTTTTGTAGCCTAGTTGTAATTTTTGCCATGGTTGTGTGAGGAGTCGAGCCTTGTTTACCTATGCCTCCATCTTGACTGATAGTCAATATCAGCATGCTTTTTAATATTAATGTTTAAAACACCCCTTCCCAGCACTTCATGATTTACAGCATTCAGGGAAATGATAGAAAGTAAATATTAAATATATTCTATAGATACACATATACTGTGGCAGCTTTTTTTGATATTAAATATTTAGTCATTTATCTTTTTTTTTTATAGTAGTAATGAAAACTTCTTTCAATGGGGCCTTAACTGAGCAACTGTAATCACGGAATCTTCTTGCAATTCCAGAAAATAACCATTATTACATATTGGGTTGCTTATTTTACTAAGACCCTTTGCCAAGTAAGTAACTTGGTAAGAGGAAAGAAAGGGGTCTGTCACTGAACTTTGGAGCTGACAAGAGCCTTAGGTACCATCTACACAAATTCTTCCCATTGCTGTTCTATGTCTCTAGGCCTCCTGTCTTTAGAGGTATTCCCAGGCATGTGCTTTATTCAATGGTTACAGTGGCTCCCTCTGGCAGGCAAGTATTAACCACCAAGATCCACAGGGGAGCCCTGACTGGTGTGGCTCAGTGGATTGAGCATAGGTCTGTAAATCAAGGGGTCCCCGGTTCAATTTCCAGTCAGGGCACATGCCTGGGTTGCAGGCCAGGTCCCCAGTAGGGGGCAAGTGGGAGGCAAGCACACAATGATGTTTCTCTCCCTCTCTTTCTCCCCTTCCCCTTTGTCTAAAAATAAATAAATAAAAATCTTTAAAAAAATCCACAGGAGAGTTCTAAGAGTCTGATTTGCTATAACTGGCAATTGTGACTTGGATGCCTCATAAGGTGTCTCAATCTCTTCAACTGCCCTAGTTGATTTATACCAATGATGGGCTGCCTGTGTCCAATGTAGGGTAAATGAGGCACATCATTAAATCTGTTTGGGCAAAAGGTTTTTTTCAGCATTATTTTTCATTCATTTTTTTCCTGGTTGTTTTCCAAAGTTACACTGCAATCATTTCATTTGTGAAGCTAGTTAAATCTTCCCTCAAAGGGGTTTTGTGACTATATTAAGTGAAACAAAATGTACAAGCACACTTTTGTGAATTAACAAGGGCTATGCAAATATAAAGTATTATCAAATGAGAAATGTGAATTGTATATTTAGGTAAAATATAAGCTGTCAAAGAGGGGTGCTTTTCTAGATTTTTAATGGTTACCTTTTTTATTCAGAAACAAAATGAAAATTCTTAGCCAATTTTCAGTATGTTTTAGTGCTTACAAGCTAAGCATTTTTAACCAGGAATACAAGACAAATTGTCCCCAGCCAGGAATGTCTTCCTCAAAATGCAGCAAACCCCACACACTTTATAAAAGTAGTAAGACTAGAAATAAATTACCATCGTCCTTTAACATCACCTCTCACTAACTAAAAAGAAGTATAATGAGCAAATTTAATATTTGGTATGCCTTTCAAATACCAAAGTTCTAGGTCAGAAGAAAGCATAATTCAACTACAAAATAAGGAAAACAAATGTTTGATTAACACAGAATAACATGGGGTTAACACAGGATATATTTTATTTTAATGTTATGCAAGGACTTATAATTACCTTCTTGAAGTTACCCTTGTCTTTAGAACTGATTTGTGTACCATAACATTACTAAAATACAATAAAAACTTATGTAATCTTGGTGATGATACCAAAAGCAGAAAATAAAAAAGGAAAAGATTGATAGATGTGATTACATAAAAACTTTAAATCTGTGACTTTCAAAATCAAAACAAAATACTGTAAATATATAATAGTTAAAATGCTGACAATAAACTAGGTGAAGAGGAATAAGAGATACAAACTTCCAGTTATAAAATATGGCCCTGGCTGGTACGGAACAGTGGAGTAAGTGCTCGTCTGCAAACCAAAGAGTCACCAGTTCAATTCCCAGTCAGGGCACATGCCTGGGTTGCAGGCTGGTCTCCAGTGTGAGGGGAGCATGCAAGAGGCAACCACACATTGATGTTTCTCTCCCTCTCTTTCTCCCTCCCTTCCCCTCTCCGAAAATAAGTAAATAAAATCTTTTAAAAAATAAAACGTGTCACTAAAAAATATTAAAAAAATAAAGTGAAATGTGCAAGCCACAGAGATATAGTGTACAGCTCAGGGAATGTAGTCAATAAAAAACAAAAAATAATAATTAGGACAGAGACCTGTAACATATAATATAAAGAGTTAATAATAGCATATAAAGAACATTTACAAGTCAATAGGAAAAAAACTCCCAAATATCCCAAAGGCAAATAGGCAAAGTACACGAACAGCTACTTCACAAGAGGAATACAAATAGACAAAAACCATGTTTTCTTCTTTTTAAAAAAGGCCAAGCTTGTTAGTAATCAGGGAAATACAAACTAAAAAACATCAGTTTGCTCCCTTTGACTGCATCCCCCTACACTGCCATTGGGAGTGTAAATTAACCTTTCTGACGGATAATCAAGAATATGTATCAAAAGCCATAAAGGGTGATGAATAAAGCTTATTTTAAATCCATCCCTTACTTTCAATATATGTTCCAAAAGCTCCGTGTAATTACACAATTTTCTCCTCAATGCTTTGAACCATTTTCTATTAATGCTTTATTTGTTTTGGTCACACAATTATTTTATTATCATTATTAGTAAATAATGCTAACATTTAGGAAGGTGTGACAAGTTTCTCAGCCATGGTTTTCTAATATCTCTTTCAGAAAAATTTCAGGGGCAAGGAATGCCTAGTATGTCCAATACAATAGACACAACACAGAGGTACTAAAAAATGAAGTTACGTGAAAAGACAAACAAAACTCAGGCAATACATATAAGATAGTCTGTCTTTTCTAGAATGCAGTAGGATAATAAATAAAAGCATGTGTATTAAAGTATTTACATTATGTAAATGAATAATATAATTAATAATTCAATAAACTCAAAATGACTGCCTAATATTTAAATATGAAAAGAGAAATGCAGAGAAAGAGATAGGATAAATCTGAAAACACAACTTACCCTCTTAATAGACTCATTCTCCAAGGAGCATGTATTATATTTAGAATTTGGTGCAGAAGCCATACTGGAAACTCTATCGAGAAAGACAACATTCAGTATCAACTGAATTGTATGCAATTTCAAACATATGCAACACCTGATATTTAAATACTGTAGTTGAGAGCCAATAGTGCTACACCTTACAGGCCCTATTTCCATAGTAGTCTCCAATGGGAATGACACACACAAAGGACTAAACATAGTGCTGAGTACTATGGAAGAACAGGAAAGGGCAGCTACCTGAGTATGCATGGGGGAGGAGCTCAACAGAAAATAGGACACATATCCCTGGACTTTTTAGTCTTAGCGTTCAAATTGTCATCTAAAAGAACGTAATGTTTAGTAATTGTGTAACAGGCCTCAAATTTCCACACCTCTTAATTTTTTAAAGATTATTTACAGGTAGCAGAGCAATAAAAAGGGTAGACAATTGGACTCACTGTATTTTCCCCTTTAAGAATTCTATTTTCTCCAAATTAAGGCAATTTAAAAATGGCATGGATTTGATGGAAATCAAATTAGTAAGATTTGATTTAATCAGTATTTTCTAAGGAAAGCATATACTTCATTTAAATAATGCATATTCATCACAATTCAGACATAAATGAAAGCATCATATTCAAAACATTAATAATATCATTTTAACACAAGATTTATACTTGGGAAGATTATGGCAATGACAGAAAACTAAGCAGTGCTTCAGTTATCTTATTTATCAAAGTTAATCACAGAGAGACACATATGAAGTCATAGGGAGATACACAGCATCCAACTCAACAAGGTGCTTGCTGGTGTTTGTGGGATCTTTTTTCCAGGGTCATTAAATGAGTATTTACTTGTTAAACAAATCCGACATGAAGAATATTAACACACAACGTAGTACAAATCCAAATGATTTGATAGCTTTGCAGTGTCAGTCACTGGCCTCAATTAAAGCCCAAGACAGATGATAAGATGCAGATAAAAGCAACCACCAGGATGAAGAAGCCAAGTGAGGACAATCTTATAAGATTAGGATTGCCAGACTCCCCTATCACCACTGCCCAAATTCAGCTCTCCAAGAGCAAGGCTGGGGGTCCACCTGGGTCATGGTTGTATCCCAGCACACAGCTGTCGCTCATGACTATTTGGTGAATGAATGATTATGTGCAAAATACACAACATATTTTGAAACATCATGTTGGGTTTAGATGGTATATTGGTTCACCAAATCCCAGGGAACTACTGCTGAAGTTTAAAAATTAACAATCAGGGCAAAATACAATACTTCTTTATAAAAAAGGACACTAAACTTCAAAAACCTGAAACAGACATGGCACAACCTAAAATTAAAAGATAACTTTTAAAAAGATTAATGAATGATAACTCTAAAATGAATTAAATTCAGACAAAATCGCCTTGAAAAACCTCTCTAACCTTAAGTTTAACTCCCAGCAAAATAACCCATTATTCTGAAACAGCAGAATGGATAAGACAAGATAGAGCAAGTCAGATATTTTTGCCCTAAAATTATTCTGTTAACTAAACAAGATTATATATTTGGGTGAGTTTATTCAGTAATAGATATAAAATTACTTTTTGGTAATCAAATAGTATATTTAAAATATTGGAACAAGTCAGTGTTTTCAAACAAAAGTTAAATTATTACTTCAAGTCAACAGAAGAAATTTATAATGTTAGGTTATGCAGTCAACTCAGTCTTCACTTTCCTGTTCCTGTTTATAAACCATAAAAGATATATCTTCCTGTTCTTTTAAAATCCTCATTTAAAATTTTCAATTTTAATTGAAAGAGAGGAAAGTCCTCACTTTCACCTTTTTTAACTACCTTATTGATACATAACTCACATATTATACAACTCACTATTTTCAAGTGTACAACTTAATTTAATGGCTTTTAGTATATCCACAGAATTGTGCTAACATAACCACAATCACTTTAGAATATATTCATCATCCTAAAAGAGCAATCCAGTACCAGTATTAGCCATTCATCACTCCCCATTCTCTCAGATGCTAAGCTACCACAAATTTGCTATCTCTATAAATTTGCCCACTCTGGACACTTTATAGAAATGAACTCATATAATATGCAGTCTTTATGTCTAAAACCCTCATTTTTAGAGTTACACTGGAAACAGCTATTAAAAGTTGTATTAAGTACAAATCTGAGAGATCCAAGGGCCCAGGTAACATGAGTCAATTTCATGATGAGGTTCACTGTAAAAGGTCATCAGTTGAATGGTTCCAATTATTCCTGAAATGTACAGAAGCTGGAACAGCATGATGTTGGAGAGCACAGATTTTGGAGCTGACTCCATTCAAATTCCAACTCTGCAACTCACTAACTGACCTTAGGCAGGTTATTCAATTTATCTGGCCTTCAGTTGCTATTCTATTTACTGCAGCATAGTTGTGAACCAGATGAATGAAGTAATATACATGAAGGGCTTAGAACAGTGCCTGGTATATTTGTTAATGAATTATATTTTTTTCAATTATGAAAGGATAATTATTGAATGCTGACAGCATAACCAATTCTACAAGTTAGTCCTGATCCTATAAATACCAGGAAGAAAGTTCAATACTACCGGGATAGTGCATGGCTGGTGGTGACCCAGTTATAAAGCTTCTCTTAAAACATGAAAATAGTATCTCATTAGGACCAGGGAAAGCAGTGCAGTGCTGTGGAAAATGTACTAGATGGGCAAGCACAGGCCCTAGTCTGCTGTGAACTTATCAAGCATGGAGAGTTCATCCATACCTTCATCTATAAAATGTCTATCCTGGTCTAAGTGCAGTCCAATAATAATTATAAACGACAGCAAAGCTTACAGAAGTTAGCTAACATTTTGATCACAGAGCATTTTGGCCCAAGCCTCTAAAACTCAAGTTTTAATCCATTTTATTAAAAAACAACAACAACACTGAATTGGGGCTACCTTAGCTTTAAAGTGAAAACTGAAATTTAATTCCATATATATATGCTAATTACAAGATTCTAACCAAAGGTAGACTTCTATTATCTTTGATCCTGAATAACTTTTGTGATAATTTAAGCCTAATCCTCCCTATTACAGAGCAGATGACCAGAGGAGTGTCCAACCTGCTGCCTGCGGACCACAGGCAGCCCAGGATTGCTATGAATACGGCCCAACACAAAATCGTAAATTTACTTAAAATCTTTTTTTTTGGCTCATCAGTTTTCATTAGTGTTTGTGTATTTAATGCGTGGCTCAAGACAACTCTTCTTCCAGTGTGGCCCAAAGATGTCAAAAGGCTGGACATCCCTGGGGTGTTTGTGTGTGTGACAAAGCCCAATTATGAGTTAGTCGCAGGGCCAACTCTAGCCTAGACCTCTTGACCAACACAACAATGTCCTCTCCACCCAGAGAAAAGCACTTCAAAGTGGTCTCTATTTTTTTGCGGGGGGAAACAGGTTGGATGTGACTGGTTCCAAGTTCAGCAGAGAAGGAGTTTTAGAGTAAGAAATATAGTTAAGAAAACTCAACTCATCACAGGCAAGAAATCTTTGGAGCCCCTAACCCCCTTCAAATAAAGGTAGCACTTTTTAATAAATAAAAATTTTAATTCACAATGTGGCCTAAATTATATCCTTATTAGAATTCAAGAAAACTAGCCTTAATGGTATCATATCCCCTTCTCTGCCCCCCACCAGTTCCCCACCCTCCTAACTTCCCCTCTCCCTCTGTGTCTGTCTTCTTTCTGCCCCTCTCCCATCTCCACTTCCTGCCACTTACCACCTTTCTGATATCTATTGTTAATGTCTACCTCTACCCACCAGAACACAAGCCTCCATCAGGTGGGGGATTCTGGCATTCATTATTTCCTGTTTCATTTACAATACCTGTAACAGTGACCAGCTGGCACCCAGTAGTACTTAGTAGGTATTTGTTAAACGAACGAATGAACTGGGAAATAAAACCTGGCCAAAGAATTTAACTGTTGTTTATTTGATGTTTCATTTAAGCCAGAAATTCAAACTTTAAAAAAAATAGAACAGTGGAGGACAGCTGGGAAGAGTTCGGTGGTGACGGACCCTGACCTGGCTAGTCCCCCGGTTTGGTTAGAGAGTTGGGCTGTGTGAAGCCAGGTGCTTGTCTGGAGAGGCAGGCTTGAACTGGAGGAATTTTTTCAAAAAGAAAAAAAAGAGGCAATCAGTGGCTGTTTAGGGAATTCTCCTGCAGCAGCTGCCACCACCTCCCCCGGCTTCGCCCCCACAGCCTCCGCAAAGGGCCTGTCTCTGCTGCCAGGACCGCTGCTGCACCCCCACCCTATCCCCAGCCTCAGTGGCCCCAGTGGTGCGCCACCGACCCATCCGCCCAACCCCTGCCAGGGCTGCCTAAGCAGTGGAAGCTGGCCGGGCCTGACACCACCACCAGGCGACTGCTCCTGCTGCAGCAGCGAGGGCTCGGGGCTCACCCCCACAGCCCCACAAATGGTATACCCAACCCCACAGCCCAGTGGCTGTGATCCCGCCACAGCAGCGGAGGCCCCGCGGCCCCAGGGACGGCGCCTGACCCCAGTGCCCAGAGGAACCATGCACCAAACCCCACCACACCTCCCTCAGCAGCAGAGGCACATGCCCGCTCCACTGCTACTTTCACGGCAGTGCCCTGAACCAACGGGTTGACTGGCGCTAAGAGAAAGACAAAGATGTCCCCTGCAGAAGAGAGCAGCAGGGCCTAAGGAGTCAGCATCCCCAGAAAGACTTAACTCAGTGGAGGAGCTGAACTACCCTGAAGAGACTCTGAGAGTCCCTAGCATCTAGGGCAGCAAAGAGTGAGAAGGTGGTATGAGTTGCCCCTAACTGGTGCGCCTCAAGGACAGCACTACTGGTAGACTGAAGGCAACCTGCAGGAGCAGAAGGGCACTGGGGGCACAGCAGCGAACTGAGCAACTGGGCTGGAAGCTGGGAAACTGCGAAGAGTGTGGCTCAGACCTGGCCCCCATCTCCGCAAAACCACAGGAAGGGAGAAAAGCAAAACCAATCCCCCACCAAGCCTGCTGCAGCCAGGAAGACCAGCAGAACTGGCTTGGCTAGTTTAAAGCCAGCAGGAGGCTCTTCTTTTCTTTTTTTCTTCTTCCTTCCTTCCTTTCTTTTTTTTTTTTTTAATTCCCACAAGTGAGACAATAAAACCGAGAGCTGTGAAACGACCAGAGTTAGACCCAAAGACGGGTCATCCCAACAACTGAGACAGTGAGACATATTTCACTTTGATACTCCAGAGAACTTGCAAGTAATTGTATATTTGTATTATAATTTTTTCATGTTTCATTTTATGAGTATTTTTCCTCTACTTTCTATTTAGTATTCTTCGCTTGGTTTGTTAAATTGCATAGTTTGACTGGTTTTCCTTGTTCTCTCTTTCATAGTGTATTTTTAATTTTCCTTCTTTTACTTCACTTGTGTTCCAATAGCACACTACTCTAGGTCGTGTACTTCCTACTCTTGTTATTCAGATCACATAGATTCTGTCATATGATTGTTGCTCCATTACTATTGTAAATAATTGTTATTCCATACAATTGTAAATACTACACAGAACCTTTCCCGGATCTTGGCTCACTTCACTGTCTCTGGAACTTTATTACTGTTCTGGTTAACTCTATTCTCTCGAACACTACACGTATTTTCTATCCTTTACTCTCAATTTACCTCATAATCTGACCTCCCACAAGCTCACTGCTTTCTAGATCCAACTCGCAATCCTTCAGCCCCTAACTAGAGTCTTATCTTTTTTCCACCCTTTCTAAAAAGTGACTAGTTGGAATAAAATATCACAGTTAACACGAAACATATCCAAAGAATCTCCTATCTCTTCTCCATGGCTTGGTACTTTAAAAACCACAGAATACACACCAACTGTCTTAATCCATTTTGCCTTCCCCCTCCATCTGATCACAAAAAAGAGTGCGTGAGAGTTGTGAACACCATATACCTGCTGGAGGAGGAACCCCACCAAAAAAGGGACCACCAACAGATAACAGAAAAAGGTGAAAGAGGGAATGGAAGCCACACTACCCCCCACCCAGGAACAATCTTGAAATACAACTAAAGGGTGGAGAAATGACCAGGAACAAACAACTGAACAATAGTGAGAAATAAGCCTCAAAACCTCGTACAGATACAAAAACCAGCTTCAACACCACCTGTTCACACCTGCACAACAGAAAACAAGACGTGGTGGATGGAGTGACCCTCAGTTAACCAGCTGGAGGGAAAGACCCACCAAAGAAAGACCCAACAACAATCAAAACTGAAGGACATCCAGAGAGCCAACATAAATGACAGCTCAAGACCAGCAAGCTCAGGAGATCAAGGAGACGGCACTACTGAATCTCACAGGTCTTCAATCATAGAAGTTCATACCACAAACCCAGGGAGTGAGAACAGATCAATTTAAGAAGCTGAGGCTAACAAGAAGAGTCTCACAAACAATGGAAAGGAAAAAAAAGCAACAATCCCGAAATGAAAGGAAAGTAGGAAGCCTCAGAAAGAATGCTAAAGGAAATAGAGGCAACTCAACTATCAGATAGTGAGTTAAAAGCAATGGATATGAGGAAGCTCAATGAGCTCACAATGAATAACCAAAAACTACAGGGAAAGTACAATGAACTCACTGCAAACTATATCTACATGAAAAAAGAAATAGAAACTATCAAAAAGGCCCAAGAAGAAGTGAACAATAAAATTTCTGAATTGAAGAACACAGTAGAAGGAATCGAAATCAGACTAGACAAAGCAGAGGATCAAATCAGTGAGCTACAGGACAAGGTAAAAAAAAAAAAACCACCCGGAAAGAGCAAGGAAACTGGAGGAACAATAAACAAAGCCCAGAGCAAGTAGAAGGAAGGAAATAACTAAGAGCAGAGCAGAATTAAATAACATAAAGATTTAAAGCACCCAGAAATACGAGACTCAGAAAGAATGAAGAGGGGTTAAGGGAAATGCAGGACAAAATGAAACATAATAATACCTGTATAATAGGGATACCAGAAGAAGAAAAGGAAGGAATAGAAAATGTGTATAAAAAAGTAATAATGGAAAAGTTCCCTACTTTAATGAGAGAAAAAGTCACACAAATCCAGGAAACACAGAGAGTCCCAATCAAGAGGAATACAAGGAGGTCCACTTCAAGACATTTTCTAATTAAAATGACAAAATTCCAGACTCCGGGCAAGATGGAGGCATAGGTAGACACACAGTGCCTCCTCACACAACCAAAAGAAGAACAAAAACAATTTCAAAACAAAAAACAACCAGAACTGACAGAAAATTGAACTGTATGGAAGTCCAACAACCAAGGAGTTAAAGTAGACACATTCATCCAGACTGCTAGGAGGGGCAGAGATGGGCAGCCAGGGTGGAGAGCGCTTGCAACAAAGCAGCGACTGGTGGACCCAGTGAGGTAGCGAATTGTGGAGTGGGGCGGGGGGAGTGGGAAATGTGGCTGGTGGTCCCACATTAGCGTGCAGATAAACCAGGCGAAAGTGTGTATCGGGACAAACTCCGCAACCCAGGGTCACAGTGCAGGGAAGTAAAACCTCAAATCACTGACTGAAAACACCTGTGGGGGTTGAGCTGCTGGGAGAAACTCCAAGACTCACAGGAGAGTTATTTGGAGACACCCATAGGGTCCTGGAATGTACACAAACCCACCCACCTGGGAATCAGCACCAGAATAGCCCAATATACCCATGGGACGCGGGGAAGTGAAGGAAATCCAGCAGACAGTGGAGCAAGAGCCATTGTTCCCTCTCGGACCACTGCCCCATAAACAGCATCATAATTCAGCTACGTGGGTTGCCCCAACCTGGTGAACACCGAAGGCTCTGCACCTCACTATGTAACAAGAGTGTAAACAAAAAAAATGGCCCAAATGAAAGAACAGATCAAAGATCCAGAAAAACTATCACTAAGTGATGAAGAGGTAGCCAACCTATCAGATGCACAGTTCAGGACACTGGTAATCAGGCTGCTCACTGAATTGGTTAAATTTGGTCAAAAATTAGATG
>CM052552.1:38221297-38269025 GCA_028533065.1 Trachops cirrhosus | reverse complement strand
CAACATAAGAAAGGCCATATATGAGAGACCTACAGCCAACATCATACTCAATGGGCAAAGACTAAAGTCTTTTCCACTAAGATCAGGAACAAGACAAGGTTGTCCACTTTCACCAATTCTATTCAATATAGTATTGGACATTTTAGCCACAGCAATCAGACAAGAAAAGGAAATAAAGGGCATTCAAATCAGAAAGGAGGAAACAAAACTGTCATTGTTTGCAGATGACATGATAGTGTAGGTAGACAATCCTATAGACTTCGCTTGACCTAATTAGTAAGTGAATTTTGCAAAACAGTGGGATACCAAGTCAATATTCAGAAATCAAAGGCATTTTTGTACACCAACAGTGAAATATCAGAAACAGAAATCAGGGGAAAAATCCCATTTGATATAGCAAGAAGAAAAATAAAGTAACTAGGAATAAACCTAATCAAAGAGGTAAAAGACCTATACTCACAAATCTACACAACACTGAAGAAAGAAATGAAGGAAGACACAAACAAATGGAAGCATGTACCATGTTCATGGATTGGAAGAATTAACATCATCAAAATGTCAATACTACCAAAGCCATTTATAGATTCCGCTCAGTCAGTATTAAAGTATCAATGACATATTTCATAGATATAGAACAAACATTTCAGAAATTTATATGGGACCATAAATGACCCTGAATAGCTGCAGCAATTTTGAGAAAGAACAAAGTAGGAGGGATAACAATACTTGATATAGGACTGTATTACAAGGAGACTATAATAAAAACAGCCTGGTACTGACATAAGAAGAGACATATAGACCAATGGAACAGAACAGAGAGTCCAGAAATAAGTCCAAGTCTCTATGGTTAATTAATATTTTACAAAGGAGGCAGCAGCATAAAATGGAGCAAAAATAGCCTCTTCAAGAAACGGTGTTGGGAGATCTGGACAGCTACATGCAAAAAAGTGAAACTTGATCACTAACTTACATCATACACAAAATAAATTCAAGGTGGATAAAAGACTTAAGTATAAGTTGTGGCACCATAAAAGTCCTAAAGGAGAACATGGGCAGGAAAATCTCAGATATTCCACACAGCAATATTTTCACTGATATGTCCCCTAGAGCAAGGGACATAAAGGAAAGAATAAACAAGTGGGACTTCATCAAAAGAAAAAGCTTGTGCACAACGAAAGAAAACATCATTAAAATGAAAAGAAAACCAACTGTATGGGAAAACATATTTGTCAATGACACTTCGGACAAGGGTTTGATCTCCAAAATATATAAAGAAGTCACAGAACTCCACTCCGGGAAGACAAACAACCCAATTAAAAAATGGGCAAAAGACCTGAACAGACACTTCTCCAAGGAGGACACACAGAGGGCCCAGATACATATGAAAAATGCTCAGCATCATTAGCCATCAGAGAGAGGCAAATTAAAATCACGATGAGATACCACTTCACACAGGTCAGAATGGCATCATAAACAAATCAACAAACAACCTGTGCTGCCAAGCTGTGGAGGAAAGGGAACTCTAACACATTGTTGGTAGGATTGCAGACTGGTGCTGCCACTGTGTAAATCCGTATGGAATTTCTTCAAAAAACTTAAAATGGAATTTCCTTTTAACCTGGCAATTCCACTGCTGGAATTAATACCCTAAGAATCCTGAAAGGCCAATCCAAAACAACGTATGCACTCCAATGTTCATAGCAGCACAATTTACAATAGCCAAGTGCTGGAAGCAACCTACGTGCCCGTCAGTAATTGAGTGGATCAAAGCTATGGTACATTTACAGGCTGGAATACTACGCACCAGAGAGAAAGACAGAGCTCCTACCCTTTGTGACAAAATGGATGGACCTGGAGAGCATTATGCTAGGTGAAATAATCCAGGTGTCAGAGATACTGAAATTATGAACAATCTGACAGTAATCAGAGGGGAGGTGGGAGGGGATAATGGGGAGAAGGATTTTAAGGAACTACTATATAGAATATATGGACAAAACCAGGGGAGTGTGGAAGCAAGAGTAGGAGGGAGTTTGGCTGGGGTGGGGGGGAATAGTGGGGTTAAAATGTTGACAACTGTAATTGAAAAACAATGAAATAATCAATTAAATAAAAAAGTTTAAATGAGGCCATTAGAGTAGGCTCTAATCCCATATGATTGGTGTTCTTCCTAGAAGGTGAAATCTGAACCCAGCATATGCAGAGGGAGTACCATGTGAAGACACAGAGAGAAAATAGCCATCTACAAGTTAAGGACAGAGGCCCTCTGGAGAAACCAACTCTACTGAATCATGATTTTGGACTTCTAGGTTCCACAACTGTAAGAAAGCAAATTTCTGTTGTTTGAACCAAAAATAAAAATAAAAATAAAAAAATAGTAGAACATATCTTTGGCTAATGAAGTCAGGATGGCTCTGGGCAGCAGAATGGCAGACAGTAATAACTTATGCCCCTCTAAAGCAATTTGTACCAAAATCTACTTGAACACTGCTGTCCTACTTTCTAGGAAACAGACATTTTAAATTAAAATACAAAAACCTCTTCCATCATGTCTTTCTTCCAGACTAAGAAACTCTTCCACTGCCTGTTGAATATGAAAAACAGGATTCCACAAAACACCTGAAGCAGACATTTAACTATAAACACTTTCAAACAAATGAAGATCATCTTTACCCTTCTGTAAAAATCCAAAGGCAGAACTAGAAAATAATTTTTACTTTCACAGGGCAGTCAGGGCCTTTGCAAGCAAAATCTAAACTCTATTTCCGACAGTCACCTGATTTGAGATCAATGAGCCTTGATTAGTGGTTTTTCTGAACTTTCCTTGTACAAACAGCAACGAAAAGTATGCAGGTCTTCTCTTTGGATTTTACCTAGTATGCTTTCTTACTCTGTGTTGGCATGTAAATGAAGTTTAAGCATGTTTTTTGTCTGCAGGGTCCCTTGAAAGCTGTAGGAAACTACCCAGTCTGAAAACCAACTTCTAAAGCCTATCAGTGAGTGAAAAGTTATGCATAAGCAGGCTCTAAGTGTAGAATTCAAAATATTTCTAAGGAAGCTCTCTTTACTTGAATGTCTGTTTTGAAAAAAAAGAATGTCAAATACTTAGGGCAGCCCCAATGTTCCCTTTGTTATAAAACAAATTTCTATAAATCTCCCTTTGCTAACCTGAAATGAAAATCAGATATTATCAACCTAAACACAATTTCAAAAAATAATCAATATAATGCCATGATTCCAGTCTGAATGAGAAAAAAAGGACAATGAATTTTAATAAAATAACTTATTTTGAATACATTACACTAAAAACTGACCTTGCCCCCATTTCCAATATGGCCTCTATGGGGAGTGTCACCTCTCCCCTATGAGAACCAACAGCAGAGAGTTTTCTGTTCTGGACCTGTAAACACAGGATTTACTAAATCAAGTTATTCTCACTTTTACATTAAAGTTGCTCCGACTGTAGGACACCTAGAAGGCAAGAAAATGAAAAAGATGCCTTGAGATGACCTTAACCAAACCACTCAGCACAAACAGAGAAAAATTCACATCGTAAGACTGGTGCACTATCAATTCAATTTCTACATTTGCCCAACTCACATGAAAAGAAACGATCTGTAAAACTAGAAATTTGTTTCATTTCTATATATCTTCTTTTGAATGGGGGTTTGTAAACTTTGCCTGTAAAGGGACAGACAGTAAATATTTTAGGTTTGGTGAACCATGTAGACTGTGTTGCAGCTACTGAACTCTGTTGTAGCCTGAAAGCAGCCACAGACAGTGAGGAAATGACAGTGTTTGGCTATAGTCCAGTTAAGACTTTGTTTATAAAAACAAGCTGTCACCTTCTGCCTTAAGTATTAAAATAGATTACTTCCAAGTGAACTTCCTTCTGTCAAAGCTAATACTAATGTCCTTTTAAACTAAAATGTAAGCTAACCTCACCACTCATAGCCTATATCTTGTAAAAATGTACTATGACCAGCTGCAAAACTGTACCATGTAGTTGAAAAAATGAGGGGATTCTGTAATCTATACCAGTTTGGGCTTCAGATACCAATTTTGTCACCTGATGAATAACACTAGTCATGCAACTCTAGACAAACTGCAGTTCCCTGAGAAATGGACACAATACCACCAACCTCATGGAGCTGTGATGAGGAACGCGTAAAAGGCTGACACAGCACAACCATTGACAAAACAGAGCACTCCAATACCTGGTCCCTTCCTCCTACAGATGTTTTGATAAGCTCTAAGTCATTTTTCAAACTAGCACTAAAATGCTTGGCTGGATTCTTCATAAAATACACAATGTCTATTGCTGCCTAAATATTCTGCATACACATTTTCTCAGATGATGCGTATAATCTTGTCAGGACTCTGAACAGCAGTTTATCTTTAAACCATGCCTACTTCCATTAAAAAAAGTAAATGCTTGGCTCCTAGCCCAAGGAAACTTTCCATGGGATCCCTAACATGGAGACCTCGTCTCACTACCTTTTATCCTAAGTCAAGGATCTAGAAATACACTAGAGGTTTCTTAGAGTAAATCTAACTGTATTTATTCCAAAACGGTACCCCCCTGTCAAAGTAAGTTGCTTATTCTCCAAATAGACACACACAAAACATACAATTAGAGCTCAATTTTTCTTGGCAATATCAAACCTCAGGGCTAAAGGGGTTTTGTTTTGATAATTCTTCTTTGGAAATTATGAAATATTAAATAGTATTTCATTTATAAGCCAACTCTTTGAATCATTTTGAATAACATTTATTATTCATTTTAAAGATCACAATATACTTACTTTTACTTCTTTATATGTTGCAAAGACCTATGGCTAAAAACAAGATAGTTCAGATCCAGTGAAGAATGCATTTTGAATCATTTTTTCCAAAAGTGAGTGATGGATTTGAACTGATCCAATCACCCTATTACTTGGTCCCCTCCAAACAAATGGCATATCTTCAAGACAGCTGAGTGGCTTTAGAGGCACGAGCTATGGCTATGAAAAAGAGTAACTTTAGAAATGCTTCATAAATTGAAACTGGTACACTAAAGAAACTATTAAAAAGTCAACCACCACCAGGTTAACTTTTTTAATGTAAAAAGGCTACCTAGTAATGATAATGCATACATTTCAATAGATCTTTAAATTCTCCAATGGATTTTGTAAATGTCAGATACCTGGCAGTAAACAGTTTTAAAATAGGAACAAGATCAAGTTCCCTATCCACCTGCCAATTCCCAGACTCATGAACCTAGCTGATCTGCTCATGACAGCAGCGTAGTTTAACTATATTCACCTGCAAGAAACTGTTCCCAAAAAGTACACTTTAAATTTATAAATAAAAAGTATCTAAAGCAAAAGTTAAACTGTAATTGTTGATGGTAAGAGTAAACATGTAGAGTCATAGCTACGATAACAATGAAGATGCCAGTTCAAAACATCTCCTTACTTTCCAAGGACCTTCTCAGACTGGGCATTACTGACAAAGATTCTTCCAACTGGAATTAGTGGTGGAGGAGGAAGGAATAAAGACATGTACATACATCACCTCTATGTATGTTGTACAAATTTCTTTTATTTCATTTCTCATGCTGTACTCTGTTTATCCATTGACATTTTGGGTCTATTAGATCTGAGCTTCCCAAGGACAAGGCCTGTTTCATGTTGTAGCACCAGCACAGAGGAGCTTGAGCACTCAGGTCAATAAGTAAATGAATATAGTATCACCCTCATAAACTTTCCTGACTTTGAAGACATCAGTATTCAGCCATTAAAGGTACTCCAGCCTCCCCCTCTAGGGCAGATTTTTGGTTTTATAACTCCTTTGCATCTCCGTATAACTTTTCCACATATGTAGTATATATTGCTAAATATTATGTTGGTTTTGAGCTTTTATATATAACTGAAATGGTTACACATCTTCTGCCCCTTGCTTTTCTCACACAGCATTGTTGTGACAGCCATAAATGTGGATGTGTAGAGTTGTGCTTCACTTATTTTCACTGCTGCATAATAGTCCATTGTTCTGTACTTTGTCATTCTCTTCTCAGAGGTCATTTGAACTGGTTCCAGGTTTCACTATTACAAATGGTAACTGTTATGAACAATCTTGTAAATGTCTCCTACTTCCAGCACACATGTAAGAATTGCAACGGTTTTTTTGTGCCAGATTTTCCAATACCTTTGTCTGCTCTTGCAATAAATGTATGTGTGTGTGTGTGTGTGTGTGTATTTAATCAAATTGTAATGAGAAGAATGCTAATGGGTGAAAATGTAGGCAAATCAACCATTTGAGATTAAATGAAAACTGAAAGCCGGCGTTGTCAACATTGTAATTCAAACAGCAAGGGGGAAAAAGGAAAAAGAATGGATGGGCAGTGTCTGAGTTTCCTGGGTCTACTCTAACAAAGTGGTACAAACTGGATAATTTACAACAGAAATTTTTTCTCTCTCAGTTCTGTAGGCTACATGCCTAAAATCAGTGTTGGCAGGGCCATGCTCCTCTGCAAGGCTCAAGGGGAGGGTCCTTCTTGCCTCTTCCAGCTTCTGGTGGTTGCAACCACAGCATTTCAATTTTTGTGTCTGTCATCACATGACCTTTTTCTTTTTTGTTCTTCTTTGTGTGTCTTTACATGATGTTCTCCACTAAGGACACCAGTGATATTGGATTAAGGGTCCACCCTACTCCAGTATGACCATAACTAGTTATATCTACAGTGACCCTATTTCCAAAAAAGGTAACATTCCAAGGTACGGGGATCTAGGCCTATCAATATGTCTTTCTGGGGGAGACAATCCAATTCATAACAAAGAGGTTAGCTACAGAAATTAACAATCTACAAAATGATCATGTGGTTACAATCAGAACAATTTAGTTTGTCAATCCATCTATAAGCATTCACTAAACATCTATTAAATTAACCAGCACTGAATTATAGCTTCTTAGAATAATTAAATTACATGAGACCAATCATTTCTGAAGACACTCCTCACTCAGCATATATAATTGTTTAATCCTGTTTCCAAAGAGATAAAAAATCAGTCAGTAAATACATATTGGGCAACTACTCTGGACCACAATGGAAAATTCTAAAAAAATGAAATCGGTCTTCAAGGAGCCGTCGACTGAGTTGGGGAGATGAATAAGTATAAGACAAGTTAGATAGTGATAAAGACAATGAATAGGTGTACATTAAATGATAATAGAGACAACAACACAGGCGATATTATTCAATGAAGGCAAAATAGAACATCTGTTCATCAATGATCATGGCTGCCATTTACTAATCCTTTATTATGTGCCAGGCAGTGTTTTAAGCACAGATGAACTCATTCAATGCCCCCAACAACCTCATAAGGCAACTACTATTACCATCTTCATATGAAAACACACAATCCCAAGGAACAAGAAGGTTAAACAACATGTCCACTAAGAACTGTCAATGTTAGAATTCAAACCCACTCAGTCTGGCACTCTAACCTACTAACAGGTAGTTGTTGCTCTAATTCTCTAACAGATGATCAAATTAAAAATGAGGACAATATGCCTCCTGTTTACACAGCTGAATAAAAAAGATTTTTTTGGAATTCTATCTCTATGTAACAAAATCAAATGGTCACAACCAACTCTAGCCTTCATTTTAAAGATAAGTAAACAACTAATGACTTTCCCCCCAAATCCATGTCTGTGAGGCACACTACATGCCTCTTGTTTGTCCACTGCAATATTACTTTGTATCATGAAAGAGTTTTTTTCAAACTATATTTTAAAAGAAGGAAAAATTTATTACTAGCAGACAAAAATAGAATACCCCATGAAGCACAACTATGATAAAATGAGGCCTTTGTTAAAATGCCCACCAGCATATATGTAGCTAGATGAGTTATTCTTCAAAGTAGTCCCTTTAGATGGTGTGCACTTATTACAGCAACACTATCAACATTCCAAGTATTTTTCCAATTCTTTTGAAACAGTCTTTAGAGTTTAAAACCATATAAGATACCTTCTCATGAATTTTACCGTATTTCAATTCTTAAATGAAAAACATGCTTCCCACAGCATGAGTGCCCACTCCGTCTATTTAATAGATGGGCCTCAAAATCATTCTGGCCTAGAGCCAAAAACCAAGTTCTCACTCAAAAGATTTGACACCACTGAGGATAGTTTCTTAAAGTGCCATGGCTCTTTTTTTTAAAAGATTTTCTTTATTTTATTTTTTAGAGAGGGGAGGGGAGAGAGAGAGGGAGAGAAACATCAATGCGTGGTTGCCTCTCATGTGCCTCCTACTGGAAACCTGGCCTGCAACCCAGGCATGTGCCCTAGACTGGAAATCGAACTGATGACCCTTCGATTCTCAGGCTGGCACTCAACCTCTGAGCCACACCAGCCAGGGCTAAAGTGCCATGATCTCTTAAGGCAATTCCAAAGAAAAGTTCCAAAAATGGGCTGGATAATTTTGATTTGGAGTTTCCTGTTCCTTCTCTTAATGTGCTAGAAGTAAAAAGCAGAAAGTGAGGTTTTCAAAATATTGCCTAAGGTCTCTCAATTGTTGAAAATGCTAAGCTTGATACATCCTAATTAGTCATAATTTATAAGACCAAGTTAACCTTCAAGGTTCAAAGAGGTCAGCACAGGGCTAGTAGCCTGCCCAACAGGTGATTTGACATAGTAGTTAGAGGAGTGTCCAAAGGCAATTTCTAAAGACTGGCTTCATTAGAAGCCTTGGAAATTCAGAAAGAAAAGACTTGCAAGTGACCCAGAGTACAGACAATGCTTATCTTCCTGTGTGGGGCAGTTACCTATTACTCTAGTCATAAATACAAATGGCCACTCATTCCTGCTATAGAAGAAAGTGAAAGAACCAAATGAACACACACACACATTTCTAGAACTTAGCACTGTTAGAAGAGAGGAAGTTTTCAAAGATGTGGAAGTAATCATATAAAAGGCAGAAATAAAAAAGCAAGGAGATGAAGAGGAACCAAAACCAGTGTCAAAAGAATGGCAAAGAAAGGGAAAATGAGGAAATCCCAGTACTGTAACAGTAACACATAGGAATCCAACACAGATAATTTCCATGGCTTTTGCAGGAGCAATATACTGCCCTGTAAAATAATAAAAAGAATTCCCAATAGGGCTATTCATGAGGTATATTGACTTTCTGCAGATGGTATCTGAGACATTCAAAATTCTACAAACATAATTCAACATCTAATCATGATAAAAATAAACTCTCAGCAAACTAGGAATAGTCAAGGGAACCTATGAAAAACCTATAGCTAACATCATACTTAATGGTGAGAGATGGAATACTTTCCCCTAAGTGTTGGAACACCGTAATGAAGGTGCTCTTATTGCTTGCATATATCTTTCAGAGACAAAAAAAAAGGCATAACATATTGGAAGGAAGAAGTAAAAGTGTATTTGCCTGAGAACATTATAGAAAACTATAGAATGAAAAAAATTAGTAAGGATGCATGATACCCAAGTCAACACAAAAATTAACTGTATTGGTATTGTTAGTAATGAACTAATGGGCACTAAAGTATGAAATATCGTTTGTATAATGTACAAATGAAATATTGAGGGATATATTTAACAAAATGTACATAAGATCCATAGCTGAAAACTATAAAACACAGCTGAGAGAAATTAAAGAAGACCTAAATACATGAAAATAATATATTATGTTCAAGGATCAGAAAACTCAATTTTGTTATGATGTCAATATTGCATGTAGATTCAATGCAATACCTATCAAATCCAAATGAGCTTTGTAGGAGAAATTGACAAGATGATTCTGAAATATATATAGACAAGCAAAGAACCAAGAAAACAAAATAATCTTGAAAGAAAAACAAAAGAATAACATTGGGGTACTTTCACTACCCAATTTCCAGACCCACTATATACAATGCCTCTGTAATCAAGATACTGTGGTACCAGCATAAGGATAGTTATACACATCAATGGAACACAATAGAGTCCAAAATCAAGCCTATCTTTTGGAGGTCCTAGCAATGGCCAATTGATTTTAAACAAGAGTACCAAGGTAATTCAATGGGAAAGAATAGTCTTTTCCACAAATGATGCTGGAACTTGATTGTTACTTTACCCAATACACAAAAATAACTTGAAATGAAGCATAAAAGTGTTAATTAGTTTTACAATGCTGTACTGCAAACTCAGTAGCTAAACAGAACACATTAATTATCTCACAGATTCCATGGGTCATGGGTCAAGAGTCTCAGCATGGCTTAGCTGGATCTTCTGCTCAAGGTCTCATAACACTGTAAACTCAGGGGAAGGAGATTACACAGGGTGTGAGTACTAGGAGGTGAAAATCAGGGGGTAGGGGAAGGCCACCCTAGGGTCTGTCTGCCACAATGGAGCTAAACATAAGAGCTAAAACTGTGAAAGTCCTACAGGGAGACATAGGAGAAAATCTTTGGGAACGTAGGTTAGGCAAAGATTTCTGAGCTATAAAAGGATAAGCCATAAGTGGAAAAAATGATAACCTGGATTTTATCACAATGAAACCTTTGCTCTTTCCATGGCACAGTTAAGAAAACAAAAGGATAAATCACAGTTTGGGGGAATGTACTTGAAAATCACATATCTGATAATGTGAGGTCTTATATCCAATAATAAGACAGACAATCCAGTAAGAAACAGGCAAAAGATTTAAGCAGACACTTTACCAAAGATATACGAATGGCCAATATGCACATGAAGACATACTCACCATCATTAGTTATTAGGAATAAGCACATTAAAACCACAATGTGCTACCATTACACAACCACTGGAATGGCTGCAATTTAACAAGACAGATAATAACAAGTAATAGTGAGGATACGGCCCATGGATAACTCTCATACTTTACTTTGCCAGTGGGAATGCAAAATGGCACAGCCACTTTGGGAAATAGTCTGACAGTTTCTTGTAAAGTTAGATATACACTAAGTATATGGCTCAGCAATGCAACACTTAACAAGATGAAAACACAAGTCCACATGAAGACCTGTAAAAAATGTTCATAGCACTCAATTCATAATGGCCAAAAAATGGAATCAACTCAATGTTCATTGACATGGACAAATTATGTTGCAGCCCACTTCAGAATACTACTCAGCAACAGCTGATACATGAGACAATGTGGATAAACACAAAATGCATTCTGCTAAGAAAAAGAAGAAAACAACAAGACACTATATAAACCTACCCTCAACACATTTCAAAGAACTATTCAAATCACATTCTTTGACCATAATGAAGTTAAATTAGAAATCAGGTTTTAGCCCTGACTGGTGTGGCTCAGTGGTTGAGTGCCAGTTTGATCCCTGTCCAGGGCACATGCCTGGGTTGCTGGCCAGGTCCCCAGTAGGGGGCATGCAAGAGGCAATCACACTTTGATGTTTCTCTCCCTAGGTCCCTCCCTTCCCCTCTGTCTAAAAATAAATAAATAAAATATTTTTAAAAAAGAAATCAGATCTTAAAATACCTAGAAAATGTATTTGTAAATTTCAAAACAGACTTCTAAGCAACTCACAGATGAATGAAATAATCACAATGGAAATCAGAATATACTAGAAATAAATAAATAAATAATAATATTATGTTTTGAAATATCCAAACAGCAGAATAAATCTAAAGACAGAAGGAGAAAATGAAGAGTGATTTCCAGGGTATATTTTAAATGGAAAAAGAAAACAACAACAAGAAGCTGAATAGTGTATGTAGTATACTTTTTTGGTGTAAGAAAAGGAAGAAATGCAAAGGTGTGTGTGTGAGTGTGTACACACCTGATCAAATTTGCAAAAGAAGAAACATAGAAGAATGAACTAAAAACTGATGATATCGATGGGTGGTGGGGGGCGGTGGACAGCATGCCTGACAGGAGGCAGGGGTGAAAGTAAAGCTTCAGAATATACGTTGATATTAATTTGACTTAAAATCATGAAATTTTTGCTCACTAAAAATTAATCAAAACAACTTGAGAATATAATTATGCATATTCATTTCCACACAGTGACAAACCTCATACTGCATAACCACAAATGACAAACCCCTGGTAAAAGTAATCAAAAAAAAAAAGAAGGCAAAAATAAATAATATTAAGATTTAAGAATGAAAGGACAGGCATTAACTACAGATATGGCAGATATTAACTTGTAGTTCAAAATCTTCCCACATCAGGCCCATGTGGTTCTAGGGGTATGTTCTTACCACAACATTAAAGTAACAGATAACTCCAACCTTATACAAACTTCTAAGAGATAAGGAAAAGGGAATCCCAGTACTCTCAACTCACTTTACCAGGCTAGCAAAATGATACTAAGCTAGACAAGGACAGCACAGAAAAGGAAAATTAAAGCCAAATCTCACTCACAAATACAGATGTAAAAATCCTGAAGAAAATACTACCAATCAAATCCAGCAGTAAGAAAAAACTGGGTTCAGATGCAGCAGTGCAAAGCTAATTAATGTTGCAATGTTATATTAGAAAATCTCTTTTAATAGCTCATTCATCAATAGATTTAAAGAGGGGAGGGGAATGTATCTCCATAAAGGCAGAAAAGAAGGCTGATAAAATTCAACATCTATTTATGCAAAAAAAAATGAGCACCAGATGTGTGCTTATACAAAACCTAAAATAAACATAATACTTTCTGGTAAAATATGGAAAATATTGCACCCTCTCAAATACAGATCCTGGGCCCCCAGAGAATCAGAAACTCCAGCCTGCCTGCCAGTGAAGCTGTCATTTGAGCCATGCCCTCAGTTGATTCTGATGAGCTAGCTGCTCAAAGTCAAAGTGCACGTCAAAGCAACACAAGGGTATCACCTGGGACCTTGCTGCAACTGAGAAGTGTTCTCCAACAGCAGAAGACCCACCAAGTCTGAATCTGCATTTCAACCTGAAATCCAAAAGATTAGCAGGGCTATCAGGTTGAGGACATGTGTGTTCCTATCACAATTACTCCCAAGGAGCACACCAGAATCAATGAAGCACTTTAAAATGCAGACAGACTCATAGATAGAGAACAGAATGACAGCTAAGTATGGTGGGGAGGGTAGGAGTTGGAGAGACTGAGCAAAAAGGAAAAAGGACTCATAAACAGGGACAACAGTGTGGTGATTGTGGGGGGGAGGGAGTATAAGAGGACTAAATGGTAATAGGGAGAAATACAATAAAAAAAATAAAATGAAATGCAAATGTCTGATCTCCCCCAGATCAAAAAATCTGAAGGTCTGTGGGTGGGGCCTGGTCAGCAAGTCGTTAAAGCTCTCTAGGTGATGCTAAAAAGCAGCCAGCATGGCAAACCACCAGGTTTTCCAACCCAAGAAAACTTACATTGAGGGACTCCAGTGCCCAGCTCTGAAGAGCCAGAGAAGAAGGAGTTCCTCAAGTTCTTTGAAGATGGGTGGGTGGGCTGGAATGGGAATAAAGGATAGAAACTGTACTGAATAAACTAAAATAAAAAAATAAAAAAAAAAGATGCTCCCAACAAAGATGCTTGCATTTCACATGTATATCAATGCTGACTTCTTAAACTAGCTTACCAAACTGAAACAGAGAAAAGAACTCTCTGGTACTCAGTGAGGATACTGTGAGAATTCAAATGAGATGTTATGTCATAGCACTGGGCAAACGGCTTGACCCAGATTACACAGACCATTAACTCGAGGTTATACTGAGGTGGCAGTGGCCTTGACAGTCAACCTGCTGACATCACCAGCAAATTTAGGTCAAAATCTATCTCTCTAAACAGGACTGTCCAGCACTGGAGCCACTAGGCCATATAAATCACATGAAATATGTGATGAACATATAAATTGTTCATGTAAATGAACACATGAAATATGGCTAGTCCAAACTGAGGGATGCAGTAAATATAAACTACTCACCAGATTTCAACAACTTAGTATAGAAAAAGGGGAAGACATCATACTAATTCTTATACTGATTACATGTTGAAATGATATTGTGGATATACTGAGTTAAATCAAAATCTACTATAAAAATTGATTTCATCTAAGATTCTGCATTTCTCCCAAACTCCCCAGAGCTGAGGAGCACCAGGGGTATCAGGATATTCTTAACCAACAAGGAAAAACTGTTTGGTGGCATAAAGTGATGAGAACCTCTGGGGGAATGATCACATCAATTCAGAGTTGATAACAGCAGAGAAAATGAATGGCCAGCAGGATTACACTCAGTATCAACTTTCAAAATCAGTTATTATGTCTTGCAACAAGGGCTACAAAGAGGTGAAGGCCAGCTCCAATTGCCTTCTCTACGTGAGGGTGGTAGGGACTTGAACTTGCTCTCAGACCAGAATCACTGATGAGTGCAAGGCACACTTTTGGACTAGGAAGCTCAAAATGGAATCTTGAGTGGGATTTCTTATTTCCTACCTGCCCCATAACAAGGTCAAGGGCAGCACCCTTCTGGGTTCTCACTGAAACCAAGTACAAGTCTTCCTTCTCAATGTGACCCACAGATAGTACTGACATGTCATGGCCGGGGGTCACTGCTGTGCAGGGACATTTCTTATTTCAGTAAACCAGCTCAAGCCAATTACAGCCCTGTTGGAATGAGTCCTGACAGCACAATCGCAGTTCTCCTCATTCCCCACCTAAATCATCTTAGGGCCATGAAGGAATTTAAAGTTCAGACAAGGAAGGGCATTACAAGGACCACCACCTGATGCTACAAATCCCCTTCAGGGTCCACCTCTGCCTCCAGAGCTCTCACTAAGAGGAGAAAGCAGGATACCCTGATGTAACAGTCCCTTGCATTCTAAGAGTCACTGGGAAACAATGTTTCCTTCTCACAAAAATCTCAAGAATGTGATAGCAACATATAACAATGACCAAAAACTAAAGAAAGGGCCTCACTGTGTCTTCAAGGTCTGCAGGCAAGGGGATCCAAGCTGGAGGAGTTAAAAACAAGTTACTCTTCTTTTTACTTTCAGTTATTACCCTTCAACTTCCCTTAGCCCTTCCGTGGGGGTGGGGAAACAAACATAATTGCAAGGTACTCGTGACAATAATCCAAAAATCCATAAGCTGGGAAGAAAAGGGTGGGAAAGCAATGTGTGAGACCTCTCCCAGCACTGGACTCAAAGAACTTTCTTATTCATTTGCTAATTGACCATGGAAAGAAAGGCTAACCATGAGCTCTTTGCTTCATCTTGCAGTCATGGAATATAATCCCTAGACAGACAGCATAATTTGTTGAAATGAACATATCCAAACAATTGTGAACTGTCCTCTCTTGCCCAGTTCAAGTTAAAACATGTTTAGTAAATGTATACTGCATGAAGAGGGTCATGTTAGGTTTCACCTTCCCAGAACAATGTCTCCAACCTCAGCCATCTTTCTTATGAGCTTGGAAGATGAAAACAATTAATAATGAAATACACACAAGTGTTCCATATGAAGACAAAGAGTTGAGGAACACAATACTAAACTAATAAAATAAGTACATGAAATTTCTAAGAGCTACTTATGGAGTCATTTCAAGACATTGAGAAATAAATTCAAGTAACAAAAAAAGAGCACTCGGCACTTGTCCTGTACAAACAAGGAAGGCAGTGTGGACCTGGAGAGCAAATGAGTCCCTGGATTTCTTCCTGTCCAAACCCAACAGGGTGAGCATCCAATCTAGTGTGGGTGGAGGAACTCAGTAGAGCCTCAAGCTGCACTAAGGAGCTGAGGTAAAGTATTGATTTGAAAGAGGAAAGACTTTCTTTCTGAGACAGTGTAGAAAAAGGCAGGCAATGTTCCATTATGGAGAGATGGCCTTGTGATTGTTGGTTATACAGTACTATCACTTTAGGAATAAAGAAAATAGAAGCTCGGAAGGTATACCAATGATTTCAGGTCCATTTGAGAGGCAATAAAACACTTGCATATCTGAATGCTGACAGGAGAGAGTGAGGCAGAGGGCACACCTACAGCTATGGGGGAGATGATCCAAGAACAGGAAAGACACTGCCCTCTAATATCAGTTCTCCAAATAGTGATGGCATATATAACAGATGACTGCAATAACAATAATGCCACACTGTCTTCAAAGGGTGCTGTTGTACATCTGACTCTCTGAAGAGCTCTGGGAGTTTGGAAAGGCACGTTTTCTTAGATCTATCTTACGAATGAAAGAGCCACCAGCAGTGAGGTAAAATGACTTGTCCCTTGTTATAGATTTAGGGTGCAGAACTTGGACTTGAACCTGACTTGTGGAATCCAAACTCAAGAAGATTTCTCTACCACATCACACAGACACAAGGCTCTTTACCACTACTTGTTCCTCAGGTAGAAAGAGAAAGAAACCAGTAGTACAGGATGCCAATTTTCTGAAGAAATGTTTGCCACATTCTTAAAAACAAAAAGATGAGATTGTCCTGGTGTGATCTGTGGAAAAATACATTGTAAACATTTAACATGAAAAATCATCCTCCAATACAGGATGACAGCTGGATCTCACTTGACTAACTGCAACTGGGTCTCCTGGTACCCTATTGCTTTCAAAGCAGAGGAATTTGAAGGATTCCCTTGCTCTATTCTTATTTGTAATAACAAACAAAATATGGATGGCATCTAGTTATTTGAGTCTAAACAGTAAAGGTAACATGGCACTATAAGAACTGTGAACACTGCTGCAACATCACCTGAAACTAAAAGCTTAAGTTAATGATTTAGAGAAATGTCTAGAAAATCAGGTTTATTAGACTTCCACATGTTTATTAAAACATGTCCAGAACCATTTTTTTTCTTTAAAAGAAAAGAATGGAGTTCCATGTAGTTCAAGTCAAAAGAAGAGAGTTCCATGTAGTTCAACTTTTGTTTAGAGACCACTACATGCAAGATGCTATTATAAACACTTAACACAGATTAACATAGATTATCACTCAGTTCTGCCAACACCCCTTGAGAAAGGTATTATTATTATTTTCATTTTACAGATAAGGAAACCAAGGCACAGTGGTAACTCACCTAAATTCACACAGGTAATATTAGAGCCAGGATTCAAATCCTGAGTCACCAACTTAGCCTGTGTACCCCCATCTGCCAGAAAAGAATAATGAACTGAGAAACTAGAAAATTTTTTTAAAAAGCAGAACTTCAAAGAGGTCAGAAACAGGGAAGGGGAGTTACTAAAGAATAATGAAAACAACCTCTTATTCTCTTATACATTTTTTTAAAAACTTTAGAAATAACAAGAAACTCTAGCCATTGAAATCCTTTGGCCACCAGTTCAAAATGTCACCTACTAAGCCCTGAAGAGGCTCTGCTTTTCTCCTTATTTTGGAGCACTCAATAAGAGCAAGAACCACATGTTCTTTCAGTGGTTTTTAAAGTAACTACATTTTGTTAATCCTCCTTTCATTTTGGAACAAAGAGTACTGGAGTACATTATGTAACTTAAATCATTTTTCAGAACCTGTACAAATGAAAACATTTGCTTTGAGGCCACTGAACATATAGAATATGAGAGAACTGAGCAGATAAACTTTTATAGTAAGCTATAAATAATGCCAGTTTATTGGCACTCTTGTTCTTAATAAGTCGAGTGCTTCTTCACTCTAGAGCTACAGGCACACCTTGTTTTGTTGTTTCACTTTAGCATGCCTCACAGATGTGGGTTTTTTTTTTTTTTTACAAATCGAAGGCAAGATCCTCCACCAGCAAAAAGACGACTCATTTTACTATGATACTTACTTCACTCTGGTGGTCTGAAACTGAACCTGCAATTTTTCCAAAGTATGTCTGTAATTTCAAAATGAACTTATGTCTTTACAAACCATACAACACGAAGGTTGACAAGCATTTCAGATAGTAGGTTCCCAGTACAAACCAATGTGCAGGAAGAGAAATAATTGTGTAAGGTAGACTGAGGCCAGCAGACACCAGCATGAAATCAACAACCAACACTGACCTTAGCAGAGCCTTAGACTGAGGTAACTGCTGAGACAACAAAGGACTTGAAGACCATCTCTCTAGATGTTTGAAACCACTTACTGTTTGCATGAAAGGGGAAAGAAACACAACTAAAAATGAGGCTGTGATGAACTTACCATCAAAAAGGCAATGGCTGGAGAAATGATGGACTACACAGAATCTCTTTGATTCAGACAGATTTACTTTTCGATTTATTTGCTGTAATGGAGCAGCAGTTGATAGCCTAAAACTAGCAATTCCATGAAATGCCCAAGTCACTCTCATTCACGCTAGCCTGTTTTATTGTCATCATAGAGTTCTAGAGCTTATTTTTCTTCATATTGCTCATCTCCACTAGAAAATATAGCTTTCTTTCATTGTCTGCTTCCCCACACATTAGCTCTGTAAGGCAGAGACCTCATCAGTGGTGCTGTCTGCTGTCCTCCCAGTGTCACCATGGGTCTTCTGGTTGAATGAAACAATTGACAACTTGATCAATATGTTAGAACTTTAAGGTAAGGAGACCAATCGTTTAATAACCATATTAGAATCTCAAAGTCCCAGTGAGTGAGTATTCTCCACATTCTAGTGCCTTAGGAGGCTGCTATACCATGGCAGCACCAATGGTTTGAGTCTTTTCCATGGTGTGGAATCTCTTAACGGTAGGTTTGGTTTTGTGAAATAGCCAAAGGACATTCAGAGTCAAATCTGATGAATATGTGATCTTGCCCAAAATATATGTTGAATGAAAACAAAATGTGTCTATAAATTAACAAGCTTCATTGTGTTATTTGGCTGGTAAAACTGGTTTTAAAGGAAATTCAAAATGGTTTGAACTATGGCAAATTCGCTGGCTCAGTCTCAAGACTTTAAGGTTGATAGATACTTGACAAAGAACAAAAACTGAGCTGTGATTAAAAAACAAAAACAAAAAAACTACCCAGGCTAGACAGCCACCAAGATAACTCCTGACCTGACTTATGATACTGCTTTGCCATTAGGTTGCCCGACAGCCTGTGTCACATTAGTTACCCTATCTGGGCGTCAGTTTCCCCATCTAGGAAAAAAATGAACTATATGAACTTCAAGGTCCCAGTCAATTCTAATATGCCATGATTCCATTCTTGCGAAGGTTTAGTATGTCTGTTCCAAAATCACTTACAACCCACTTTGCCTCATACTTTATATTCGTACAAAAAGCTTAAGGGTATAATTTTTGCAGGAGAATCATTTTTCCTATGCTTAGGCAAAAACTAAAATTAGTTTTCACTTCCTCAGAGGAGCAAAAGACAGTTAAGGGAGGGAACCCAGCAAAGGGCGCTTGCTTGCCCCTGTGCATACATCAGACTGCCTATCACGGAACTAACCTTTCCCTTTCAGATCTTCGTTCAACTGTTGCAAAAACAAACAAGCCTTCTGTTTGTGACACAGAAACAAAGATTGGCCAAGAACACGGATCCAGTCTTCAAGGCCAATGACCGCCTGTGGCCGCTCTGCAGAACCCACAGGGGATGAGGCGAGCACCCACCCCACGCAAAGAGCCTTGGCGAGGACCAGCCGAGGCGTGTCGCCAGGGAGACAGGGCGGCCGCCCAGCCCACTTGCCGCCCAGGAACGGGATGTAAAGCCCAGGCTGCGGCCACAACACCGCCCCCCCGCCCCGGGCCGCTGGCCCCGTTCCCAACCCGACCTTCGCCCGCGGGCCTGGCACCTTGGACGAGGAGAAGCTGGAAGCCGGAGACACTTGCCTACTGCTCTCTGGCCTCAGACCTGGCAGGCGGGTACAGCCAAGGAGTTTGGGTGAACCCCCTTACCCTTCTGGTGCTGCGAAGCCCCGCGGAAAGCGCCGGCCTGGGAAATCCCAGCTTCTTCCTCCCTGCCCCTCAGTGCTCCCACACGAGGAGTCCCCGCAACGCCAGGCTCCAACACAAGTCGCAGCAACCGCTCACCCACCTTGGGATTCGGGCGCCACCTCTGTTGCCAGGCTCCTGGTTCCTGGGCCCCGCTCCGCCCCCTCCAGGGCCCTCCCCCTGTGGCCTTCCGGCCTTTGGCCAACGCCCTCCACCCTCCTCCACGAGCCGGTTGGCGGCGGTGCGTCACGTGACAGAGGCCGAGGCGGGGGAGGGCTCCAGGGAGCCTAGGGAGCCGCTCCCAGGGGCGGGGCTCTTCAGCCAGGTGGCTGCTGGGAAACCGTCTTTGAAAGGTCCGAAGCGAGGGGGCCACCGGGAGTTGTAGTTTTAAATATGGTGCTGGGAATGGGCTGGGCCAAGATGCTCCGGGCCACCCTTGGAGTAGGTGCCACGCAGAGACTTCTGGGAAGCGTAGTCCCAGGACTCTTCTATGTCTCACTGTTTCTCTTCAAAAGGGGAAATCCAGAGGGAAATTTCCGTAGAAAAAACTTGAGCGGATGTCTCTAAATTTAGCTATTACTAATACATAAGGTTGGTTAAGTGGAGTGGAGATACTATAAGGAAAAAACTTTCTCTGTTTCTAGTGCAGAGTATGCAATTCACAAATCCAGCTCTCAGCTGAGACGGTCTTCTCCTTTGCAAGAACTCTCTTGAGACTTAGTGAAAAGAAACATTTCAGGACAAAATTACTTCTACTTTTTGAGGTTTGGAGAAAGCAAACATTAATACAGTGAAAAGAAAGCAAAAGGAAAAACAAAAAAGACAACTTTCTCAAGAGAATTCAGTATGTAATAATAATTTTAAAAAAATACTCAGGACCTGGCTGGTGTAACTCAGTGGACTGAGTGCCCACCAACAAACCAACTGGTCTCTGGTAAGATTCCCAGTCAGGGCACATTCCCCGGGTTGAGCTGGGTCACCAGTAGGGGGCATGTGAGAGGCAACCACACATTGATGCTTCTCTCCTCTTTCTCCTTCCCTGCCCCTCTCTCTAAAAATAAAAATAAATGCAATCTTTTTAAAAACATGGACACATAAAAGAATATGAAGAATATGTGCAGTGTTCTTTGTGATACATGACAATTATATATAAGCATTCAGGTAAATGATGGTCAATAACATTACTTTGACATGACCTTTTCCCTCATATTTTTTAGTACTCTAGCATCTAAAAGTATGTTTTACTTACCAGTATATATGTGAGTGTGTGTGTAAAATCGTCTATCATGGGTTTATTTCTGGGCTCTCCATTCTTATCCATTGATCTATATGTATCTGTTCTTACACCAGTACCAGACTGTTTTGATTACAGTGGCCTTGTCAATTAATATTCAACAAAAGGGGCAGGAGCAAAAATGGAATAAAAATAGCCCTTCAACAAATGGTGTTGGGAGATCTGGACAGCTACATGCAAAAAATGAAATTCAGTCGCCAACTTACACCATACACAAAAATTAACTCAAGATGGATAAAAGACTTAAATATAAGTCACAACACCATAAAAGTCCTAGAGGAGAACACAGGCAGGAAAATTTGAGCTATCCCATGCAGCAAAATTTTCAGAATATCCCCTAGAGCAAGGTACATAAAAGAAAGAATAAACAAATGGGACTTCATCAAAATAAAAAGATTCTGCATGGCTAAAGAAAACATCAGCAAAATGAAAAGGGAACCAACTGTATGGGAAAATATATTTGCAAATGATATCTCAGACAAGGCTTTGATCTCCAAAATATATGAAGAACTCACACGACTCCACTCCAGGAAGACGAACAACCCAATTAAAAAAGGGGCAAAGGGAGTGGTGGGGGGGAAATGGAGACAACTATACTTGAACAACAATAAAAAATGTGAAAAAAGGAGGGACAAAGGACCTGAACAGACACTTCTCCAAGGAGGACATACAGAAGGCTCAGAGATATCTGAAAGGATGCTCAGCATCAGTACCTATCAGAGAGATGCAAATTAAAACCACAATGAGATACCACTTCACATCGTTCAGAATGGCCATCATAAATAAAACAACAAACAACAAGTGCTGCCAAGGCTGTGGAGGAAAGGGATCTCTAGCACATCGTTGGTGGGAAAACAGACTGGTGCAACCACTGTGTAAATCCGTATGGAATTTCCTAAAAAAAAACTTAAAATGGAATTGCCTTTTAACTGGGCAATTCCACTGCTGGAATTAATACCCTAAGACTCCTGAAACACCAATCCAAAAGAACCTATGCACCCCAATGTTCATAGCAGCACAATTTACAATAGCTAAGTGCTGGAAGCAACCTAAGTGCCCATCAGTAAGCGAGTGGTTCAAAAAACTGTGGTATATTTACACAATGGAATAGTACACAGCAGAAAGAAAGATGGAGCTCCTACCCTTTGCGACAGCATGGATGGAACTGAAGATGCAAGCCAGGTAGTAAAAGACAAATATCATATGATCTCACCTATAAGTGGAATCTAATCAACAAGACAAATAAGCAAGCAAAATATAACCAGAGACATTGAAATAAAGAACAAACTGACAGTGACCATGTGGAAGGGGGTAGGGGAATAATGGGGAAAGAAGGGGAAGGGTCATCAAGGAACATTTGTAAAGTACCCATGGACAAAGGCAAAACGGGGGGTAGTGTTGAAGGTGGGAGGTGGGGGTGGGTTGGGGGAGAAAAAGTGTTGGCAGGAAAATGGAGACAACTGTATTTGAATAAAAATTTTAAAAAAGAAAAAAGTAAAACAAAAGCATATCATTATACATGCACATACACACATATTAACCCTGTTGAAGAGTCCAGACTTCTTAGATCAGTAACAAGCCCTTCATATTCCAATCCCACGTACTCTTCAATGGCTTTTGCCAGTGCATCTCTTCTCTCCCCTCACCCCAGGTTCTGGCCTAGGCACAGGGAGCTTCTTACCATTCTCTGGAAGTACCAAGTTCCTTCCTCCCTCCAGCACTTTACACTTACTCCTTTCCCCTGAATTGGTCAAATTCCTCAAAAGGCAACAGAATAGCACTTGCTCCCGGGCCGGATAGAATTAGAAGCTCTCCCTAGAGTTCTTCTCGTAGTACCAATGTCATCATTTGCTTACTTGTTTGCCCTGCCAACTCCCCTCCCTAGACAGTGAACTTCTTTAATCACATTCCTTTTTGTACTGGACTTGAAAGTGTGCTCAGAGAATGCTTATTGATTGCATGAATTTATGCCAGAGAGGCTGCCTGGTGTGCTACTGAATAACTGGGTTCCCAAATATCTGATTCTTGGAGCACAGGGAGAGAGGAAAATGGGTGGATGGAGGGAAGGCAGCAGCTGCGTGGGAGACTTTGCATAAAGTAGGCACCGTTGTTCAAGGATGAGGCTAAAGACCCTTGCTCCATGGGGGAAAGCAGGGACATTCCTCATCCCAAGGCTGTTGACACTGGGGAAGATTTCTCCAGCACCTCCAACCTGAGCCAAGCCCCAGCTCCAGAAGGAGACAACCCAAGGAGAAAGGGCCAGTAGAAAATACCAGT
Organism: Trachops cirrhosus; assembly: GCA_028533065.1. NCBI lineage: Eukaryota > Metazoa > Chordata > Mammalia > Chiroptera > Phyllostomidae > Trachops > Trachops cirrhosus. Next base: position 38,245,650 of record CM052552.1, on the reverse strand, counting down.
CTCTGGCCTGTAAAATGGAGACAATGACTCCTGCTCTGCCTGCCTCAGAGCGTATGTGTAGAGATCAAGTACAGAAGAGAGATAAAAAACACTGAAAACTGTAAAGGCTGAGAACCACAGAAGAGTTTGCAACTTGCCCTTGGCCAGGTGGCCACATTCTTGACCAGGTCCTGTCCTTCATCAGGCTGTGTGTTGGGGGTTCTTCAGCCTTCCCTCCATAAGACACAACACATGCACATGTGCACAAACACCCCAAATGTAGGGAGACTGGGGAGAGTTAGCTGGCCTGCCAGCCAGGGGGTCCTGGACAATAGGGAGGAGGAGCAATAGATATGACATAAGGCTGCTTCTTTGACAACCTTTCTGGGTAGGACATCCTTTGGGTGAAGGACTCTGGATTCCCCCAGAGTCCTCCTGCTTTTGCTAAGGCACAGGTGGGAGGTGACTTCTATCTTCTAGTGCTCCATCTGTTTCTCCCAAGTTGGGGAAGATGGAGCAGGTAGATCTAGAAGGGATCTATACCTTTGGCCTGGCCAGGTGTACCTCTTACCCCACCCACAGCCTCCTGGGTGAGAAGCAGGCTCAAGAAACGAAATGGCCTGTTTCCTGCTTCTCTCCCTTAGCACACTTACCACATGGGTCCAGATGCTGGTGCTTTTAGCTCTCAGTACTCACACCTGCCAGGCTGGAGACTGCCACCACTTGGTTCTACTGGGTTCATTATATTGGGCCTGGGGTGGAGGAAGGTGGAGGACCGTGAAGGGCCTCCTGACATAGGAAGGAGAAAGCTGAAGAAAGAGATGGTCAGAAATAAAAACTTTAAATGTAGCTGGGGCACTGTGCTCCAGCAGAAAGTACTTGGAATCAGGAAACCTGGATTCCAGTCCCAGCAATTCTATAGACAAACTATTGGCCTTGGGAAAGTTACTTCACATCTCTCCTCATTAGCTGCTTTCTCTGAAGAAAAAAAAAAAAAGGAGTTAAATATCACCTCCCAGGGTTGCTGTGTCCTAGCAGAGCAAGGACAGAGGTGAGTGTGGCGTATAGTTTAAAGGTGGGAGAGATATCTTCACTTAAGTTTCCTGAGGCTGTCTACAACTGTCAGTCTGTTTTGGTCTGGTCGGTGGGTTCATTGTTTTTTTTTTTAGGGTGTGCTAATATAGTTTATTTATTTTATTTTATTTTTCAATTACAGAATACATTTAATATTGTTTATATTAGTTGCAGATTTACAGCATAATGGCTAGACAGTTATATATACTACAAAGTGGTCTCCCCAATATTTCAACTACCCACCTAGTTATTACAAAATTATTGACTATATTCCTTATGCTATATTCTACATCCCTGGAACTATTTCGTGACTACAAGTTCATCGTTCCACTTCTTTCACCTTTTTCACCCGCCCTCCTCCCTTCTGGCAACCATTAGTCTGTTCTCCGTCTCTATGAGTGTGTTTCTATTTTATCCCTTTTAATGTTTTATTTTTAATTACAGATTACAGTTAATATTATTTTTATTAGTTTCATGCGTACAGCCAAGTTGTTAGACAAGCATATAATTTTATGAAGTGTTCCACCAGATATTTCTAGTACTCACCTGGCACCATACACAGTTCTTCCAATATAATTGACTGTATTTCCTCTACTGTACTTTATATCCCCAAGACTATTTTGTAACTAACAACCTATACTTCTCAATCCCTTCACCTTTTTCAACCAGTCCCCCAACCCCCTCCCATCTGACAATCAAGACTCTGTTCTCTGTATCTATGAGTTTGTTCCTCTTTTATTTGTTTATTTTGTTCTTTAGATTCCACATACAAGTGAAATCATATGGTATTTGTCTTTCTGTATCTGACTTATTTCATTTAGCATACAACTTTCTAGGTCCATCCATGCTGTTGTAAATGGTAAGATTTCATTCTTTCTATGACCAAGTAATATTCCATCATATATATGCACCACTACCTTTTTATACATTCATCCATTGATGGACACTTGGGTTGCATCCTATCTTGGCTATTGTAAATAATGCTGCAATGTACATAGGAGTGCATACATTCTTTCAGATTAGTATTTTGGGTTTCTTTGAATATATACCCAGAAGTGGAATTGCTAGATTATAAGTAAGTTTCCATTTTTAGTTTTCTGAGGAAACTCCATACTGTTTTCCACAGTGGCTGCACCAATCTGCATTCCCACCAACAGTGCACAAGGGTTCCCTTTTCTCCACACACTCACCAATACTTCTTGTTTGTTGATCTATTGATGATAACCATTCTGTCAGGTGTGAGGTGATATTTCATTATGGTTTTAATTTGCATTTTTGGATGATGTGATGTTGGGCATCTTTTAATATGTTTATTGGCCATCTGTACGTCCAAACCAAAGAGGTTTGGCAAGTGTCTATTTAGAGTGTTTTCCCATTTTTTAAATTGGATCATTTTTTCCCGAGGTTGAGTTGTATGAGTTCTTTATACATTTTAGATATTAACCCCTTATGAAATGTATCACTGGAGAATATGTTTCCCCTTTCAGTAGGTTGTCTTTTTGTTTTGTCAATGGTCTCTTTTGCTGTGCAAAACTGTAGTTTTATGTAGTCCCATTCGTTTATTTTTCTTTTGTTTCCCTTGCCTGAGGATATAAAAAAAGGTTTGCTAAGAAAAATGTCAGAGAGTTTACTGCCCATGTTTTCTTCTATTAGTTTTATGGTTTTGAATCTTATATTTAAGTCTTTAATCCATTTTGAGTTTATTCTTGTATAAGTTGTAAGAAAGTGGTCTAGTTTTTTTTTTTTTGCATGTATCTGTCCAAGCAAACTGGTTTCCAAACACCATTTATTGAAGAGACTGTCTTAACCCCATTGCATATTCTTGCCTCCTTTGTCAAATATAAATTTACAATATAGGCATGGATTTATTTCTGGCCTCTCTATTCTGTTCCATTGTTCTATATGTGTGTTTCTATGGAAGTACTATGCTGTTTCATTATTGTAGCCTTGTAGTATAGTTTGATATCAAGTAGCATGATTCTTCAAACTCATTCTTTTTTTTTTCTCAAATTGCTGTTGGTATTTGGGATCTTTTGTGCTTTATATAAATTTTTAAATTATTCTAGTTCTGTAGAAAATATTACTGGTATTTTGATAGGAATTGTGTTCAATCTATAGATTTATTTCAATAGTATGGACATTGTAATAATGTTAATTTCTCCTATCTATGAGCATGCTATATGCTTCCATTTATTTGTGTATTTTTTCAGTCTTTGAATTGAATTTATTGGAGTCACATTGGTTAATAAAATTATATAGGTTTCAGGTGCACAATTCTATAACACGTCATCTGTATATTGTATTGTGTTCACCACCCCAAGTCAAGTCTCTTTCTATCACAATTTATCCCTCCTATATCCTCTTCTATCTCCCCCACCCCCGATCCCTCCCTACCCCCTTCCCCTCTGGTAATCACCGTACTGTTGTCTGTGTCTATGAGGGTTTTGTTCTGTTTTTTTTTTTTTTTTTGCTTAATCCCTTCATCTTTTTCACCCGGCCCCCAAACCCCTCTCCCCTCTGACAGCTGTCAGTCTCTTTTCTATCTATAAGTCTGTTTCTATTTTGTTATTTTATTTTGTTCATTAGATTCCACATATGCATGAAATCATATGGTACTTGTCTTTCTTTGACTGGCTTATTTCACTTAGCATAACGTTCTCCAGGCCGATCCACGTGGTAAGATTTCCATCCTATTTTGTTTAGGTTTTCTTTATTATACACTTCTTTTTTAATTGTTTTTCAAGTACGGTTGCCTCCATTTCCCCCTTCCACTCCCCTCCACCCCATCTATCCCTACCTCCCACCCTAGATCCTACCTCTTTTGGCTTAGTCCATGTGTCCTTTATACATGTTTCTTAAGGACCCTTCTCCTATTTTCCCCATTATCCCTTTCCCCTCTCCCCTCTGGTTACTTTCAATATGTTCTTTATTTCAATGTCTCTGTTTATTTTTGCTTGCTTGTTTGTTTTGTTGATCAGTTTCCACTTATAGGTGAGATCATATGGTATTTGTCTTTCACTGCCTGGTTTATTTCACTTAGCATAATGCTCTCCTGTTCCATCCATGCTGCTGCGAAGGGTAAGAGCTCCTTCTTTCTTTCTGCTGTGTACTATTCCATTGTGTAAATGTACCATAAGTTTTTGATCCATTCATTTACAGATGGTCACTTATATGACCAAGTATCATTTCATTGTGTAAATGTATCACAGCATTTTTATCCACTTGAATTACCTCAGAAAATTCAAAATGGAACTGCCTTATGACCCAGAAATTCCACTTCTGGGAATATATCCAAAGAAAATTGAAACACAATTTGAAAGAATATGTGCATCCCTATGTTCATTGCTGCATTATTTACAATAGCCAAGTTTTGGAGGCAGCCCCAGCTTCCATTCATTTGTATCCTCTTCAATTTCTTTCTTCATTGTCTTATAATTTTTTGAATATGGGCCTTTTACATTCCTTGGTTAAATTTATTCCTAGGTATTTTTTGATGCAATTGTAAATGGGATTGTTTACTTAGTTTTCTTTTCCAATGGTTCATTCATTACTGGTGTATAAACACGCAACCAATTTCTGAACATTTATTTTGTACCCTGTTACTTTCTGAATTCATTTGTTTGTTGTAGTAGTTTTTTGATGGAATCTTTAGGGTTCTCTATATACAGTATCATGTCATCTGCAAATAATGAAAGTTTTACTTTTTTCTTTCCAGCTTCTACACATTTTATTTCTTTTCCTCGTCTGATTGCTGTGGCTCAAAATTCCAGTACTATGTTGAATAAGAATGGTGAAAGTGGATATCCCTTATTCCTGATCTTAAAGGAAACACTTCTAGTTTTTCCCTGTTGAGTATAATATTAGCTGTAGGTTTGTCATATATGGCCTTTGTTATGTTGAGTCATGTTCCCTCTATTTTCATTTTGCTGAGAGGTGTGGTTTTTTTTTATCATAAATGGGTGCTGGGTATTGTCAAATGCATTTCTACATTTATTGATATAATCATATGATTTTTATTTTATTTTGTTCATGTGGTATATCACATTAATTGATTTGCAGAGTTTGGTTGGATGTTTTTAAGAGGCTCAGGACCTTGAAGGGGTGTTGCGAAGTTTGCCCTACACATAACAAGGGTGTGCTACAAGGCAAGAGCTTGAGTGAGGCTAGGGAAAAAACCCTTCCAGGAAATGGTGGTGGCCCTGACCCTTGGGGTGGGGGGGCAGGATGAGTGAGTGCTTACTTTGAAGGAGGAGTATGGGTAGCTGAGTCTAGATTGACAGAGCATGACACTTGAAAACTCCAGGGACCAGAAATTTCCCTCCCCTTTTCCCAGGAATTGCCAGTGGCCTGTGGGTACACAGCATGATGGGGCTCCAGAACACCAGGCAAAGCAACCTGCACTCTGTGTTCCCATGCAGACAAGAGTGCTTATTGATTTTTGCTGGTCATTCCCTTCCACTTTCTCATAGAATTCAGTAAATCAGTGTTGAGTTGGACCCTCCTTGGTGAAGCCCCACTGGTCAATGAGATCTGTTTTCCCAGGTGCTAGGTAGAAGTTTGAGCCAAGTAATGGGACATGAAAACACTCACACACAGAGAGAAACCCAGTTTTTTTTTTTTTTTTTTTTTTTTTTTTTTTGTCCCAGGGCCTCTTGGACACACAGGGGCCAGACATGCAGGGATTATTGTTATGACATCAACATATTTCTGAGGGCCAGCCCTGTTTGTCTTCTTCATTGCTAGGCAAATAAAGAATGTTCAGGGATGGCTTTGAAGTTTATCCACAAGCAGCATGATGATAAAATTGCCCTAAACCCCAGTCAGATCACAAATTAAACCCAAATCACTCAGAATAAAGGCCAACTCGCAATATACCCACCCTCTGCCCCCAATTATAGGTTTTGTTTTTTAAAAAGCTCATTTTTTTGCACTAAAACATTTTTGAAGAAGTAAGCCCCATGAGGAACTGTTTCATGATACATTCAAGTGTATTTCCTTCAAAATAGATTTTTAAAAAAAGACTTATCTTTTTCATTTGAAATGGGTGACCTGATTCATGTTGATATGAAGAGTAGGCTACTTTTCAAACACTGAAAGATTTGGAGACCCAAGATTAAAATTAAAAGAGAATATCATGAGAAAGAAAGAAATGAAAGAGGAAAAACCTAAATGTCAGCAAATATTTGCTGAACGTGAGTGAAATTTTGTTATTTAAGACTATTCAGTCAAAAAGAATAAAATACTTAGGAAAAAAAATTTAACCAAGGAGGTAAAAAACTTGTACACTGAAAACGACAAAACCTGGTTGAAAAGATTAAAGACAAAAATAAATAAAGACATTCTGGGTTCATGAATTCAAAAATTTAATACTACTGAGATATTAATACTACCTAAAGTGATCTACAGATTTGATGCCATTTCTATCAAAATTCCAATGGCATTTTTTCAGAAATAGAAAAATCCATCGTAAAACTCATATGAAACTTCAAGGGACTCAAATTAACCCAAACAGTCTTGAAAAAGTAGAACAAAGTTGAAGCTCTTATACCTACTGATTTTAAAACATACTGCAAAGCTACAGAATCAAAACAGTGTGGTACTGCCATAAAGAGATACATATAGATCAAGAAATAGACTACAAAGTCCAGAAATAAACCCTTAAATATATGGTCAAATGATTTTTGACAAAGGTGCCAAGGCCATTCAATAGGGAAAGGACAATCTTTTCAACAAGTGGTGCTGGGAAAACTGGATAACCATATGCAAAGGAATGAAATTGGATCCTTATGTTACACCATATGTAAAAATTCAAAATGAATCCTAGACCTAAATGTAAGAGCTAAAATTATAAAACTCTTAGAAAAAAATAGGGCAAAGTTTTCATGACATTGAATTTAACAATGATTTTTTTGGATATGGTACCAAAAACACATGCAACAAAAGTAAAAATAGATCAATTACACTATATTAAAATTAAAAACTTTTGTGCATCAAAGAATTTAACAGAGTGGAAAGACAACCTATGGGATGGAAGAAATATTTGAAAGTCACATATCTAATGAAGTATTAACATCCAGAATATATTAAAAAGGTCCTATAATTCAACAACAAAAAATCAAATAACCCAATTAAAAATTTGACAAAAAACTTGAAATTGCCTCAAAGAAGATATACAAATGATCAATAAGCACATGAAAAAGATGGTCAACATATCAATCATTAGGGAAATATAAACCAAAATCACAACAAGATACTATTTCACACTCATTAGGATTTCTACTATAAAAATTAAAAGGAAAAAAAAGGAAATGAAAAAATCTAGAAAATAACCAGTGTTGGCAAGGGTATGAAAAATTGGAACTCTCATGCACTCTTGTTGGGGATGTAAAGTAGTGCAGCCACTATGGAAGACAGTATGGTGGCTCCTCAAAAAATTAAACATGGAATTATCATTTTTTCTGTGTAGAATGCACACCAATGTTTTTGTGCACCTTATACATGGGATCATTATGCCCATGGTATGTAATCATTATACCCATGTATAGTGCACATCCTTATTTTTCCCTCAAGAAGTTGGGACAAAAGGTGGGGTATGTTTCACAGAAGCAGTGATATGTGAGCTTGGACCAATGAGCAGAAGTTTACCAGGTAGAAAAGGAGAGGAGAACCCCTTGAAACTGGAGTTAGCACAGACAAGTGCTTGAGTGACCACAGAATATACTGTTCAAACTAGGACACCTTTGAGAAGGGGTATTATTGATTATTATGCTGGGACAATAGGCTTAAGCTGGGACTGTCCCTGGTAAACCCAGATGGGTGGTTCCCCCTAGCCAAAGCATATCATGGCAAGTACACAAAGAGCATTTAGGGAACAGAGTACTTAGAGTACAGGATTGGGGCTAGAGAGAAGGTTCAGAATGAAAGGCACATATATTAGTTTGCTAAGGCTACCATAACAAAGTACAAGTCTGATATCAAGCTGTTGGCAGGGCCATGCTCCCTCCAAAGGTGCTAGGCAAGGATCTGTTCCAGGCCTCTCTCCTAGCTTCTGATAAGTCCTCACCTTGTGGTAGCTTCACTATAATCTTCACACAGCATTCTCCCTACATGCATCTGTCTCTGTGTTCAAATATCTCCATTTTATGAGGACACCAGTCATATTAGATTAGGGAACACTCTAAAGACTTCATCCTAACAATTATCCGAAAAGACCTTATTTCCAAGTAAGGCCACATTTATAGGTACTGGGTGCTGTGACTTGAACATCTTTTGAGAGGATATAATTTAATCCTGAACAGTGAAGCAGAAGATGTTTACAGCTGTGAAAGAATGCCACACTAAAAAGTCTAGACTTTCCTGAAGGTCCTGAGTAATTCCTACCAGCTTAACAATTTAGTCCAATTAGAGATGGACAATGCTTTTTTGTTTTTTTTCTCCTCATAGTTACAAAAATACTTTTTTTTTCATATTGCACATCCCTTTGGAAACCAAAGAAAGCAAAATACGAGGTCTGTCCAGAAAGTATCCAGCCATGTGTTATGGAAAATAACGTCATTTATTGAAGAAGATACAAGAAACATTTGTACATAGGACAATGATGCTTCAGTCCTCTTCCAAGTTATGGCCTTCTTAAGGAAATCTGTTTCATTGGTAGCAGTTTGAATCAAGTCATTAGCAACTGCAGCAGGATGTTCCTTCTACTTTGGTAGCTGGAGCTGTGGAACAAATTTTGCCACCACATGTTTCATGCCGAGAACCTGTGCTAAAATCTCAGACAGTAGTTTTTGGAATCTCCTGATCAGTTTCTAGTTCTCACACTGTCAGTCACTGATCTTTGTTAATTGCAGACCGTACACATTCAACCTTCTCAGGTGTTCTCCTTGTTGCAGGCCTTCCAGAATGTGGATCACTTTCAAAAGATTCTTGACCATCTTTGAAGCCTTTGTGCCACACTCTTATTTGCACTGCACTCATTGCACTGTTCCTGAAAGCCTTCTGAATCATCCAGATAGTTTCTGTGGATGAATGTTCAAGCTTAATGCAAAATTTGATTTAGATTCATTGCTCTGCTCACTCAGTCATTTTCTTTTTTTGCTCAGTCATTTTGAATGTGATGGCTACACAGTACACATGTTCACTCAATGGTGTCAACCACCCCGACTCACTAGTACAGTGAAGTCATCATTGTTCACGCATGTGCATTCCAGTCCACTGTCTTTGGCTGCCAGGTTACATTGGTGTCATCAAGCTGTTCTCCTTATATTAACAATTGCTGGACTTTTTCCAGGCAGGCCTCATATGCATTCTGAAAACAATGAGATCCTTTAATAGAAAGGGGTATTTCCTCACTCTTAAACTATTTTCACCACCATGGCTTGCAAGATAACAATTGAACTCTCTATTAGAATGCACAGTGTAGGCTGACTCTCAGTAAATGCTTGTGGTGTAGAATAAAAAACTGTTTAATTTTATGGACAGAATCTTAGGGATGGTTTCTGACCTATAACAGAAGTTTCCACGTGGCTCTTGGTGCCCCAGGAAGTACCTTGGGGACTGCCCGGAGGGTGGTCAGAGCTGACCAGAGGAGTTCAATGTGGACTTCTTTTACACTTAGATTTGTCTGAAAAATTCCTTGCACTTTTTTGTTAAAAGCTGGGAAATCCTGGGACTTTGTACTCATGGCTTCCTTCTCTCAGCTGACAAGCAAGTCTATTTGGTCATTCAATGGATTTCATTATATTTATTCATCTAGCAAGTATTTATTAAGCATCTACTGTATACCTGACACTGTTTTGGAGACTGGCATATAGCAGTGGTCAGGATGTGTTTCTGTGGTTATCCCTTCAGAGGGGACTTTGGTGGTAATGAAAGCTACTTCAAAGCACATTTTTCTTAATCAACAATATCATCATAAATAATATCTAATAAAGACCAGTTATAATATACCCACATTGCCAAAAAATTCAGTTAGGAACATGCAGTGGGTTGAATAGGGTCTCCCCAAAATTCATGTCCATCCAGAATGTCAGAATGTGATCTTATTTGGAAATAGGGTCTCAGCAGATATAATTAGTTAAAGATCTTCAGGTGAAATAATCCTGGACATTGGGTGGACCCTATATTCAGTTACTAGTGGTTTATAAGAATGGGAGAGGATACAGAAAGACACAAGAAAGAGAAGAAAACCATGTGAAAATGGAGGCAGAGATTGGAGTGATGTGGTCACAAGGCAAGAAATGCCTGAGGCTACCAGAAGCAGGAAGAGATAAAGAAGGATCTTCTTCTAGAACCTTGGGAGACAATGTGAACTTGCCATCACCTTGATTTTGAACTTCTAACCTCTAGAACTGAGACAATAAATTTCTGTTTTGAGCCACCCAGTTTATGACACTTTGTTCCGGGAGCTCTAGAAAGGCATACTGTCAAGGCTTTCCTGACCCTTTATTTAGCTTTCTCTCAGAAGAGGAGAAATGGAGCACAGCAGTCTCCACACACTTTGTAGCATATTCTAGCCTTTAAGTCTGCTGTGGAACAGAGAAACTGTCTGCTTTCTCTCTTTTTCATCCTTTTTTTCACCTGTAGAGCAAGGACTGACTATGAGTGATGGTGGGGGGGGGTCCCTCAGCTCCAGAATGCAACAAGGAGAAGTCTAGACAAGGTCGTGGGGCAACTCTGGGTCATTTCTGCTCCGCCTTCACCTTCTTTCTCAAGGCAAACATGTCTTACACACAGTGATTCCACAGCAGCTCTGGCCCTTCTGCATACCCCAGCCTAATTAATACAGACTGGCAGTACAATATTGGTGACAAACATTCACCAAAGCAGCCCCACTCTTCTCTTGCCCCACTGCTTTCCATTTATTCTGTACTCTCTCTCTCACGGTGTCCAACAAGCCAACAGGAAGTGGGAGTGCAGTCCAGCCCATACCAGGTAGGTCTGTGTTGTTCTAATTGTGGGAGTTGTTGTTGGAAAATTTCTTTTGAGAAATCTGGCTCAATAAAATGTGAGCCCTGAACATATATTTTCATATGTCATCTTATTAAATCCTCACAGCTGCCCTGCAAAGTCAGGATGATTATTATACCCATTTTAGAGATGAGAAAACAGAAGTTCCAAGAGATTTGGGGACTTTCCTAAGGTCACATGGCTCTTAAGTGGCATCCAAGGTTAACCAAGTCCAGGGCTCATATGTTGGCAATGTTGCGCACTGCAAACTCATTTTCAGATGTGCTTTGTAAAGGGTGAGATTCAGTAGCAGCCATACTGCCAACCCCCACTGAGTAGTTGCCATTATTTGTTTGTTGTTTTAATATTCATCTCTAACACTTGATGAGCTGATTCCCAAGGCCTCCAATTCCTACAGTAAATTTATGGGAGCTAAAAAGAAGGCATTTCCTCAACCATCCTTGGGGGCTTCCTGTTTTAGGAACGATCTGGATCTTTTTAAAAATATTTAGTACAGTTTGAAGTCCAATTCAGCACTCTATCAGAAATAGTTGTACGTAGTAGGTGCACAAAAATATTTGTTGTATGACTGTTTGCTACACAGATACTTTTTAAAGTATATTTTATTGATTATGCTATTAGAGTTGTTCCAATTTTTTCTCCTCTTTATACCCCTCTGCCTTGCTCCCCCAACCCTCCAGCATTCCCCCCACCCTTAGTTCATGTCCATGGGTTATACACAAAAGTTCTTTGGCTTCTCCATTTCCTATATTACTCGTAACCTCCCCCTATCTATTTTGTAGCTACCATTTATACTTCTTATTCCCTGTACCTTCTCCCCCATACTCCCCCCTCCCTCTCCCCACTGATAACCCTCCATGTGATGTCCATTTCTGTGATTCTGTTCCTCTTCTAGTTGTTTGCTTAGTTTTTTGTTTTTTAGGTTCAGTTGTTGATGGTTATGAGTTTGTTGTCACATTACTGTTTATATTTTTGATCATCTTCTTTTTCTTAGATAAGTCCCTTTAACATTTCATATAATAAGGGCTTGGTGATTATGAACCTTTAAGCTGAGCTTATCTGGGAAGCATTTTATCTGCCCTTACATTCTACATGAGAGCTTTGCTGGATAGAGTAATCTTGGATGTAGGCAAAGGAATCCTTGCCTTTCATGACTTTGAATACTTCTTTCTAGCCCCTTCTTGCCTGCAAGGTTTCTTTTGAGAAATAAGCTGATAGCCTTATGGGCACTCCTTTGTAAGTAACTGTCTCCTTTCCTCTTGCTTTTAAGATTCCTTATCTTTAATCTTGGGTAACTTAATTATGATGTGCCTTGGTGTGTTCCTTCTTGGGTCCAATTTCTTTGGGACTCTCTGGACTTCCTGGAAGTCTATTTCCTTTGCCAGTTTTGGGAAGTTTTCCTTCATTATTTGTTCAAATAATTTTTCAATTCCTTCCTCTTCCTCTTCTCCTTCTGGCAGCCCTGTGATTCAGATGCTGGAGTGCTTCAAGTTGTCCCAGAGTTTCCTAAGCCTCTCCTCATTTTTTTGCATTCTTGTTTCTTCATTCTATTCCAGTTGGATGCTTATTTCTTCCTTTTGTTCCAATCTTTGATTTGAATCCCAATTTCCTTCCCTTCACTGTTGGTTTCCTGTATATTGTGCTTTATTTCACTTTGGGTAAACTTTATGTCTTCCTTCATTTTGCAACTGAGCTCAATCAGTTCTGTGAGCATCCTGATTACCAGTGTTTTGAACTCTGTAGCAGGTAGGTTGTGTATCTCCTACTCACTTAGCTCTTTTTCTGGAGTTTTGATCTGTTTTTTCATTTGGGTCATATTTCTTTGTCTCAGCCCACCTGTTAAGTTGTAAGGGGGCAGGGCAGCCCACATCATTGCAATGTGGTGCTGTCTGTGGGGGAGGGCTCAGAGAGGGAAAAATGCTGCTCACTTGCTCCCTTCTAGCCCCACTTTCCAATGAACTCTCCTGTGAGACTGGGAGTTCTGCCTTCACAACCCCCACAGTATTTTACAACTAGAGGTTTTGAGTCTTTTGTTTCCTGGTCAGCCCTCCCTGCCTTGCCTGCATAGTCCACCATCTTGCTGCTGGTCCTCTCTGCCCAGCTGCCTATCTCTGCTCTTCCTATGAGTCTGGATGAATGTTTCCTTAACTCCTTGATTTTTGGAGTTTCATGCAGTTTGATTTTCTGGCAGTTCGGGTCATCTATCATTTTTGAACTGGTTGGTATCCTTCTTTTGATTGTGTGAGGAAGCAAAGTGTTTCTATCAATGCCTTCATCTTGACCAGAATTCTCATTTCTGGATCCTTAAAATAATTTCCCCCAAATACCTCTAACTTGTTAAAAAGCAAACAAATCATTGCTAGTTTGATTTTTCCTTACATTGGCTAGCATATTTATTTTAGGCCAAATTAAGTTCTGGTTTTACATGAACTATGTATGTTTTGTGCAGCCTGGACCTTGAATAACCCATATCCAGAGGATATCGGTCCCCACTGACAAACCCCCAAACCCCCTTTTCTCCATTTTCAGTAATTCTCCAGGTTTAGATAGCTGCTAGGCTAGGTATTTGGTGGTCATAGCTACAGTTTCTCTGATGTCAGACCCTCAGTCAGGAAGCCCTAATATGGCAAATGTGCAGACAGCTGGTTTTGAGACATGAACTTTCAGTCTGCTCTACCACCAGCAAAGGAAAAGCTCAGAGGGAAAGTGTGCCAGATTTTCTTGAAGGTAGCTTCAGAGAGGAAGAAGGGAGAGAGGCACAAGGACTGAATATGACCTGGGGCAGGAGCTTAGGGTATCAAGTGGGATGTCTTCTAACATCTTCCTCGGGTGTTGTTACAGTTCCTAGGGACCATGCCTGCACTCTGAGAGGGTGCCCTGAATTGTTATCATACTCTCCTCATCCCTGACTGAACCCCAAACCCACTGTAGTGCTGCCATTCTTGCCTCTCTCCCTTTTTTGTTGCTCATACCCACAGGGAAGCACACAGCCAGCCAGCACCTTCCCATGTTGAGGCAATTGACCAATTCCACAGCCTCTTGGGGTTCTCAGGGCTTAGTGTCTGGTGTAAGTTTGGGCCCCTTTTAGAAATCATCTCCAGGTCGCCTCTAACCTTCACGCTTTCATTCCTCTATTTCTCTCTTATCCCACTGGAAGCTGCTCCTCCTTTATCACACAAGTTTGAGGCAACAATAGGCTGCTTCAGGGCTTTAAGACACTGGGGAGACATTTTTATCTGAGGGGAGCCCCATCCTTCAGATTATGGTTACTAGGACCCCCCAACTCTTCCCAGACCAGATACCTTTGGGGCATTACCACACCTCACTCCCCAAAGTTCCCAGACTTAGAAAATAAAAATACAGGTCACCCAGTTACATTTGAATTTCATGTAAACAATGATTATTTTAGTATAAGTATATCTCATGCAATATTTGAGATATACTAATATTAAAATGATTTTTCCATTTGTTTGTTTGCTTATCTATCATTCAAATGTAACTGGGTATCCTGTATTTAACCTGACACCCCCATCAGGCAGCTCAGTGACTCACAATCTTAGGTTGGCACAGGCCAGCAAGTCAGGCTTGTAGACTGCACTGGTGAATGAAAGGACTGTGGTGTTTGTAAATAACTTGAGCTTTCCCACTCTTCTAAGTAAAAGGTTCTGCTGTGCTCTCCTCCAAAAGCCTGGTCTGTTCATCATGCTCTGTGCCCATTGAGTCATGCCTTGGGCATAGCACTTACTGGCTTCCAGTATAATTATGGGTTTTCATGTCTTGTTCTCCACTGGGCTTTGAGCTTCTTCAGAGCTGGGTGGGGCTCATTAACCTTGGCTCTTTTCCCCTACTCTCTCCCCCTTCATAAGATGCCTGGCAGAATTTGGGGTCCAGGGTGGGGAGACCTTAAAGGAACACATGCATTAAATGAGCCAGTGCCTCTGATTGAATCTAAATACAAAGGAGCTGATTTCTGAAATTTAAGGCCTGGCGTTGTTCTGCTTTATCCACTAGAATGACGGGTCCCTAAGGCCAGGAACCTTACTTCTTTGTCTCCCTATTCTATTCCCAGCACTAACCAAGTGCCCCAATACCCAGCAGGTACACAGTAAACACACTGTTGCAGGAATCAGCAGTTGTTTTCATTACATATCCTGCCCAGTCCATTAACATTCAGTGGTACCTAGTAGTCATCTCCCATGGAGGAATGAATTGACAGTGACTACCTCTAGGAGAGTGAGAGGCAAAGCAGTATGAAGGACCAGAGAACATAGAGAGGTAGTTTCACTATTACAACTGGAGGAGGCCACAAGCTCGGCTAAGGGTAAGGAGACAGGTCTCACTGAGGTTGGAGGCTTGCAGTGACTTGGCGGGATGGAGAGGGACTAAGTCCTGAGAAGCCCAACTGGGGCTGCTGAAGAGTCTACAGAGAAGGCAGTGGTGCTGAGTATTGGCAGGATGGCTTTCCCAGCCATCCTGAGCTGGGAAAAGGAGTGTCTGGCGGTTTCGTGCCAGCGCTGGTAGCCAGACAGTGGGGATTCAGGAGAACCAGGTTCGGTGACTACTCTGTCAATGGCTGGTGACAGGCGGTGAGCACATGACCTGCCCGGCCAATGGGGAGGCGGCAAGCTCCAAAGTCAAGAGCATCGATGGCTTGGAGCCTGTCACATCACCAAGGGAACTACCCGAGACCTTGGGGGCTGCCAGCCCATGGGAGCGGGTGACAGGTGCGGGGTGTGGGAGAAGTACCTGGGCCATCCCACCACTCGGCCCCTGAGCACACACCCCAGGTGAGGGTTTGGGGAGTTGAGCTTTCCATTGGTCGCAGTGTGGGTGGGAGTGAGAGGGGAGT
Source organism: Trachops cirrhosus (assembly GCA_028533065.1). Classification (NCBI taxonomy): domain Eukaryota; kingdom Metazoa; phylum Chordata; class Mammalia; order Chiroptera; family Phyllostomidae; genus Trachops; species Trachops cirrhosus. The sequence continues at coordinate 38,229,782 of CM052552.1, read as the reverse complement.
GACTGCAAGGAACCCAGGTGGGACGCCCCCTCGAGCCAAGTACAGAGAGAAGGTGGTAAAGGGGGAGGCGGGCCTGCTGGTGGAGCTCTGGGATGGAGGCCTGCCTGCTCTCCCTCTGGGGAGGGCCTCTGATGGCCACAAACTCCAAAGCCCACCCTGTGCTGTGCCAGGTGCAGTTTTTGAGAACTATCTTGCCCTGTTCCACATACCTAGAAATGACAGGAAAGGTACCCAAACTCTAGAGGATGGTTTGTGAGGGAGCCCCACTGTCTTTCTCTACCAACACAAGGGCTGGGCCATTCACCCACACTAACATGGTACCTCACACCCAGAAGGTGCTGAAAGAATGTTCATTGCTGAAGAAATGAGTGCATGAATGAAACGTGGCAGTCGTTGCTGAGGCTGAGGACCAGCCTTTTGAAGGGTGCCTCCTGACTGAGGGTGTCTCCATCTGAGAGGCTGTGACAGTTCTTCAGTGCTGTGTGGCTTTTAAAACAGGGCAGTGGAAGAGGACAATGTTGTTTTCTTTTGCCAAAGAGGGGTTAGCTCAAGCCAAATAATTGCAGTGCACACTTTGAGGGGACATTGTAAGTCTGCATAATGTGATAAAACAAAGCTCCTTCTTGTCCTGATGTCCACTCCTTCCAGTATCACTGTCCTCTAGCAGGGCTGTGGGACTCTCCACTTCAGGAGAGTGAGTGTGGGTCCCTAACTCCATACCTCCATATCTTAGAGGTCCTCCAGTTCTGCCAGGCTAGCTTTACATGCTGCCTCCTTTAGGAAGCATCCTGTCTTCTTCCATCAAAGGTAACAGACCTCTCCTCCACCCCTGACATCCCCTGCATATTGTGTTGAGGTTCCACTTCTGGACATGCCCTGTCTTCTAGTGACTGAGAAACTTGAGTTGAAATCTTGGCACCTCCACTTTCTAGCTTATAACTTTGAGCCACTTTGTTTCCACCTATGAAACAGGATGATAATAATACCATTGTATTGTTGTGAATGCAATGACCCATAATAAAGCATCTGGCACAGAAGTGGCAAATGGCAATCTTTGGGCTCCTACAGGGTAGGACTGTATCTTCTTTAATATCTTGCAGACAGCCCATGTGAGTAGGTACTCCAGGAAAATATGTTGATTGAACTGTCGCTCACTGCCTTATTTGACCAGGAATGGTTCCCAAATTGGTCAGGGCTGAGCTTGCAGGCTGTTGCTGGGGATGGGGAAAGGAGTGGAGTGGCTAGCCCGTCTGGGGGTAGTACTTCTAAAAGTATCAGCCACCAAAACCAACTTTGGAATTGGGTGTCCAGAAGGATCAACTCCCTTTAGCTTCCTCTGTAGCCCAGCACAGACAGAAATCAGTGTACTTGGCTGTCTACTTTTAGTGCCACACACAAGATAGCTGCTTCTGGAGGTCTGGACCACAGGGCTGGAACTCAGGCAGGTTTTATGCCCTGCTGCAATTTGCTTAGTGACCCAGATTTGTGCCCAGGCGCCAGTCTAACTCCTGCCTGGTTTGGCTGAAGCAAGGGTTTCCTGTTTTAGCAAATAAAAATACAGGATGCCCAGTTAAATTTAAATGTCAGATATACAACAAATAGTTTTGTAGTAAAAGTATTGTATGTTCCATGCAATCTTTGGGACATACTTACACTATGCAATTATTTGTTGTTTATCTGAAAATCCCATGTAACTGGACTCCTTGCATTTTCCCTGTTAATCTAGCTGGGGCTTGTCCAGCCGCTGAGGATTGGAAGGGAATCAACCTTGAGGGGTTGAGTGGGAGGGAACTGCTCCCACCAAAAACACTTTGAATTGATGTCAGAACAATGGCATGGGTTGTTCTGTTTTTCTTTGCATAGAAAAAAAAACATTCCATGTTACTCAAAAGAAAACAGAATGGTGAATTTTAGCTCTCTGCTTTACTCTATTGATGTTGACCCGGAACATGCCTAGATCCTGAAAGAGACATTGACTCTTACACAAGTGGCTCTTTCATTTTTCTCTGCAACACTCCTAATAGTTGGTACCATTAACTTGTTTCCCATTTGTAATACACTCAGATTGGATACACAGTGGCCATTTGTCTCTCCAGAGGTCCCTGCTCTCCTGGGCTCTTCAGATGCTCCAAGTAAAAAAGCCACTTTGTCAAATGGCCTGAGCCACAGACTAAGGAAGACATATTATCTATAAAAAAGGATTGTTAAATTTCCCAAGCACCTCTGAAGTGTTGGGCCCTTTATGTTAAACAACTTCTAATCCTTACCACTCTGAGAGGCCATACTATTATTACCATTTTACAGATGGGGAAACGGGTGCACACAAGGAAATGTTTTGTGTGGTGTCATACAGCAAGTGAAAGATGAAGCTGTAGTTCAGAATTGTTCTCTCTGAATTCAGTACCTAAACTCTTCCCCATTATCTTCTCTGTGAAATCTTGTGCCTGCCAGCTTGATCAATTCCCTACTCCAGGCCTCAGTTTCCCTATTCATTAAATTAAGGGGGATAGACATGTTTTCCCTGAGATCTGTCCAGTGGTTCTCTTTTCATAAGCATCACCAAAAAGATGAGTTCACTCACTGTTTTCATGTATGTACTTGTTGCAGGGACAGAGATTTCTGAGATATTTTTTTCTTTCCTCCAGAGCAAAACAACTGACCAACATTTATATTGCAAAGTTTGGCCAGCAACTGGTGGGCTGCCTGTCCTGCATAGCATGGGCCTGGTGGTTGCACATATGTACTAAAAGTCAAGGACTCACAGCATTTTCTGTGCAGGCTGTGTGCTGTTGCACAAAACCCTTGGTCCCCAGGCCTGAGTAGGAGTGGGGCAGTAGGATCAGCTAAGTACCAAAAATACACATAACCTACTTGTAAGTTATGAAGCATGGTCTTGGCCTTTCCACCTGGACTCCACACTCCCCCAGATATCATGAGAACATAGGAAAGCACAAGTCTGAAAGACTTGCTCTACCCTTCTCTCTCAAATCTATTCCAATGCAGCAAGTAGCCAAGACTCTTCATAGATGCCACCAAGCACCTGCCCATCAGAAACTTAGCAGTGCCATGACTAGAGCTGGTTTGGGTCAGGCTGAGGAGCAGGAGGTGCTGTTCTTTCTGAGTAGGGGCAACATCATGGTTTCAGGTGTTCATAGCTTCCCTTTGTCCTTCTTTCTCTGGCCTGTTATTCAAGACTCAGTTCAGGAATCCTCTCCTCATGGGTCTTTCTCTGCCCAAACATGCTTACTCAAACAATCCGAGACCTCCTGTGGGTACCCAAGTTACTCTGTGTCTATCACCCTCAGAGTGTTCATTTCACTCTCTCTTAGATATGTCTTCCCCACTGGGCTGTGAAGATGGAGTCCAAGTCTTTTTCACCTGTCACCATGAAGTGGCCTTCTACAAGCTCTTTGTATGGTAAGCTAATATTTTCAAGTCTTAGTTTAAATGTCACCTCCTCAGAGAGAGGCCTTTATTGACTTCCCTGGCTAAAACCCACCCCAACTGACCCTAGTTATTCTCTTTCAGTGTCTACATAGCACTAACCACTGCTGAAATCAAGTCATACATTTGTTTTCCTTTTAGATGAAAATCATATAACATAAAAGTAACCACTTTAAAGTGTACAGTTCATTGGGATTTAGTGTATTCACAATGTTGTACAACAATCACCTCTATTTATTTCCAAAAGATTTAATTATCCCAGAAGTAAACCCCATACCCATTAGCAGTCTTCTGATTCCTCCTTCCCCCAACTCCTGAAAACCACTAATCTGCTTTCTGTCTATAGGGATTTACCTATTTTAAGTATTACATATAAATGGTATAATATAATAAGTGGCCTTTTGTGATTGGCTTATTTCACTTTGCATAATATTTCCAAGGTTCATCCAAGTTGTTGCATGGATTGGTGCTTCATTCCTTTGTATGGCTGAATAATATTCCATTGTATGGATAGAACACATTTTGGACATTCAGGTTGTTTTAACCTTTTGGCTGTTGTGAATAGTGCAACTATAAATGTTACTGCACGAGTTTATGAACATCTGTTTTCAATTATTTTAGGTATATACCTAGGAGTGGAATTTCTGGGTCAAATGATGACTCAATGTTTAACTCTTTGAAGAACTGCCAAACTGCTTTGCAAAGTGGCTGCATTCTTTCACATTTCCACCATAAATGTGCAAAGGTTCCAATTTTTCCACATCTTTGCCAATGCTTATTATTCGTCATTTTGATTACAGCCATCCTAGTTGATGTCAATTACAACCTGGTTGTTGTATTTGTTTTTATTTCTTTTTGTTCTTCCCTCCAAAAAGTGGGTTTCATGAGGCCAAAGGGTCATGTCTGAACTGTTCTTTGCTATATCCAGCACCTACTTCTGGCACATGGTGGATGTTGAGGAAATGCATGAATGAATTTATTCAATTCATTCATGAATAAATCTTGAGCTCACAGACAAGGATCTGACACAGAGAAAGCCTGTAGTTGCTGTTTGTTGCCTCTCCTGAAGCAATGACCCTCAGATGTGATGGTCTGGTCTCCAAGGGAAGAGCCTTGCAGGACCACCCAAATGGCTGGACCCAAGAAGCTGTCCTGCCTTCATGGGGCCTGGAGTAACAAAGCAGGAACTGGACTGGTACCTAGCCCATGACAAGGACATCTGCTTCTGCTTCAAGTGAGGGTACGGAGGGAGTTGCAAAAACAAGGCCAAGGAACACTAAGAGCACCAGCTCACAAGCCAATGGCTCCTTTGCAGTCTCCTTTGGAACTCTTTCTGTAGCAGCCCCTTGGTACGTTCCTTCCAGCCTTGCCTCTCCATCTCGTGGTGCTCCTTTGGGATTTGGAGGCCAGGCTCTGAGCTAATGGCCTAGGGAATTGAATCTCTTGAGGTGCAGCTCCCAGTAATTGTCCCTCAGTTGCAAACACAGGGGTGGGTTTCCTCCTACTGCCTGGTGGGGAAATGAGATGGCTTAGGGGGAGCTGGTAATACTGAGACTTCTAGCCTGCCTGGCTTGACTCTTCCATACACTAAAATGGGGCATGGTGAAGCTTGAAGGCTGCTGATCCTGGGTGGCATGGGCTCCACACAGCCCACAGATGCCAAGGTTTTTCTCCCTGGTAGGACAACATGCACAGGCATTTCCAAAGGCAGCCCTTGGGAAGCATTTTAATGGTTTCTCTAAAAATTAAGCACATAGAGTTACCATGTAACCCAGCAATTCCACTCTTATGTCTATACCCAAAATAATTGAAAACAGATGTTAAAAAAAAACTTGTATTCAAATATTTGTAACATTATTATTTATATTTACAATAGCTCAAACCTGCAAACAACCCAAATGTCCATCAATGGATGAATGCCTAAAATGTGATATTGCCATACAATGGAATACTATTTGATCATAAAGAGGAATGAAGAGACTTCTGGTTAAGGTGGAGGTGTAGGTAGACACGCTTCACCTCCTTGTGCAACCACAGAGAGAATTACAATTATTTCTCAAAACAACTAAGAACCAGAACCATCAGAAAATCAAACTGTATGGAAGTCCAACAACCAGGGATGTGAAGAAGCCACATTCATCCATGTGGATAGGAGGGATAGATTTGTGGAGATGGGCAGAGGGGCATGGAGACAGTATGGTATGGAGAGGCAGCAGTGGCACTGGAGGACCCGCATTCACATTTGGTGGATAAAAGTTGGGAAGGATACCTCAGGAACAAGTGATCCCAGCTGCAAGCCATACCACATAGCCCAATATTCCACTGCCAGGAAGATAAATCCATAACTTCTGGCTGTATAAACCCAGTGGGGATTAGAGCAGCAGAATACACTGCTGGATTTTCAAGAGACTTCATTTAAAGGGCCTGCAAGAACTTAGAATGCACCGAAACCCACCCACTCTGGGATTCACCACCATGGCAACTACTGGAAGGACACCAGTCACATATAGGAAGTGGGTGAAGTGACTGGAAATGGAGCAAGTGCCAAGCAAACCTCCAGAAGCCAGACAGTAGCATTGTCCCCTCTCTGAGCCCTCCCCACAACACAGAGCCACAAAGCAGTGAAACAGGTTGTCCCACCCTGGCAATTACCTAAGGGTCCATCCCACATAATTTATAGATGCCCTTTATAATGAACCAAAGAAGATTTACCTCATACACAGAAACAAACACAGGGAGACTGCCAAATTGAGGAGACAAAGAAATATGGCCCAAATGAAAGAACAGAACAAAACCCCGAAAAAAAAAAAAGAAACAGAAATAACAAATCTATCAGATACAGAGTTCAAAATACTGGTGATCAGGGTGCTCAAAGAACTCACTGAGTATGACAAAAATATAAGGCAAGAAATGAAGGTTACACTAAGTAAAATAAAGAAAAATCTACATGGAACCAACAGTGAAGAGGAGGAAGCCAAGAATCAAACCAATGATTCGGAACACAAGGAGGTAAAAAGTATTCACTCAGAATAGCAGGAAGAAAAAACAATTTAAAAAATGAGGTTAGACTTAGGAACCTCTGGGACAACTTTAAACATACCAACATCTGAATCATAGGGGTGTCAGAAGAAGAGGAAGAGCAAGAAATTAAAAACTTAATTGAAAAAATAATGAAAGAAAACTTCCCTAATTTGGTAAAGGAAATAGACATACAAGTCCAGGAAGCACAGAGAATCCCAGACAACTTGGACCCAAAGAGGATCACAGCAAGATACATCATAATTAAATGCCAAAGGTTAAAGAGAAAGAGAGAATCTTAAAAGCAGCAAGAGAAAGGAAGAGAGTTAACTACAAAGGAGTCCTCATAAAACAGTCAGCTGATTTCTGAAAAGGAACTTTGCAGGCTAGAAGGGACTGGCAACAAATATTCAAAGTGATGGAAAGCAAGGACCTACAACGTAGATTACTCTACCCAACAAAGCTATCATTCAGAATGGAAGGGCAGATAACATGCTTCCCAGACAAGGTAAAGCTAAAAGTGTTCATCATCACTAAGCCATCATCACATGAAATGTTGAAAGGACTTATTTAAGAAAAAGAAGAAGATCACAACTATGAACATTAAAAGGGCAACAAATTCACAACTATCAACTGAATCAAAAAAAAAAAAAACCAAAAAACTAAGCAAACAACCAGAACAGGAACAGAATCATAGATATAGAGATCATTTGGAGGGTTATCTGCTGGGAGGGGAAGGGTGAGAATGGGAGAAAAAATACAGGGATTAAGTAGCATAATCGGTAGGTACAAAACAGACAGGGACATTTCAAGAACCGTATAGGAAATGGAGAAGCCAAAGAACTTATATGCATGACCCATGGACATAAACTAAGGGGGAGGATTGCTGGAGGGAAGGGTGTTTACTGGGTGGAGGGGGGCAACGGGAGAAAAATTGGTATAACTGTAGTAGCATAATCAATAACATATATTTTTAAAAAATAAGAAAGAATGAAGTGTTCAAACATTGTTGTATACCTGAAACTAATGTTATATGTCAGTTATATCTAAATTAAAAAAAATAATAAAGTAATGATATACATTACCACATGGGTGAACCTTGAAAGCCTTACTCTAAGTGAAAGAAATCAGATACAAATGCCACAGCTTGTATGTTTCATTTATATGAAATACAGGCAAATACACAAAGAGAGACAGAAGATTACTAGCTGCCAGGGGCTGGGGGTGAGATGCGAACTAATGGCTTAATGAGCAAAGGGTTTCCTTTTGGTATAATGGAAATGTTTCGTAAATAGGCAGAGATGTTGGTTGCACAGCATTGTGAACATACTAAATGCCACTGATATGTCCACTTCAAATTGTTAATTTTTATGTTATACGAATTTTATCTATATTTTTTAAAGCAGCCTTCTATATCTAATACCACATTAGGGCTCAGGATTACTAATCCGCAGGGTTCAGTTTCAGGCAAACACAAAGAAAATGATAGGCAGCTTCAACCCAGGACTCATTGGGCATTGGCAAAATTGCCAACACAGTGCACAGAAGGAAGGCCCATTGCCCTGTTCCGATAAATGCCCTTGGCATTTTCATTCCTTTTTTTAAATAATTTTTTTTTAAATTTTATTTTAGATTATTCAGTACAGTTTCTATCTTTTAATCCCATTCCAGCCCACCCACCCGTCCCTCCCCACCTCCCTTCCATTTCCAAGCCCCCTAGTTTTGTCCATGTGTCCTCTATATTTGTTCCTGTAAACCCTTCCCTTCTCCCCTGAAATTCCCTCCCCTCTCCCCTCTGGTCACTGACACCCCGTCCTCTATTTCAGTGTCCTTTGTTATATTTTACTTGTTTCTTTGTTTTGTTGTTTAGGTTCCTGTTAAAGGCGAGATCACATGGTATTTGTCTTTCATTGCCTGGCATATTTCGCTTAGCATAATGCTTTCCAGCTCCATCCACGCTGTTCCAAAGGGTATGAGCTCCTTCTTTCTTTCAGCTGCATAGAATTCCATTGTGTAGATGTAC
>CM052552.1:38204070-38220797 GCA_028533065.1 Trachops cirrhosus | reverse complement strand
CTTGCTCTTCCTCTCCTCCTCTGGCACCTCTATGACTCAGATGTTGGAATGTTTAAATGTGTCCTGGAGGTTCCTAATCCTCTTCTCATGTTTTTGAATTCTTATTACTTCATTCTGTTCTGGTTGAATGTTTATTTCTTCCTTCTGGTCCAAATCACTGATTTCAGTCCTGGTTTCCTTCCCCTGTTGGTTCCCTGTATATATTTTTTTATTTCAGTTTGCATAGCCTTCACTTTTCCCTCTGTTTTGCCACCATACTCAACCAATTCTGTGAGCATCCTGATTACCAGTGTTTTGAACTCTGCATCTGATTGGTTATCTATGTCTTTGTTGCTTAGTTCTATTTTTGGAGTTTGGTTTGTTCTTTCATTTGGGCCATATTTCCTTGTCTCAGCGTACCTGTTATGTTGTAAAGGGCAGAGCCTTGGGTATTTGTCAGAGTGGGGCAACCCACATCACTGTGTTGTGGCCCTGTATGTAGGGGAGGGGTCCTAGAGGGAACAATGCTGCTTGCTTGGCCCCACTTTCAGTCACTTCCTCCACTATCCATATGCAAATTGGGCCTTTCTGGTGGTGATTCATGGGCGGGCTGGTTTGTGTATATTCTAGGATACTGTAGGTCTCCCCAGCTATCTCTCCTGTGAGATTGGGAATTTCTCTCACTGCCGCAAACCCCACAGGATTTTGCAGCTAGGGGTTTTGAGGCTTTCTTTTCCCAAGCTGGACCCCTGGGTTGCATGGTCTGTCTCACTCCCCAGTTGTTCCTCCCAGTATATCCATACACCAGCTGCCACCTTACCTGCCAGGTTCTCCAGCTGAAGCCTTGCTACACATTTTCTCCACCCCTCCTACCAGTGTGAATGAATGTTTCTTTAACTCCTTTGTTGTGGGACTTCCATACAGTTCAATTTTCTGACATTTCTGGTTATTGTTTATTTTCAAATTCGTTCTCTTTTTGGTTGTACAAGGAGGCAAGGCGTTATCTACCTACTCCATCTTGGCCAGAAGTCCACATACTCATCCCTCTTTTCATCCATTAATCATCTTCTTTTTTATGTGTTTCAGAGTAAGTTGCAGACATGAGTACACTTCACCCCTAACTCCAGCAGATCATTAACTGGAGTTCAAAACATTTTTTTAAGATTCTTCTATTTTAGGTAAAATTAACTTGCAATAAAATGTCCAGATCTTAAGTGAATCATACTCTGAATTTTGGCAATGCATACACCTGTGTAACCCACATCCCTAACATGAATTTATCATCATCCCCGAATGTTCCCTATGTTCCGTGGGTCCCATTGTTCTGTTTTATTTTTCACTGTGGATTTCTTATATCTATAAATTGGATCATACATATGCTTTTGTGTCTGGCCTCTTTTCAGCATAATGCATGAGAAATTTATGCATGCCATAGCCTCTATCAGTAGTCTGTTGCTTGTCATTGTTGTGGACTATCATTGTTTACTGATGAGTACTATTGCATTGCATGAACATATCAGAGTTGACCTATCTACTTTCCTATTAATAGATACTAGGAATGTTTGCAGGTTTTTGCTACTGTGAATAAAATTGCTATAAAATTATTGTACTTCTCATTTTCTGAACAATTAACTGCTTTTATCTGTATTAGGCATATCAGCCTTAGCCTGTCATGTGTTCAGTTTTTTTCTAAATTTGTCATTTATCTTTTGACTTCCATGGTGCGTTTTTCCCTATGCAAGTTTTAAACTTTTATGTGGGCTATTTCATCAGTCTTTTCCTTATGGATTCTGGGTTTCATGTTATAATTGGAGAAACTTGATCTACCTTGATATTCTAAAAATATCCACCCTTGTTTTCTTATGGTGATTTTATGAGTTTTTTCTTTTCTTTTTTTAAAAAAAAATATGTTATTTATTTATTTTCAGAGAGAAGGGAAGGGAGGGAGAAAGAGAGGGAGAGAAACATCAGTGTGTGGTTGCCTCTTGTATGTCCCCTACTGGGGCCCTGGCCCACAACCTAGGTATATGCCTGACTGGGAATTGAATCAGCGACCCTTTGGTTCTCAGGTCAGCGCTCAATCCACTGGGCCACACCAGCCCGGAATCTTTTTTCTGTTTTAATTTTTTAATTATGTGAATTTATCTTGATATCAAGGATGAGGCAGGGATCCAGATTTATTGTTGAAATGGCAAATCAGTTTTCCCAACACGATGTATTGAGTCTCCCTCACTGATTTAAATTACCACCTTTCTCATTGTCTCAATTCCCACACATGCTTCTATTTAATTTCCACTGACTTGTCTGTCTTTTTCTGTGTCAGGGCCACAGTGCTTTAAATACAGTAGCTTCATGATACATTTTAATATCTGGTAGTATTAAAAACCCTTTCTTGATTTTTCAAACAATTTTTTTTAGAAAATTTCTGGCTACATTTATTTTGTTTTCTCACCAAGTCAATCACCTTGAATCATTTTGTCATGTTTCAAAAAATAATCTTCCTGGGATTTTCATTGTGATCACAGAGATTTTACAGATTAATTGGAGGACATATCCCATCTTTCCAGGATAGAGAAGGGATGATAAAAAGACAAACATCCAGGATGACTCCCAGGTTCTGGGCTTGGAGACCAAGGGGATTTGGGCCTTAAAAGTGGAGTGGAGCAGTGCAATGCCTGCCTGCCACTGAGCAGGACAGTCAGATTTGGAGGAATGATGTGGAGTTCAGTTTAGACATCCCAAACTGAGGATGCCCATGGGAAACCTGTAGAGAAAAGCCCTGGACATAGAGGCCTTCCTTATTGGCCTCCCACATTCATTCTGGAGTGAGTCTGTCCTCCACACAGGTACTGGAATGACCTGAGGCTTACCTTGTGGAATGAAGACAGCCTGCAGGGTTCTGCATGCTCTGGTCCTGCCAACCCATGCAATCTTTCTCCTATCTCACCTTCTGTTGCTCACTGGGCCCACCCACTTGCCTCTTTTCCATTCCTCCTAGAGTTTGTACTTGCTGTTACCTCTGCCTGGAACATCCTTGACCACGCACTAGAGAAAACAACACTATGTGCTTCTTCAGAACCCCATGTCCACTTCCAGATGCCCTGACTTTTTAGACTGAAAGTCAAGTGAGACATAATACCTTATCCACAGCCCTGGCTATGGGACCTCCAGGGACCTGAGCCTGCTCTAATGAAAGAGGGAGTTCCTGAGGTCTCATTTACCTCCCTAGAGACTTCTCTCATTTTCCCTGGGGCTGGATTCAAAGTTGTGTGGAGGGTGATCGAATAGAGTATGGAGAAAGCACTTCTCCCATAATGATTGTAGTTCTTTTTTCACCCCCTATGGAGAGGACTTCAGGTACCTCCTGCAACTGAGTGCCTTCTTCCTCACAGCTTTCTCAGGGAAGGACTTTTGAGAAGCTGGGTAACCTATGAGGGATTCCTGTCAATGCTGCTGCCTGAAGCAGGAATTGATGGTGAATCCTCTTCATACGAGACATCCAGCAGCCTCCAAACTCTTGTGTTCTTTTTTCCAGGGGGTTAGAGGGCTTCAGCCCAGTGTGAACCCCAGGTCAACAATATTACCCTTGGGACCAAAATTTAGGGCTCTGCCCAGATTCTCTTTTTGACCAGGCTGAGATGCTGAGGTGCTGAGATGCAGGCTCATGGACCCATTTGTCTGCTCAGGGAGGGTAAAGAAGGCCTAGTCAAGTGAAAGGAAGTAATAGAAACAGCAGGAGAGAATGACTTTCAGAACAGGAGAGAGGACCAAGCTGCAGGCCAGAGGGGAAGAACAGTCCCAAGGGACCTTGGGTCTCAGGAACCAAGGGCAGCACTTTTCTGGGAGGGAGAGTCTAGTGCTGCTGAAGAAGCAATTCCATTGAAGACTGAGAACTTTATGGCCAGGAAGAATTTAGTATTTTAGAATTTAGTATAGTGTACTACCATACTTGGGAGGAGAGGGGACTGGAGCCAGATCACTGTAGGTTGAAGAGAGTGAGAGGGGAGGGTGGCAGGAGCTAAAGCTGTAGTTGGACAGGCTGTGGTGTTGAGGGGCTTTTTAAAAAACTTTTTATTGTTCAATTACAGTTGTCCCATTTTCTCCCCATTACTCTCCTCTGCCCTACCCACCCCCTCCCACATTCAATCCTCCCCCCATTGTCCTTGTCCATGGGTCCTTTATAAATGTTTAACATGGCCCATTGAAAGTTCTGTGGAAGAATCCAGCAAAGAGAGGCTAACTCACTCAACCCCACCTTTCTGGTATTTCCTGGATGGAGCAACTTCAGACAATAGTGGGGATGGAGATGCAAAAGGACTGCTGAGGGGCAGTGAGGCCAGGCTGGAGTCAGGTGGCAGAAAGTGTTCAGGGAGCTGTCTACACTGCTGTCCACACTGGCTTAGCCTTAAGGTTACTGTGTGGTTGCAATGTGCAGCAAATCCTCTGTGAGCAGAAAATGAAACCTGAGAACTCAATGGACCAAGCTCAGCTTTTATTTGGGGTCTCTGAGGACCATCAAAACTGAGTGAGGACAGTGGTGACCCTCAAATCTCTGTGGCAGGCTAAGGAAGCTTTACTGGGAGGGCTGGGCTGGGAGATGTACAGGGCATGGCTTCAGTGCCCCAAATGGTTGGCTGTGAGCAACAGTCACTGGGCAGTTGGGTCCAACACAGAGCCAAGGAAGGGCACCTGACCCAACCCCTGCTGCTCCTGTGCCCACTGGAGAGAGGAGACAGGAGATGTGGGCCCAAGAGTTTCAGTGTGGCCCTGAGGAAAAGCCAGGGCCTGCCTATTGCCTGGTACCACTGGGGCACTTGAGGCAACACCAAGAGTCATAGTGAGGATGGTTCCTGGGAGGCGTCCTGAGGAGGTGCTGCCTTTGAAGGGCAGGGGCAAAAGAGGCAGAAACCATGATAGGGAGTGATGACTGAATCTGAAGGATACCCTAGGACACAACCATTACCCAGGCCTGCTAAGAATGTTCTGCAGGAAGCAGGAGGGGTTTGGTTCTCAGTTCCATGACTCCTCTGGCCCATGTTTTACCCCTGCTTCTACCTCAAAGATCTATTGACCTTTGTTCTCAGTCATAGTCACTGAGTGGTGAGTCCAGGCATCTTCCTAGAGCATTTTAGACTCTGTTGGACAGAACAGGTCTGTCTCAGTGCATGGGCTTCCTCATGCATGCCATTATGTTGAAACATTTTGTACTTTGAGGATGAGGTATAAAAACTTTCCCAGCCAATTAGGGGAATAAATGTGATATACTCCCTTGTGACTACATCTAATCCCAACTGGTGTTTCATTTGTGCTTTTACAGCACCTGAAGTGGTATCCCAACTAGCTTCCTCACTACCTTTGGGGAGATTTGGTTCCACCTGCAAATCCTCTCACCTCGTGACTGCCCCAGGAGAGGGACAGGGACAGGTCCCAGCCATCCCATTATGGTCCCCCTAGAAATGAGAACTAACCATAAGCCAAATTCAGATGAAGCTCTGTAGAAGCCACTTTACTGCTATGAGGGGGTGTCCCTAGTGTTGAGTGAGCAGAATCTTTGTTTTCCTGTTGTTTAAATTGGAAACAACCAGCAGCTAACCCACTTGCTGCAAATGCTGGACGGTGGGGCAAGATAGGGTTAAAAGGGACTGGATGGAGCTCAGCAGGGTTTGGATAGTCAGGCAAACTAGAGCAAAGACTCTCCTTCTGCTGTGGTCCTGGACAGGAAGCTAAGCTATGGGGATTTTACTTGTCCCATGCACCCCCACAAGGGGTGCACCCCAGCCCAGCCTGCTAAACTCTTCCTGCCCTAGCACTCAGGATGATCAAGGCTTTGGGAAGGGGAGGTGGGACATCCCTCCACCTTCACCATGCACTGCAGGGGTACTCAGCTGCCCAGTGGCTTCACCAGGCCTTGTTGCTTGTCTTTGAAGTGAAAGACATTTACTCTCCAGTACAACAGACATGCCATGTGCCTCAAGGTATCCCCCCATCCCCAGCTGCTTTATATGGGTGTCACATGGGAGATGGCACATTATTTAGGTCTGTCAACCTCTCAGCCGAAAGAGGATGGTGGGGCAGTTTATATTCTCAGTGCAAGCCTCCCGCTGCCCACACCCTCGAGCTGAGTTGTCTTAGTGGCCTCCTGTCCCTTCTGTTTCCTTATCTATAAAATGATGGGTTGGGACCCAAAATGGCAAGCTTCTATTCTGTGATGTGAAACTGACTGTAGCTGGCCCACACAAACTTTTCACCTTGCACCCTTATGTGCAGCATCTTTCCAATGTGCAGGATATCAGCAGCCCAGGAAAGAATCAAAGGCACTGGCTGGCTTTGCTGACATGGGCTTGCAGGTACTGAACACTTCCTTGAAAAATGAAAATGGAGGCACTTTTCTCCAGGCTGTTTATTACAGAAAGAAAGAAAAAACATTCTGGCTTAAAACAGATGACAGATTTCAAACACAGAGGTAAAATACAAAGTGGCAATTAAAATGTGATTACATAGAGTTTGGACACAGAAAAGTTTACAGGACAGTGGGCCTGGTTTTTTTCTATAACAGACACTAAAATATACATGATGATAACTACAGATACAAACCATCAAGTACAAACCAAAAATCAAGTATTGATGTTTACAGACTTTCCCCCGCAAACCACAAAGCCTTACATCAAAACAAGTACTGAAAGGCTTTAAACCAGGAACATCTTACTTTCACCCTGCAAGGGTGCCTCTGGAGAGGTGCAAAGCTGAGGTTCTCTTGTCTGAATGATAAAGGGAGGACCCTCTAGATCCCTAAGGTTGATAGCTCAGAGAGTGTTTAGCTCACACACTCTCTCTTTACCTCTCCAAAATCTACAGAAGTATTATCTCAGCCTCTTTGCAAATTTCTTCTGTGGGGTACTTACAATAAAAGCAGCTTCTGCTGTAATGTGCTTATCAGGAAAGAGCTAATAGAGACT
The DNA here is from genome assembly GCA_028533065.1 of Trachops cirrhosus. NCBI lineage: Eukaryota > Metazoa > Chordata > Mammalia > Chiroptera > Phyllostomidae > Trachops > Trachops cirrhosus. Next base: position 38,213,862 of record CM052552.1, on the reverse strand, counting down.
GAAAGGTTTGCAAAGATTAAACAGTACACAAGGCGATCACATTTTCAGTGAAAATGGAAATAAATGGCCAAGTGGTTTTCTATGTGTCATTTGCAAGCTTGTACAACTCTTGGTTACATCCACATCTTCTGTTGCATCAAAATCATAAGCAACTTAGCCACCTGGCTTACAAGACATCATTGGAGCAAACAACACAGTCTGCATATTTTTAACAATGTATAATAAACACAAACAATGCATCATAAACACAACTGTATTGAAAGAAAAGCTGTCACTTTATTTACAAAGTCACAAAATGAAGTATAAATACTTCTGTCATTAAGTTTAAGAAAACCATTTACAAAATTTTCAAATATGTACAGGTATTTTGAAAACTCACCAGCTTTCCACTTTGTTACAGGTAGAGAGGGGGCTGGGCATGGGCTGAACACTTGTGTGGCTGTCTGGGGCCAGTTGTGAATTTGCTATGGATTCACACTACTCCCTAAAGTGATTTCAATGCTGCGAGGGGCTATTCTGGCTATTCTGGGTGACTAGGACAGCATTCTGGGCTGTGGCATTTTGGGTATCAGCATGCTGCTCTTCCAAAATGTCATCGATCAGCCTCAGGTTGCATAACCAGTCTTTATCTGGGCTCGTGCTTGGGCCTTTCAAGAGAGCTTCAATGAAATCCACCTCACTGGAGTCAGGTGGTGAACTCACATCATTTAGTACAGGCTGGGCCTGGGGCAAAATGTCATAGGGTGGCATCTCAGGAGGGGGCCCGATTCTGTTGACTGGACCTGGAGACAAGCTGGCAGCGATGGCGGAGGCAGCAGAGGCAATGGCAGCAGCAGCCACATAGCTTGGCGGTGGCTCAATGCCCTGCATGGGACTCATGGGACCAAAGCTGGCTATACCCTGCTGGAGGGACTTGGCAGCATTCAGCACAGGCACAGGACCAAGCACGGGGCTCTGTCTTAGGCAGAAGTTGGGGTTGGGTAAGACAGCATTCACCATCTGGCCAGGCCTGCCTCCTGGGGTCCCCTGAATGGGAGGCCTGACTGCCTGCTGTGGTGGACAGGCTGGGGCTACCAGGGAGACTCCCGCAGGCACCTTGGCTAAAACTGAGTTCCTATCAAATTGCTGCTGGATGCTATTATCCACTTGCCTCGGGGTTGGTTCCCTTGAGACCACTGGGGTTGACATTGCTGCTGCCACCCATGTGGCATTGTTGAACATGGGGGGCATTCTTGGCACACAAGGCTGCCTGAGCTGGTGGGGACTGAGGAGCTGGCTGAACCTGGGCCGGAGCACTTCCAAGGGGGATGCCTTGGGCATCTGTGTATGCTGGCAGACAGAGCCAAGGCTGCCCAGGTGGTTCTGGCCTGAGCATGACGATATGGGAAATAGGGGGCTGGGGTTGAAAATTCCCTGCTTTTTGCCCAGGGTCGGTGAGATCATGCCCTCATGGGTCTGGTGTCTCCTGGGTGGGATCATTCCTGGACTCAGATTGCTCTGAAGGAACCCAGCTGTGGGTGGCATCATGTGCTGGCTGTATGGGGAGTTTGCCTTGGTCTGGCTATGCTTGGAGGTGACTTGTTCTTGGATGGCTACAGAAAAAGAGAAGGGGGGGGTCAGTTCCAAATGTTTTCTCAATTTGGGCTGTAGCTGCTGGTGGGGAGCTACCAGCCCAGCACTGACCTTTCACCTTCCAACCTTGGCTCTTACTTAGCATCTCCTGTTCCCCAGCCTTTCTCAAGTCCCCTTGTTCCTCCACCCTCACTTTGGATTGCAGTTCTTCTAAGGAGCTCTCCTAGACTATAAAGTCTGTGCTCATAAACCTCCCCCACCCTCCACCAAGTATATATAACGTTGGATAAAAAAATGCCAGCTTATCTCTCTGTCTTTTCAAGTAGATTGTAAGCTCCATGAGGCCAGGGTCTCAGTGTACTTTTATATACTCAATACTCAGTACACAGGCCTGGCACTGTCCATCCCCTGACAGACAGAATTGCCTTCCTGGAACTTGTCTGTTCTGTCCCTTCAGCTAAAGTGTGGCTAACCTGGGTAGGTGGGATATTTAGTAGGTGTTAAGCCCAAAGGAACAGGGGTTTTTGCGTGAGAATGGAGGAGCAATGTTGCATTGCCTAAAATGAAGATGCTGACCACCTGTTGAAGGGCAAGTGGCCTTTCTGAGCCCTAGGTGAGAATAACCTTGGTCTTGCACAGTGTCACTACTGCCTGTTAAGGATAGTTTACCACATGTCTCCTCAGCTAATCTGCAAGCTCCGAGAAGTAGGGACTAATGCTTGATTTTTTTGTTGTTGTTGTTTTTTACAAACAGCTGTATTCCCGACTAATAAATGTTGATTACATTCATAGCTGTCATGGTAGGTAGGGTAGGGACCCCTGCTATTTGTGGGGGCTCTGGAAGTCCCCTGCCACAAACTCTTTAAGGCAGAGCTTCAACCCCTTTTCCATTGTCCACACTTGAGAGGTGGCCCATTATCCCATTAGAATAGAAGGTCACTGGGGTGAGGGCAAGGAGGGTAGGATCAGAACCCTTGGGTTGTAGCAGCCCTCAGTTGATTCTGATAAAAGCCTAGGGGGTGTGCCCTTCTCCCCCTGAGAATAACTTCTTTAAATTGCCTAACTGAGTTTAATCAATCTGTTGAATTAAACAGTGATATCAGTGTCACTAAGACATGGCCTTCAATTGGGATCCTACTTAAGTTTCCAGTGTGAGAAATCCAACCAGGGTGCTACTGAACTGACTTGCAGACCTCCCTCTTTCCCTCAATGCTTTCAGAAACACCCACAGTAATTGCTTACTCTGGGGTGAATTCTCACTCCACCTTCACATACACACCGCCTGGCCTGTCCCTTTAGGAACATTGATTTTAACTGCTTACCTTGAAATTGATTCATCTGTTGGGTGATATATGCACTTTGTTGTTCAGGGGTCATAGCCATAAGAACTGATCTCTGTTTCTCTTGCTAAACAGAAGATGAAAAAGATTTGTTAGAATAAGGCTACCAAGAAATATTTGCCTTGGGGTTGCTGTGTGGGGAGCCAGGACTTGGCTTTGGTGTAGCAGAAAGCATGAGTGAACACACCAACACACACTTGCATGCATGTCCCACCCTCCCAAGCAAAACTCCATAGGTATAAATAAAAGTAGGATTCTGCAACTTGGATTAAAAAACAACAACAACAACTGTGACAGCATAGGTTGTGGTGGCAGACACAGAGCTTAACAGCAAGTGCACATAGGGAAATGTTTAGGCATTTTGGATGTTGCAGTTCCTGCCAAGGCAGAGAGGGCAAACATATGGCACCAGGCAGACTACACTAGAAATGATTTCACCATCCTGTCCTTAGCCTGCTTCCTGTCCGAGCTCTTGCCCCCATCCTCTGGGGCATGGGCCCAGGAGGTGCTTTTTCTCAGCAACCCACAGAGCTGCCCTCTTCCTGTTAAATCATGGAGGTGACAAAACTGCCTTCATGCATGCTCACTGTACTGAGCACTTTGCACCCATTATTTCACACAATGTTGCAACAATGCTTTAAAGTATGCATGTTGTTATCCCAGTGATACTCACTTAGTCACTGAAGAGCACAGAGGCCATATGACCTTCCAAGGGCATGCCATCAAGAAGGTGGGGAGCTAGGATCTCCCTGAGATGTTCAGGATGGGCAGGCATTTCTGAGGCAGCCCTTTCACTTATGGTCTTTCCTTCCACCCTTACATCAGCTTTGGCCAGGAGATCTGGGCAGAATATCTACAGACCCCTCATCACGTCTCAGCCTTTTGGCTAGGATCAAGAGTAGAATATCTACAGACCCCAGTTTACTGACATGACACCATGTCTTCTAACTGCAGACCCCGTGCTTCTGCCTGTCCAGTTGTTGCTTCTGGGGACTGGCTCCTATGGCCAGCTAGGTCTATGCCGATACTAACTCCTTCCCCACTGGCTGCCCCAATAGTTTCATCGAATAGCACAGGGGCAGGGGTTGGGGGCAGGTGTAGGCTACAGAGTGTGACCAAAGAATAAGCAGGGGAAGGGCAGAAGAACCAAGAATGGAAGAAGCAGAGAGGAAAGATACTCCAAGGGCATGGGAGACCAAAGTCAGAGGGTTGAGGAACTGGGTAGTGTCTGTCAGATAAAAGAGAGTGCTCCTCAAACAGTCCAGGGTTATAGTAAGAATGGGGTTGTTGGCAATGCTCATCCAAGGAAGCACAAAACCCAGAGCATCCAGAGTTGAAGGGAAAACCTGGATGGTGGCATGGTTACACAAACTACCCAGTCCAAAGGGCACACTTGACATCTAGCCTGCAGGATGGGCCCTCTAGCATCCTGGAAGATTCTGGGGCACTGCTACTGCTATAAAGAGGGGTCTATCATACTGCTGAGGTGGTCCAGGGCATTCCTAGTCCCGGGCTCTGGGTCTGGTTCTGTTGTCCCTGGCCCAGCAGCCAGAGCATTCTATCCAGACCTCCCTAGGAGGATGCTTCCTTTGTTTTGCAGATGGAGGCCCCAATCCTTTGTTCTGAATCAATGGGCTCTGAAGATAAGCCCCAAGAAAACAGTTGTTGCCTTTTGAAACTGACAATTAGAATCTTTGGAAAATGGTGAAAACAGGAAATGACAAATGTTTTCAGTGACCAGGAGGAAACAATGGCTGAAAATTGGTGCTTAGGAATGGAGACTTGTAAAGGATGTCCCAGGCACCCTGTGGATTTTCATAAGCATGCTTATGGAGGAGGTCATCATGTGACTCATTTTTTGAAGGCTGTGATTGTCATGGTACTTGGCTTTATTATGCCAAGTGACATTGATAGAGCCGTGTTTGTGGGTCCTTTTCAAGTGTAGGTGTGTTTCCCCCATGCTGAACACCATGTATGAGCCTGGGTTGGTGCTAGCAGGAAGTCTTCCAGAGAACTAAGGGCCCTGAATATTCCATCACAGCGCCTTCGGGCCACATTCACAGACAGGTCTCAGCCAGAATGGTGACCTTCAAAGTTACAGAGTTGCTTTTGTGGAAGCTTCTTGCTGATGTTCAGGAAGCTGCAAAGTCCTGGTCCATGTGTGGGGGCTTTAGCAGGGCTGGTGCTTCATCTGTGTGTTAGTCAGGAGAAAGATGCAAAAGGCTGGCCCAAACCTCACTGCTACCCCCTGGCACAGTTGAGCCCAACAGTCTCCTCCCCAGCAGAACAGGACAGGTCCTGTGTCAGCTTTGCTTTTCAACCATCACAAGTGAATTGCTCCTGAAAGTCTCATGGAATAACCTGGATGCTTCCTCTCACCACTGCAAGGGAATAACAGTCTCAGGACTGATTCAACCACTTAATCCAGTAAAGGAGGATGGATGGGGCAGATAATCAGCAGGACTCACACACAAAGGGTTCCTGGATTTTCAGCAGGACTTAGACTGAAGCTACTGGCCCTGCGATTTCCAGGAGGAAAGCATTTCTCACTGGGTAGGGGATTCCAATGGAATAGCTTCTGGGAGACATCAGGGAATGGGTCCAAAGCCTTATTGTGTATAGCACACATTGCTGTAGGGAAGAAGAGGGCAGGAGGAAAGGAAAAATGGGGGTAGGGAGGGAAGAAGAGAGGGAGGGGACAGGGAGAGAGGGAGTGAGAGAAATAAAAGGGAAGGGTGAAGGACAGAGGAAGGGAAGAGGGAGAGAGAGAATAAGCAGAAGTAGAATGAGGAGTAGGAGGAAGAGGAAAAGGGGAGGAGGAGAGGAAATAACAGGAAGAGGAAGGGAGATGTTTTTTCTACCTCTAGGAAACCCCAGCCTCCTTTCCCAGCAAATGCGGCCCATGAGTACTCTCACACTGAACTATCTTGCCCTGCACCAGAAGGCACTCAGCTATGTTCAAAGGTTAACAAGCCCCAGTGTCTGTGTTTGTTTATTATTCCACTAGGAAAATACCTTTTGTATTTTTTGGAAATCAGATTTGGAAACACCACCCACTCCTCTGATTTTTCCTTTAAAATGACAAGAAGACAGTATTCTGCATGAAGATTATGAAATAAAGACCTGAATTCTGAAAGCTCCCATACCTATATGGATGAGGACATCACACACTTGCATAGCCCATGGATGAAGGCAATGTAGACACTTCCATCAGAAGCCCCATTTGAGGGGGTGTGGTTGTTCTTAGGCATAAATTCTCCTCCAGAAGCTACAGAGGTTTATTATAGTAAATGACAGGTGAATTTCATTTCCTAGTTTCTCTTGACCCTCAGAGCCCATGACTCAGTTTCTCCAGAGTGACTCCAGAGAAGACTGAACCATTGGGAGTGATGTGTGTGCTATCAGAGCACTTCTTCCTGTGAACCCAAGGTCAAGATCTTGAGGAAGAAGGAGGTCTGTCAAACATCTGCCCTTTTGTGTTGCATTTGATCAACGACTTTCCCTGCCCAAATGCAGCCTACAAGATATGGGCCTTATTAACTCTGGTCCCCCAAAACAAACCTGCCCAAATATGCAATGGGAAGGCAGGGTTTCCTCAGAATCCCAGTGTGTCCCTCTGTCAGTCAGCAGACAAATATTTCTCATGGGTTTACGTTGGGCCATTCTGTTTCCAAAACATGGGGACAGCACTGTGCTTCTCTACTTTTATAGAGTTTACGGAGAGACTGATAAGACACACGTAAGTCAATCAAAGGTCATTTTGGATAGTTACACATCTTCTAAAAAAATATAATGTGTGAAGGGAACAGGAGTGTGTGCAGTGTGGGGACACAGCAGAAACCTCAGGTCAGGGCTTGAGGCCCTGAAGGTAATCAGAACTTGTCACAAGGTTCTCTAAGCTAGGTGAAGCCAGGGTAGCACTGGCCTGGCTGGAGTCTTTCTTTGCCCCTCTGGGCCCCTTGCACAGGAGCCAGGGGTCTTCCTCACAGTGATGGTTCTGTCCTGGGGTCTGAACTGGTCTGAAGCTGTCAATTGGGCTTTAATAAAATTGATGGCATCAAAAGCAAACAGCTGAGAGCTGTATGTCAGCTCTTTCACTCTCCATTTTCTGTCTTTCCACTTGACCTCCAACAGCATGAACTCTATTCTGACTCTTCTTGTGTCTCTCCTCCATGGTTTCAGGGCTGCCTGGTCCCAGAAGGGCTTGGTCTGAATGCTGGAAATATCCCGGGACAGAGGAAACAAATGTCTTTACAGCTTGCCTATCTGCTTCTCCTGTGGTGCCTGCCTGTTCTGTTTCACACTGAGTCTGGCCTTCCTGAGTCACAGGTTGAGCTGGCAAGGTCTTGTCCCTCAAAGTACCCCCATGTAGGCTCAAATTCCAAAGCTCTGTAGGGAAGATTAAGAGGCCAAGCATCTGCCCCACCCTTTACTACTGGGTAGAAGGTGTTCACTTTGGTAGACATAAGGAGGGTGAGGACAGAAATTCAATAGGCAAGCTAGCAGGGATCCTCTTTTTTTGACTTCTGAGGACAGAGAAAGGCAATGACATCCTCAGTGGATGATGCCCCCATCCATGTTTTCCAAATCTGTTTCCCTGGCAGCTTTTGTTGGAAAAGATTCCTCAGGTTTTAGCTGAAGAGCACTGTGACTCCGAGAGTACACAGAAAAACAGGGGGGGTTAGAGAAAAAAATCAATACCCCTTGAACAGAAAGCACTGCTTATTCTTCCAGGCCAGCACAGACAGATAAAGAGAATAAGGCTGTCTATAACAAAGCAGAATTTCCATTCAAGGCCAGAATCCTGGATGTCCTTTCAGCCTGATGACCCTCTTCAGATCACTATCACTTAGCAATGCTCATTTCTCCAGTCTTCTCTGCATATAGGGCAAATATCCTATGCACACTACTACTTCATGTGCCAGAACAGTAAGTCCACAATCCAAATTAAACACTCTGCAAAGGCCCATTCTGGCTGGTGTCCTCCATCTTGCTCTTATGACCATTAAGGTGACTCTTTAGGGCAAGGCAAGTCAAGCCCTTCCTAATGTAGACTCTGCAGCATGATTCAAACTCACAGCCATGTTGGAGAAGCTTGGCTAGAATTCCTTTTGCCTGCCCTTCCCAGGCTGCCCGTATTCCAGTGGGGAAATCCAACTACTCACTTTTAGGGTGTGTGAATCTTGGGTGGGTCAAAGAACACCTTGGGGTGCACAGTCCATAGTGCTTTGCTGTTGGGAGAGGCAGTTCCTAAGTACCTACTAGCTATGGAGCAGGCAGGCAATTGGGGGATTCAAGGTACAGAAGTGCAGATCTGTCTCCCTCAGGCTCAGTTTGGCTGCAGGGACAGGCAGAGAAGGAACTGGGGTGGTGGAAAATGGACAGCAGGGAGGATGGGGTGTTACTGTCCCAGTAACTGCACCTGGGACAAACCCCACTCAATTCCCAGGAGGTGAGGCTGAAGTACCTAGAGCATTCAGCTTGCTTAGCTGTTCTCTTTGCCAAAGACTGGCCAAGACACAGTAGAGAAAGCATTGGAAATACCTCCTGGGTATACAGAGCTTTATGGGCTGTCACCTCCTGTGTTCCTCCCAACAACCCTGTAAGGCAGGCGGGCAGGCGGAGCAGGGAACTGTGACCCACTTGACAGATGAGGAAAGCGAGGCTCATGGGAAGTGACTTACCCACAGTGTCGCAGCTAGGCAGTAGTGGAGCAGACACTTGCCTCCAGGCCTTCGGATCCCAGCTGCCCCAGGGCACTGCCTCTGAGGTGCTGTACGAGGAGGTGACTCGGGCCAGCTCATGAGCAAAGGAGCTGCTTGGCAGGAAGAACTCACTCCCCAAGGCCTGGTAGGATGGGGCCTGTTGCCCGAGGCTGACCTGGGGAGGACTGGTTTCCCCAAGCTTGCAGGCTTTGTCTACATGACTCTACAACAACCGATTGAACAATCTATCAGCTGCTTGGCCACAAAATGGTTCTGATTAATCTTGTCTCTTCCCTGACTGCCTTACTGGGTTGCTTACTGGGTGTTGTGGTTATATACACCAGCTGGTCTGGGGCAACAAAACCAAACAGACTTGCAGTTTTAATTGTCTTGGGTCACAGACTCCTTTGAGAATCAGTCACTGTCTCCTTCCACTAAAAAAGCATTTATGGTGGTGTCTCCCGCTTCACAGCCTACCAACATTTCACACATAATTTCAGGGGTTTTCTAGACTACTTAACACCCATCCATGGAACTCAGTTAAGGATCCTCTGCCTTGAATGTTCACTGTCATGTTGGAAGTGGGAGTGAAGCTAGGTCAGATATCTGGTTCACCAGCAATGACCTTGACTAATCTCGATCCTTCCCTACCCGCCTATCCCCCACAACAGAGCACATGGTTCTAAATTGGTTTATAGGTATGTGTAGACATGCTGAGAAATCTTCAAAACCAAATGGTGAGTGTAAAACCAAACAGTCAAGTGAAAATCTCACAATAGTCCTTACTGTAGCCTTTACTGCACTTCACCTTGCCAGAACCCAGGGATTGTGTGTGGGTAGGACCTGTGTTTTTCATAGTGTTTTAAAAGACAGGAATTTCATCAGAGTTGAACATATGACCTAATTCTTTCAGCTAAAGGTAATTAAAAACCCCATACTTGATATCCATGTCAGAGAAAACTTCAAGATTCAAATGAGCTACTGATATAGCTGACATCCTGATGAGCACACTGAGCAACAGTGGTGTCCAAAAGAATAGGGGAAAAGCCTGCCTTGATGAGAAGTTCTGCTTTTTTTAAATTTTAATCATTATTCAAGTACAGTTTCTATCCTTTACTCCCATTCCAGCCCACCCACCCATTGCTCCCCTGGCCCCTCCCATTTCCAACCCCCCC
>CM052552.1:38142397-38203570 GCA_028533065.1 Trachops cirrhosus | reverse complement strand
CCATGCTATTGCAAAGGGTATGAGCTCCTTCTTTCTTTCTGCTGCATAGAATTCCATTGTGTAAATGGACTATAGTTTTTTGATCCATTCATTTACTGATGGGCACCTAGGTTGTTTCCAGCACTTAGCTATTGTAAATTGTGCTGCTATGAACATTGGGGTGCAAAGGTTCTTTTGGATTGGTGTTTCAGGGATCTTAGGATATAGTCCCAGCAGTGGAATTGCTGGGTCAAAGGGCAGGTCCATCTTTAGTTTTCAGAGAAAGTTCCATACTGTTTTCCATAGTGGTTGTACCAATCTGCAGTCCCACCAACAGTGTACTAGGGTCCCTTTTTCTCCACAACCTCTCCAACACTTGTTTGTTGTTTTGTTTATGATGGCCATTCTGACCGGTGTGAAGAAGTTCTGCTTTTTATGTGAGTCAGTTTCTTCACACTCAACACCCAAGCTGCAAGTGATCATCTGCATCTCCTACCAAACATCCCAGTAGAAATGGAAATAGTTATCTCCCCAAACTAAGCTAAACATTTGCAGTCAATTTGATTCATTGCAATAAACACTAAGCATTTACTGTGGGCGAGTCTCTGCAGTTAATGATAAGCCAATAGATAGTTGGATGAATTAATTGATCAAAAATAAAATTTGTCACCACTAAATTTACTGAGCATTTGCTATACACCAGGCATGAATCCAAGTGCTTTCAATATTTGGACTCATTCAATCTGTACACGAGGCAGGAACTATCGTTATCTCTATTTTACAAATGAGGACAATGAGGCCCGTAGACGTTAATTGAGTTGCCCAAAGTCACATAGCTAGTTTGCAGCACAGCAGGATTAAAACCCAGTTTTACCTGTTTCCCAAGCCCACATGAAGTTTGCCATGGGGTGTGTGTATGTGTGTGTGTGTGTGTGTGTGTGTGTATGTGTAATCATTAACTTGCCATATGAAAATAAGTTTTGAAATGTAACCTGTTAAAATATGCCATTGAGAAAACCACAGGCAAGGTTTTACAAGGGACTCTAAACAATTTTTAAAATATTTTATTTATTTATTTTTAGATAGAGGGGAGGGGAGGGAGAAAAAGAGGGGAAGAAGCATCAATGTGTGGTTGCCTCTCATGTGCCCTCTATTGGGAACCTGGCCTGCACCCATGTACGTGCCCTGACTGGGAATTGAATTGGCGACCCTTTGGTTTGCAGGCTGGTGCTCAGTCCACTGAGACACCACCCAAGGCATGGCTCCAAACAATTTTTAAAGAACAAGTTATAACTGCTTAAAGATGGGAATATGAAAACAATCTAATACTTGGAAAGTTTTAGAAATTATACCCTTCCACAAAACAAAACAAAGCAAAGCAAAACAAAAGAAAACAAAAAATAATAGGAAGTATCCCTAGCAAGTAAACTCAATTCCCTTGGGAAAGAAAACTTCTTTGCCATTTGACGGTGTACCACCTGGGGAGGGCCCAGTGCCCCTCCCCTTGGTGTGGTTCAGCACAGAGCTGAGCTCACTGGCCATCTCTAGTTTTACTGCATTAAGCTCCAATTTGTCCTTGGATCAAGGTCATCTGGGACATGAGCAGAAACATTGCTTTCTAAAATTGACAATTCTTTATGCCTGAATACGTAGTTCCTTGATCATTTTAAACATGATTTTATAGCCACATTGAAGTTTTTACAATCCTAAAATGCAAATACTACTAGAGTTCTGATTATCAGCCTATTTCATAATGACACATTCTGAAAACAATGATATGGATTTACTTGTAAGCTTTTGCTCAGGAATTTCTGGTAGCTTCATGTGACTTGTAGCATATTAGTGATGGCTCAAGAAACATCAGTATTAACATAGAGACGCATGTAGTACCTCAGTAGTTCATCTGGCAGAAACAAGTGCAGATAGCACACAGGAATTACCAACAGCAAAAGATGCCACCACAATGTGGGCAGTTCTATTCAGCAGCAATTGGGAGTGCAGCTGAATCCACTTATTCAGGTGGAGCAGAACAAGAGGAAGCAGTTCACAGACCAGTCCAATCCCAGTTAAAAAATATAATAATAAAATAAAATATATAAGATTTAGTCTTGACTCTGACTAGGAGCTTTATGGCTTGTGCTTGTGAGACTTCTCCATTTTATTTAATTTGGAAAAACCCCTGCTTATCACACACCCTTTAAGTGTGAGATCCAAGTTCCAAATAAAAGGTTGTTAGGGACATTTCTTCTCCTAGAGGTTTCCAAGCATAAGGTACACCCATCTGTCTCCATGAAAATCTCAGAAAAGCAAGACTGTCAGTAATTGGTGGCCATGATTAAATAGCTCTTGTATTGGCTGGTCCCATGTGATTCCGAATTTCATAGAATTTAGACCATGGGATAGGTAATGTCTGACAGCTGTGTCTGATTTCAAAAAGCTCACACCCACTCAGCACCTTGGACCCTGGGTTTCCCATGGTTACTAGAGAGCTTGCTAGATCTAAGTTGGCCCATGATCCCTCCCTCTGAAAAGTCTCCAATGGCTTGCAGGTAGCTAGCGACAGAAGCACATTGTGCTAAAGTCTGTCCCTTGACTTCCCACCCTCTTGGCAGCCAAGTTTCATGTTCCACATTGTCAGGTACTCTACCCTCCAGTCATACCAATCTCCTTGGAGCTTTCCAGACAGGCTGCCATGTGTGTTTAGCCCTCTGTGCTTGTGTTCCTGGGTTCACCAAGATTGGAATGGCTGTTTACCAAGATTGGAATGGCCTTTCACCAAGTTTCCACTCTAGCTCCTACACTCTGGGAATTCTGGTCTTCTTTGGCCCAGCTCCTATGGCTGAGCACCTGGGCTGACTGAATATCCCTGCTAGGCCAAGTCTTAATCATTTTGAAATCTCTCTGGTGCCTAGACAGTGCCAGGCACAGGCATGGAGCTCAGCAAATACAGCAGTGGGCAAAAAGAGTTTTACAGTTGTGAGTCTGCAAAACACAGAGTTTATTCTTATATAATTATTTATTAATTATTATATTATTTCTTTGTATTGCAACTATAAACCTACTTTTGCTCACCCCTGTACTTGGCAAATTCAATCGACTTTACTCTGTTATGAGTTTGGCATGATGATCCAGGCACTTGGGAGATGATAATCTGGTGAACATTGTACTGGCCTCTTTTTAGTTTGGATATTAATGATAAGTTGAGCATTGACCCTCATTTAAGCACATCTACTCATCCCTTTTCAATGCTGTTGTGTTAATAAAACCCATCAAAGAATGTATAAGGATCATAATCACATCATGAAAATAACATCAGCTAACACATTTTTGAGCACTCACTATATTTTGGGCACTGAACTTTGTGCACATATGCATTTGAGACTATCTCGAGTGTATAAGATGAGGAAGTGGAGATAGTCTTACTCAGGACACACAGGTCCTGATCCAGGTGTGAGGTACACACCTGGATCTGATTTACAGAGTGACTAAAACCTAAGCAACTCCTGGGTTTGGAGGTGCAAAGGCTCCTCTGCACATTGAAAGGAATGGTCAGATGTCTTCCTTCATTCACCCAGGAGTAGCTCCATCTAGTTGGCTATTCCATGGCTTCACCATAGTTCAGATGAACTCTGATGCAAGAAGCTAAGATTATTACTAACCCCAATAGATACTCAGCTGCTTTGCAAGATGTGGATAATAACTGGATTTTATAAATTATTGTCTGGATTAGATATTGGTCCAAACTTCACCATGGAGATTCAGAAGGAGGTATTTGTGCACTGGCAAGGCAATAGTTGTATACTATGATCCCACTGGCTTCTGGGAGCTTGTAGATTTCAAGACTTAATCATCCAGGAGTTTAGACAATGAACCCTGAACTCCTCTCTTTCCTTTCTGTGTAACAGAGGTGAGCAAAGAAAGCCGAAGAGAGGGAACTAAAGACTCGGTGTGTGTGTCAGAGACTCTCAGAACCTAAGGTCTTTCAGGGCTGGGCAGATTTCAGAATCTAGCCCCCGTTGTTCAAGTCACTAGTGAGATGAACATGCTAAGGTACTAAATGTTATGCAGATAGCCCAGAGAAGTCAAGGCAGAGCTGTGGAGGAAGCTGGATCTTTGAGCAAATTGGTAAATGTCCCTACCTGTCCAACAGAGGTGACATGAGACAATTTTGTAAATTTTAAGTAATGTATTAGGAAAGCAGAAAAATTTTATGTGACTCGGACTTCTTAGCCTCTTGCTTGCCATTACCCTACTTGGCCAAGTGCAAATGCAATTTCAATATGTCACAAACATGTGTCTATTAATGACAATACAAGAAAGCTATACAACTCAAGTGTGAGATTTTGTAAGAAATAGAATCCCAGAAATGCTATAAGCAATACTGTCCAATAGAACTATACCTGCATTATCCAATATGGTAGTAACTGGTCATATGTGGCAGTTGAGCACTTGAAATGTGACTAGTGCAAATGGAGAACTGAATTCTTACTCTTACTTTAAATTAATTTAAGTATAAATAGCTACATGTGATGGGAAGATGGGTGAGGGGCTGGGTAAAAAAGGTGAAGGGAATAAGAGGTACAATTTGTAGTTACAAAATAGTCACAGGGATATAAAGTAAAACATATGGAATATAGTCAATAATATTGCAATAATTATGTATGCCAGATAGTTACTATACTTCACTTTGTAAAGTATATGTTTAACCACTATGCTGTACACCTGAAACTAATGTAAAATAATATTAAATGTCTACTGTAATTGAAAAATGCTGTCATATTCTAAAACTCAAACAAATAAATAAATAAATAAATAAATAAATAAATAAATAGCTATATGTGGTTGCTGGCTACATATTGGAGAGCACAGCTCTTTGGCATAATGGCAGGCTCTGGAGAAAGATGGTCTGGGATTGAATAATGGGTTTATCATTTCTTATTATGTAATTGTGGGTAAGTTCCTTAAACTTTCTGTTCCTCAATTTCCTCATCTGTAAAAGGGAGGTAATGGTTGTATCTTATTCATAGAGTGATTATAAACATAAATTAAATTAATACAACTAGTTTTCTGAGACAGCTTGTATGCTCTCTCAGAAAACTAGTTAGTGATAGTCTTAATAATAACACCTCTGCCATATATTGACCACTTTTACAATGCTCCAGGCACTGTCTTATGAATTTTATGTGAGTTAGTGTAGAATTGGACACGTTGCACTAGGCATGGTCTGGCCAACAGAGTTCATCAGGGCTATCACATTGTTTATCTTTTGGCAAAATAGACTAATAAAAATGATATTTTTTTCTAATTTTCATAACATTAGAAACCTTTATTAAGAACTACTCATTGCAAGGCATTGGGCTTGGCCCTTTCTTGGGGTCATTTCAATTAATTAATTCTCAGAACAATCCTATAAGGAAGGTACTATTATGATTGTGTTGTAAAGATGAGGAAACTGAAGCACAAAGAGTTTAAGCAACTTGCCCAAGGTCATTCGTTAGTAAATGCCAGAGCCTGGACTAAAACCCAGATATTGTCTGACTTTAAAGTCCATGTCCTGAGTTTTACTTGACCAAATTGCCCAACAGAAACCTTTGTTTTTAGAGTAGCATCAATCCCAGCCATTTCCTGGATCTCTTCTTTAAATTTGCATTTTATTAGTTTCCTTGGAGCAGGCTATTCTCTATGTAAGAACTGGAAGAGTTTGAGCTCTTCTGGATTTTTCCCCTTTAAATGTATATAATTTAACCTTAATATTTTAAAGTTTAAATGTCTAAGTCTGACTATAACTGGTGGTATCCAAAATCAAGTTCACTTAGTCAACCAGCTCTCAGACTTGGAATTTAATCACAGGGTTAAGTTGAACTGGTAAATTGCTACTTTGCCTAGAGAAAAAAATAACCCAGTAACACAAAACGATAAAATCAATAATGTATAAATCAATTAAGGAATGAAGGAATAAATCTTTTTTTGCACCATTAATTCCAACGAATAAGCAAATAGCCTGTTATCTCCTTGGGGTAAAGACTGTGGAATTTCTTCCTGTGGTGCTAGGCACAGAGCAGGGTGTGGAGTACAATCTGCCCTTTAGCCTGGCCATTTTCTCTGGGGGCAATTTGACAGAGTGCCCAGTGCTGCACCTGTCATCAATAATGCTGGATCATGAGGTAGGAAGACTGTGTGGTTCTTCAGGTTAGGTGGGCCACTGGGAATCATCCCGGGAACAAGGTGAGGTCAAGAACACTGCTACAGGGAAAATCAAGGGCTGGGTCAAAGGACAAGGTCATCAAGGTTCTCCAGACTCTAGAGCCTCAGCAGTCAGGAGAGACTGTGGCTCTGACAGATTCTCAGAAGGTTGCTATTATCTTAAGATGATGATGGTGTTGATGGTAACAACTACCATGTACTGAACATGTATAATGTGCCAGGCCCTGAGTGAAACACTGGGTAGTTTTTATCTCCCTTGACAGATGGGTACCATTATTATTCCTACAATATAGATCAGGAAAATAAGGTTCAGAGAAGCAAAGAAACTTGTCCAAAGTCACAAGTTAAGTAGATGGCAGAGCAGGAAGTGAAACCTGGGTCTGAGTTACTCCAAAATCCAGACTCTTAATCACAAATACTAAAAAAGCAATGTTTGAAGCCCAACCCTTATGCTTATGCACATCCTCTCCCCCTTTTTCCTCCCACTGTCTTTCTGCTGGATACAGTAAGCACTGCTGACAGGCCTGGGGGTTCCAAAGGAGCCATCCAACTAACCATCACATTTGGGTAACTGAGGAAGAGAGCGGCAGGATTTCCTTTGCAGACTTCTAGATTTAGACAGCAGATTTAATGCATACATCTAACTCCAGTCCTTCTTATGGTCCCACTAAAAGTACCATTTTGTTTATACAGACATGACCCTGCAATCATAAGGAGAATGTACCAGAAGATAACATCATAATTTGTCAAGCTCAAAAGTAGCTAGACCAAGGTCAACTGACTATACAGCCCCAGGGAAGCTAAATCACAAGACTGAAGAGGGGAAAGTGGTAAAGCAGCTTGGTCTGCATGAAAGAATCTTCATAAAGCTCAGGTCTAGCAGCCCCAGATTGTCTCTGGAACTGGGAGGTAAGGTGGACGGGGTTACCATCATAATGGGGTAGATCCCTGGATTGCCTCCCTGACTTTACGTCCTGGGGATCTGCTTCTCTCCTGACTTGGCAGAGATCTGACTTGACCATTTCTGCTTAATTTTCTGATTTACCCTCCAGATCCTGCTTCCTGAATCACCTGAGGATGCTCACTTGAACCCACAGAAGGGTTCTGCCTTCACCTACATCTGGAAGCCAGAGGTCCTGGAGGCAGACTGAGAAATTGAAAGCAAATAGAGCAGTCCAATCTCTTTAGCTATATGCCTGTGTGTCCAGTGCCATGGTCATGCCTCTGCTCAGCATCCTGATGGTGGTGGGCTCCATATGTTCTCTTTACAGGGAACAAGCCTGTAGTCGTTGACTCCTTAAGAGGGAAGCTGGGGCAGCATCACCTGTTCTACAACTCTTCAACTACTAGTGGCACTGTGACTCTTTGCTGGTTGTGGAAACATCCAGATTATGCTCGTCACTCAGTTCTTCAAAGCAAAGTGATTGTTTGTTCAAGAGTTAATTGATAAGTGGTAAAACTATATAGAAATGCAAGAGAATGAATGTCGGAATCAAGATAGTGATCACTTATGTGGGGAGGGAGAGAAAGTCTAATTTGGGGGTTGATGCAACCTAATCGGTAGTGAAACTACACTTCTTTAAACTGTGCATGTAGGTCTTGCACTACCCTGTATCTATGTTATATCTCATAATAAAAGGAAAAAGCTATATATACAACTTAAAGTCAGTAATGTGAAATATATATCTCTGCACAGAAAAAATAACAAAATATTATATGCCAACATGTTAGTGGTGCTTATCCCTGACTTCTTTATATGTTATATACTTATGTTTTCTGCATTTTCCAAGTTTACTACAAAGAGTATTATTACTTTTATAATAATAAGATCATAAAATGTATTGAAAAAAGACAAGGTGCCCATCTAAGAAGAAAAACACAAGATAGATGGATAAGTAATCTGTGGAAATCTATGCAGAAGGTAACTCTCTAAAAGAGATTGGTGGTGTGCCTGATCTAACCAGGATGAGTTCAAAGCTCACCAAGGAGCCTAGATTGTATTCCTAGAGTCGGCTCTTGGGAGTCAGGATAGTTATCTCTGGGAAGAGTAAAGGCTTCTAAGATATTTAAAAAAAGTTCTATTCTTAATCTGGTTTATGGGTACATAAATGTTGGTTTTGTTGTTTTATGTTTTATACACTCTTCTATGTGTATCATATGAATTTAAAAAATAGGATTAGAAAAAAACTAGAATCATGTAAATAGAAAATATTGTGCTATGTCAAAGAACAACTCAAGTTTGTATAAAACCATCATCATTGAGAGGTTAAAAATTGCTTTAGAATTTGATCTTCTTTTCCCTGTCATTCCAAGCTCCTTCTAGAGATGCTCCAATCACAGGAAATTACAGTGGGGTCAAGGCTGTAAGGACCTAGCTCAGCACATTCTTCATGGGATTTAGGGTTGGCCTGGTGTTGACTCTCTGAGTCTCATCAGGAATGCCAACACTTCCAGGGCTCAGGATTTGGGGCCTGCTTTCTTCCCCAGATTTTGTCCACATAGGCACACAAGCAGGTATTCTGGTATTCCAACTAAAAATGAACCCATGCTTTCCTGCTACTCTCTCTTACAGCTACCTATCTCTCTTATGGCTACTCTCTCTTATGGCTACCTACCTGGTCTCCCTCCTTCTGTACCTATATGGGACAGGTCATCATTCTTTACTTTCCTTTTATTGAAGACCTCATCTTCTGTCTTCTGACCCATTTTGTCTCCCTGGGGTTATGCCTCTCCTTATTGCCTTAGCAAGTTTTGTAATTTGGGAAGAAATGATAGATCACCTGCCCAAGTCATCATTCTCTATAGATGAAGGAGAGGTTGTGGCTTACTCAAGATTGTCAAACAATAGATATGCTTTGCCCTAGGAAACTCACCTTCCTAATCATATGCGCTTCCCTGTAAGTGTAGTGGTTATGGGGAATTACTGTTTAGTGGGAAAAGAGTTTCAGTCTTGCAATATAAAAAGAGTTATAGAGATAGGTGGTGGTGATGATTGCACAACATTATGAATGTACTTAATGCCACGGAATTGTACACTTAAAATGATAAATTTTATGTTATGTGTATTTTACAACAATAAAAAAATTGGGGAAAAAAGATCATCATGCAAGTTAAAGACAGAGTCCGAGAGTCAGAGAGACCTACAGGGAGCATTTATTGCAGCTGTCTTGCAGGTACTCAGTCTCTGGGATTGGAGCCCTGTAATACCACCTTCTGAGAAACACTGATTGCTATAAACTCCCTACTTGGTTGGTGGGGACACTGAGGCTCATGGTCGGGAAGGGCGTTTCCCCAACTCAGAGAAGACTAGAACTGAGCACTCGTGATTCCCAGCCCAGGGTGCCTTCTCACAACCCCTTTATCCCAAAGGAAGCAACTTTCTTTGGTCTCAATGCCAGGAATGGAGAAGAGGAGGATGGAAACTAGAATATGCAGCTTTATGTGCATCCTGGTAGAAACAAATCTTTATGAAAAGCACATAATATGAGGAAGAGAGAAGAGAAGAGGAGTGTACTATTCAAAGCTGACCTCTTTCAACTGCTCTGTGGTTCTCACTGAGAGTAAGGGACTAGTCAAAAAACATATAGGAATGACCCATGGACATGGACAATGGTGTGGGGATTGACTGTGGGAGTGGGGTCAGGGGCAGGCTGGGTGGAGGTGAGCAAAGGGGGAACATTGGGACAATGCTATTAGAATAATAAGAAAAGAAAAAAGAAAAAAAGGGGTATTCCATACTTCTGAGTTGAATAGGCAGGCCAATGCTGGAAAAGCCCTGCTCTGCATACTGCTGACAACCATTCTACCCGCACCACAGCCCGTTGGCTGTGCCTCCAGAAATAATCTGCAGCCTTGGTTCTTGGCTTTGGGGTGGGTCTTTCCAGAATGAATTACTGAAGAAGTGGAAGAGGTTTTTGGAGGCATATCATAATAGGGGAGTAGATTGGGTGAGGTGGGGATCCTCTTGATAGTGAACCAGATAGAAGGACAGTAGTCAAATGTTAGGCTTCCTTCTTTTGTGATCCAATTCAAAGACTCTGAGAGCCCTTCTGGAGAGAAGCATCAGGTATGCCATCTCTCCAGTGCCTCAACAGTGACAACATTGCAATCTTAGGCAGCTGGTCATTTGGAATACAACCTCACTAATCTCAACTGGGAGCACCGTTCAGGGGCTGAGCAAGATCCTTATGAAGCACTAACTAGACCCTCAGCACAGCTCTGACTGAGATGCCCAAGTATGAGGCCAAAAGGAGAACTGTCTTTACTGAATCCTGGCCCAGCTACATCTGCCTCTCCTTGACTCTCTGAAATGTCTGTCTTCTTTTTCTTGAACTATGAGAAAACAAGAGTTCTCACTGGACCAGGCTCTGCCAGAGGCCAGGCCAGCCTGGTCCCCAGCTCCTGCAGGAGCAAAGAACAACCTCATTCTTCTACTCACTACCCTCCACCTCCCAGCCATTTGGCTTCTGGCTTCCCCAGAGCTGCTTACTTCTTTAAAGTCCTCTAGTTCTTGTACAGATGTTCTAGTCATTAGCATATATAAATGTCTACTTAACCCATATTACACCTAAGTAGGTCAATAGCCTGGGCTCTGAAAGTTGTGACACACTGGCACAAGAGAAGGAGCTCTTCCCCCAGAGAATTTGGCAGATATTTCCACCAGCTTACAGGTAAAGGCCCATCTACTTGGGTGGGCAGTAGATGATCTAAGAACTAATGGGACCAGGTAAATTCAGTGGCACCAGTCAATGAGGGGAACAGTAAAGGAAGGATAAGGGAAAGTGCCAGAGAGGGAGGCAAATTCCTGAGGTCTAGGCTTAACTCCTCTATATGCTTGACAGCTGGGTGGCTTCAGGTAAGTCAAGTTACCTCTATAAGCCTCAGTTGCCTTGTGCAGAAAGGAGGGATAACAACAATGTCCACTGCCAGCGGCTGCTGGGAAGACAGGATGGAAGGACAAGGGGAAAGTCTTCAATGTGAGACTCAGTGCAGTACACACATGTGCAAGGGCTATTCCCACCCCCCCCATTCCCATCCCTACTACTATTAAGAATTTTGGCCTGGAAGTTAAGTGGCCTGGGCTTTGCCATTAGCCTTATGAAGTTGAGAAAGTCCCTTTCCCTTTTGTGTCTATTGAGATGATCATTCATTTTCTGTCCTTTGTTCTAATAATATAGTCTATTATTTTGATTGATTGTCACATATTGAGCCAACCTTGCATTCCTGGGAGAAATTGTACTGGGTCATAATGTATAATCCTTTTTATGTTCCTGGATTTGGATTGCTAAGGTCTTTTTGAGAATTGTTTGCAAATTTGTCCCTAAGTGAATTGGTCTACCTTCTCGCTTTAGGTAAACCTTCCCATCTTAAAATGATATAGTTGAATCAGACAATCTTCAAAGTCTCTTTCAGAATTTATGCTTTCTGATTTTATGATACTAAGACAAAAAATAGTGATTAGACACAAGACACACAAAACTTAGATTCTTCCTAGCATAATTAAGAGATTGGATACTCATTTTGCTTATTTCTCAAATAAATTTAGCCTTTTCTGTCTGCCCTGCTTCCAAGGCCTAATAATCTTTAGATATTTAGGATGCAAACTAATTAAAGTCTGCCAGTTAATTCATTTTAAACTTTTCAAAATGTGTATTGTTTTATTTTCTTAGATCTGAAGTCAGAGGGGGAATTGAACAAAGAGGAGGAAGGAGGGAAAAAAACAAGAAGTCAAACATTGAGTGAAGAAGCACTGTCCACATACAAACAAATCAAACCAGTCTTGGCCTTGTTTCCCAAAGTAGTCACTCAGTTATACCCACTGTCTCTGTTCCTGTAGCTTCTTACTGTCCACCAGGGAATCAGGAAATGGCTTTCCCAGGCACAGCTACTTAAGGAAGGATGCACTAACCATTCTAATGGCTGCTCAGATCCCCTGCCATGGGGAGTGTAACTGACTGATAGCCTTCCAGAAACCATCCTCATAAATCTGTTAATGAATTTGGGGCCTTACTACCAACCAATGACTGAATATGGTGGGTGTACCAATGCAGTCCCATTCCTGTGAGGTGCAGGAATCCTCCGATAGTAACTTTGGCTCATGGACTCTCAATTGGCCTGGCCAAACCTTTCCGGGAGCTGCACTGTGGTTTAAAACTCTTATTACCCAATCCTTCTGAGTCCCCCATGGGCCAAACCACCTTTATTGTGGTATGAGGCTCTCCCAACTTTTCTTGCTCTCTTCTATCTTAACCTTCACAGGCTTTTCCCCTAATATATTTCTTACACATCTGACCCTGTACTTCTTGGCAGACCCAAACAGGCACAAAAGAGCACTTGGCTACTTAGCTCTTCTTTCTGACAAAAATATAGAGAAAAATTTTTCCTCAAAACTCTCCCACTCCCAACACTGCCCCAGTGAATGTCCAGAGTGAGTGGTGAGTGATGAGCACACTCCTGTCTCTTCCATTAAACACCTGGCTCACAGCTTGGAGAGTTAATTTCTTTCTGTCTGAACTTTATTGTAGCCTTTGCAGATTTCTTAGGTTATATTTATTTTTCTGTTATTTTCCTTCATCACCCCAGTCATGAATTGATTGTTTGAAAATAGACAATGCAGGTGATCCAAAATGGTGGAGGAGTAAGTGGAAGAAGCTACATGCTAACCTTCTCCCAGGACCAATCTGGAATTACAACTAAATTGGAGAAAAATCATCCAGAATAAACAACTGAACAATAGTGGGATTAAAGCCTTATAGCCACAGAGAGAAGAAACAGCTTCACCACAATGTGACTGGTAGGAAGTGCAAAGGAGATGTGAGAGAGCTTGGCTAGGCTCCCACGGGTACCAGCTGGAGGAATATTTCAGCGGCCAGGGTGTTTCCCCTGAGAAGTATGCTGTCTAAATCCCAAGCCAAGCTCCCTAGCCTACAGCACCAGAGCCCAAAAAGAAATCAGATAACATCCAGCTGTGAAAAGCAGCAGGGTTTCTCTCTGCCAGGGAGAGAGGGCTAGAGTCACAGAGAGCCTTTTAAAGGGCCAATGAATAAAATGTCATTTGCAGCCACTTACCCTGGGCTCCAGCAAAGGAAGAGCAGAATGGATTAGAGATGTTTGAGGAGAGTCTGAGGTTGGTGGCTGAGGGGAGAGAACTGAGGGAGCAGCCACCAGGATTCCTATACTGAGTCATTGCCCATGCTGCAAGAGCCATCTTTCTAAGCCAAAACACTCTGCTCCCAGTGGAATCAGCCTGAGGGGGAACAACAGCCCTGCCCCCAGGAGGTACTCTGCCCCCACCTATGGTGCTTAAGCCTGACTACTGAGTGCAGAGTGACTAGATTAACAACTGGAGGAGTCAGCTATACACTGTGGATCCCTGGTAGTCTCGAACAAGCTGCCTAAGTTCAGACTGGGACACTATAAAACATCACCAAAGGCAGAGCCAGAAAGAAAAAACAGTGCCCCTGAATAACAGCATACAAGACGTGGTGGGCAGAGTGACTCTCAGTCAGCCAATTGGAGAGAAGGACTCACTGAAGAATGACCCAACAAAAAAAATCAAAACCCAATTACAACGAGAGAGCAAACATAAATGGTATAAAAGGCATCCCAAGAGCATCAAGTTCAGGAGATCAAGGAGACTGCACCATTGAAGGCCATAGCTTTCCTACCATAGAAGGTTGCACCATGAAAACAGTGAGTCAAACTAGACCAATCTATGAAGCAGAAACAAACAAGAAGAGTACCTAAAAGGGGGAGACTAAGAAAAAACTCCCAATTGAAAGGAAAGGAAGAATGCTCAGAAAGACTGCCAAATGAAATAGAAGCATGTAAACTATCAGACATTGAGTTCAAAATTATGGTTATAAGGGATCTCAATCGGCTCAGTAAGAACTACAGGGAAGCCACAAGGAACTTACTGTGAAAGATATCAGCATGAAAAAGGACTTAGAAACTATCAATAAGAGCCAGGAGGAAATGAAGAATACAATGTCTGAATTGAAGAACACAATAAAAGGAATTAAAAGCAGGCTAGATGGAGCAGAGGATAGAATCAGTGAGCTGAAGGACAATTAGAAAAAACCTCCCAGACAGAGAAAAAAAAAGACTCAAAAAGAATGAATAAGGATAAAGGGAACTGCAGAACAACATGAAACATGAACAATATCCACATCATAAGAATACCAGGAGAAAAAGAAGAACAAAGCATAGAAAACCTGTTTGAAAAAGTAATGACAGAAAGTTTCCTTAACATGATGTGAGAAAAAGTCACACAAGTACAGGAAGCACAGAGGGTCCTAATTAAGATGAATCAAAGAGGCACACTTCAAGGCACATCATAATAAAAATTGTAAAATTTAAAGACAAAGAGAGACTATTAAAGGCAGCAAGGGAGAAACAGGAAGTAACATAAAAGGGAGCCTTGATAAAGCTGTAAGTTGATACTCAACAGAAAAAATACAAGCCAGAAGGGAATGGCAAAAAATATTCCAAGTAATGAAAAGCGAAGGCCTGCAACCAAGACTACTCTAGCCAGCGAGACTCTCATTTAAAATACAAGGCTAAATAAGGAGCTTCCCAGACACACAAAAGATAAAAGAAAACATCTCCAACAAACCAGCATTGAAAGAGATACTAAAGGGACTGCTTTAGGAAGATGAAGAAAAAGAGGGCGGGAGGGTGGGAGGAAAAGAGAGAAACACAAGTACAAAGGGAAAAATGGCAATGAATAAGTATCTATCAATAATAACCTGAAATGTAAATGGATTAAATGCTCCAATCAAAAGACATAAGGTAGCTGAATGGATAAGAAAACATGACCCACACATATGCTGTCTACAAAGGACCCACTTCAGAACAAAAGACCTACACAGACTAAAAGTGAAGAGATGGAAACAAACATTCCAAGAAAATGGGCATGAAAAAAAGCTGGGGTAGCAATACTTATATCACACAAAATAGATTTGAACACAAAGGTCACAAAAAAAGACAAAGGAGGACACTAGATAATACTTAAGGGAACAATCCATGAAGAAGATATGACCCATGTCATATATGCACACAATATATAAGGAAAATCTTGGAGGACTTCAAGAAAGATATTGACAACAACACACTTATACTGAGGGACTTTAACACCTCACTGTCAAAAATGAATAGACATTCCAAGCAAAGAATCAAGAAGGATATCGTGTCATTGAACAACACTCTAGATCAAATGAACTTAATTGATATATATAGAGCCTTTCATCCCAAAGAAGCAAAAATACACATTCTTCTCAAATGCACATGGAACATTTTCAAATATAGTCAATGTAGTAGGTCACAAAACAAGCTTCAACAAACTCAAGAAAACTGAAATCATATCAAGCATCTTCTCAGACCCCAAGGCTTGAAACTAGAAACCAACCTTAAGGAACAAATTCAAAAACACTCAAATTCATAGAGACTGAATAACATACTGTTAAACAATGAACCCAATGAATGGGCTAACAATGAGATCAAGGAAGAAATCAAAACGTTTCTGGAAACAAATGAAATTGAACACACATCAGTCCAAAACCTATGCAACACAGAGAAGGCAGTCCTGAGAGGGAAGTCCATAGACATATAGGCCTACCTAAAAAAGAGAGAAAAAATCAAATAAACAACCTAACTCTACATCTACAAGAAAAAACAAAGCCCAGAGAGAGCAGAAGGAAGGAAATAATCAAGATGAGAGCAGAATTAAATGGCATAGAGACTAAAAGAGCAATCCAAAGGATCAATAAATCCAGGTGTTTGTTCTTTGAAAAGATAAATAAATTTGGTACGCTTTTAACAATATTCATCAAGAAAAAAAGAGAGCATACCCAAATAAATAAAATCAGAAATGAAAGGGGATAAATTACAACCGAAACCACAGAAATACAAAGGATTGTAAGAAACTAATATATGCTAAGAAATTTGACAACCTGGGTGAAAAGGACAAAATTCTAGAAACATATAATCTTCCAAAACTGAATCAAGAAGAAGCAGAAAGCCCAAATGGACTGATAACAATTAGTGAAATTGAAGCAGCAGTCAAAAAACTCCCAGCACACAAAAGTCTTAGACCAGATGGCTTCACAGTTGAATTTTACCAAACATTTAAGGAAGAGCTAACTCCTATCCTGCTAAAACTTTTCCAAAAAATTCAAGATGAGGGGAGACTCACAAACTCTTTTTATGAGGTCAGTATTATCCTCATTCCAAAACCAGGTAAAGACACAACAAAGAAAGAAAACTACAGGCCAATATTGCTGATGAACATAAATGCTAAAATCTTCAACAAAATATTGGCAAACCAGATCCAGCAATACATTAAAAATATTATACAACATGATCAAGTGGGATTCATCCCAGGCATGCAAGGATGGTATAGTATTCTCAGATCAATAAAAGTAATATACCACATGAGCACAATGAAAGACAAAAATCACATGATTATATCAATACACACTGAAAACGCATTTGATAAAGTACAGCACCCATTTATGATAAAAAATATTCAGCAAGGTGGGAATAGAAGGAACATACCTCAACATAATAAAGGCCATATATGAGAAATTTACAATGAGCAGCATACTCAATGGACAAAAGCTAAAAGCTTTCCCTCTAATATCAGCAACAAGACAAGGATGTCTGCTTTCACCATTTTATTCAACACAGTATTGGAAGTCCTAGCCACAGTGATCTGACAAGAAAAACAAATAAAAGACATCAAATTGGAAAGGAGGAAGTAAAAGTGTCATTTTTTGCAGACAACCTGATAGTGCACATAGAAAACCTTATAAACTCCACCAAAAAACTACTCAACCCAATAAGTGATTTTGGCAAAGTAGCAGGATACAGAGCCAATATTCAGAAATTGAAAGCATTTTTATACACCAACAAGGAAATATCAGAAACAGAAACTAGGGGGAAAAATCCCATTTACTATAGCAACAAGAAAAATAAAGTACCTAGGAATAAATTTAACCAAGTAGGTAAAAGACTTGTACTCAGAAAACTACAGAACACTGAAGAAAGAAATTAAAGATACAAACAAATGAAAGTAAGTACTGTATGCATGGAATGGAAGAATTAACATCATCAAAATGTCCATACTACCCAAAGCAATGTATAGATTCAATGCAATTCCTATTAAAATACCAATGGCATATTTCACAGATCTAGAACAACTATTTAAAAATGTACATGGAACCAAAAAAGACTCTGAAAAGCCTCAACAATCTTGAGAAAGAAGAATGTTGGAATTATCACAATACCTGAGTATCAAACTATATTACAAGGCCACTGCAATCAAAACAGTCTGGTACTGGCATAAGAACAGACACATAGACCAATGGAACAGAATAGAGAAGCCAGAATGAAATTCTACTCTCTATGGTCAATTACAAAGGGGGCAGAAGCATAAAATGGAGTAAAAATAACTTCTTCAACAAATGGTGGTGGGAGAACTGAAGAGCTACATGCAAAAAAACTGAAACTCGACCACCAATTTACAGTATACACCAGAATAAACTCAAAATGGATAAAAGACTTAAACATAAGGCACAACACCATAAAATTTTTAGAGGAAAACATGGGCAGTAAAAGTTCAGATATCCCACACATCAATATTTTCACCGATACATCCTCTAGGGCAAGATATTTAAAGGAAAACATAAACAAATGGTACTACATCAAATTAAAAAGCTTCTACCCAGTTAAAGAACACATCAGCAAATGAAAAGGGGACCAACTGTGTGGGAAAACATATTTGCTAGTGATACTTTGTACAATTATTTGATTTCCAAAATATATAAAAAACTCACATGACTCCACTCCAGAAAGACAAACAACCCAATTAAAAAAATGAGCAAAGGATCTGAACAGACACTTCTCCAAGGAGGACATACAGAGGGCCCAGAGACATATGAAAGGATGCTCAGCATCACTAGCCATTAGAGAGATGCAAATTAAAACCACAATGAGATACCACTTCATAAGGGTCAAAATGGCCTCATTAACACATCAACAAATAACAAGTGCTGATGAGGTTGTGGAGAAATGGGAACCCTAGTGTACTGTTAGTGGGAATGCAGACTGGTGCTGCCACTGTGGAAAACAGTAAGGAGTTTCCTCAAAAAATTAAAAACAGAACTGCCTTTTGACCCAATTATTTCATTGCTGGAAATATACCCTATCAATCCTGAAACACCAATTCAAAAGAACCTATGCACCCCAATTTTCACAGTGGCATTATTTACAATATCCAAGTGCTGGAAACAGCCTAAATGCACATCACTAAATGAGTGGATAAAAAAACTGTGGTACATTTATACAATGGAATACTGTGCAGCAGAAAGAAGGAAGGAGCTTCTACCCTTCGAGACAGCATGGATGGAACTGGAGAGCATTATGACAAGTGAAATATGCCAGGCAGTGAAAGACAAATACCATATGATCTCACCTATAACGAACCTAATGAACAAACCAAACAAACTATCAAAATAGAACCAGAGGCATGGAAACTAGGAACAAGCTCAAAGGAACCAGAGAGGAGGGGACGGGAGGGTGACAAGGGAGGAAAGAGAGGGAAGGGTATAGTTAAAGAACAAGTATCAGTGACCCATGGGATGGACAACAGGGTGGGGATTGACTGTGGGAGCTGGGGCAGGCAGGGCAGGGGAGACCAATGGGGGAAAATGGGGACAACTCTAATAGAAAAACAATTAAAAAGAAAGAAAGAAAGAAAAGGTAATGCAAGTTGTGTGGAAACCCCAGACAATCTACTCTCCTAGGATTTCTGGTTAACTTAGGCTTTAATTGAAGTTTATGACTGTCTCCACCTTCCCAAGTCCAAGAGTCCTCAGCACAGCACTGTGCCCTATGGAAAAGATTCTGGTTTTCGCCATACTGCTCTGTCTCCCTCATTAGGGCCTTGCAACCCAACAAATGTGCAGATTATGTGTCTGTTTCAAAGGAAGAAAGGCCAGCAATAGGAACCAAAAAGGCAATCATAAGGGTGAACACTGTGCCTGGCCAAATTGACATCCTTTCTGATGTGTAACCATTCAATGAAATTGTGATTGATTAGTTACATTAAACTTCAAACAGTCTTCAAAGTACACATCTGTAGGATAGACTTCTAATTAGTTTGTGGACTTTGTAATAAATAATCTACCTTCTCTAAATAAATTATTTTAAGTGGTTGGGCTTGCTTTAATTATAATTTTTTTAATAGCAAAGAGTTACAGCAATGGTGATAAACTATAAAGAGTGTGTGAAACTTAAACCCAGTTCCCAGATCTGAGGCTGCCTCTCTGCTTCACAATTCAAAATGCATGAGCCTGGGGTATGAGCCAGAAATTAAGAGAAGCAAGCAGTTTCTCCAGGCATTATTTCACGGCCTTGCTGAACTTCCATAGCTCTTGCAAAAATGGGGGGGTTCACCCAGATCAGCTGTCTAGGCCCTGCTGTCTGGGGCATACTGTGCATTGGAAAAGGCTCTATTGCCTCCACCTAAGTTCCTGTACATACACTGTATGGGTGTGGTAGAGGAGGAATGTGTGCGCTCAAGGGGTTACTGCTTGGAGGGAAAGGGGTTACTGCTTGGAGGGAGGAGATCTTGGGTGACCAGTATGTAGGGAGATATCCTGATCCCCTAATGTACCAGGTTCACAGAGAGGAGGTGTGGGGCTATGAAAGAGTTGGCTGTAGTTGCCAGGGAGACTGGGGTTCTCCATCAGTGTGTTTGTTTTTTCTGAGGGCTTGTCTGTTTTGTTCTTTTGGAGCACTCAACTTTGTACATTGTATAAGGTAGATTGTTCAATCATTCTCCATTGTAAGAAAATACTGTGGCTGGAAACTGCTCAGTCTGCATTTCACAGCAGTCACACAATACATCTTTTATAAGCACCTATCATGATCCAGACCCTGTGGTCTGATAACATTGGTGGACAAGGTGGATATGGTCCTTGTCATTTCAGGGCTGGCACATTCATATAATGGAAATGTGCTTAAATGAGAATTTGCAATACAGAACAATAAGTGATATATGAGAACATTACAGATCACTAAAGAAAAATAACAGGAGAACCCAACTTAGGCTGGGGAGGGTGTATAATTAGAGGAAGCATGTTTGGGGAACTAAGCTTCAGGGAGTGACCTAAGGATGAATAGATGTTGGCTAGGTGAAGGGCTGTGGGCAGAAAATTACCTAAGTTCCCAAATCAATATTATATCCATTAAAGTTTCACCCCATGCCACTCCTATTCTAAGACCTGATGGATACTCAGATTATATAGAGAGAATACTTGCAAAATGAGGCCTAAGAATCTGGGTTCTCCATGGAAAAAGGCTACTTTCTGGAGTCGCATAGAGTCATC
The DNA here is from genome assembly GCA_028533065.1 of Trachops cirrhosus. Taxonomy (NCBI): domain Eukaryota; kingdom Metazoa; phylum Chordata; class Mammalia; order Chiroptera; family Phyllostomidae; genus Trachops; species Trachops cirrhosus. The sequence goes on along the minus strand of CM052552.1, from coordinate 38,182,997 downwards.
CCAAAGAGGGCCATGCACAGTGGATGGGGACTGCGAGGATGAATGAACAATATTCATATTTCTGTTGCTTACTTATTAAATTCAAGGAAATTGTTAACTTTCTTGCAGCCCTTGGCATCTTTCACTTTCAGTTTTGCTTGTTGAAAATTAGATTACAAACCAAAGCAGGATCTCCAAAATGTTTTTAGCTGTTCACATGGTAGAGTTGGGTATGTCCCATTTATAAATCTGTTGCAAGTAGAAGAAGAGAGTGCTAAGAAAAGTCAGAGTCCTAAATGTCAGAATCAGAAGGGCCCTTAGCAGTCATATACACCAGAGGTTCTCAAAGTGGGGGTTCTTGGAGAATCAGCATCCCCTGGAAACCTATTAAAAATGCAAATTTCTGGGCCCCTTCCAGACCTACTGAATTAGAAACTCTGGGAGTGAAACCTAGTAATCTGTACTTTAACAAGTCCTCCAGCTCATACTCAAGCAAGAAACACTGATTTAATTCAATCCTCTCTTCATATAGAATAGGAGACTGAGTCTCAGAGAAGGAAAGAGCACTTGACCCTATCAAGCGGGATATGATTGAATGTTGGGTCAGTGACTACTGTGTGTTGCTTTCCAGCTTTCCCTTGCCAAAAAGGGAGTTGTTTGTTCTTTCCTGTACTCCTACTCCTTCTCTGCCAAGATGAGCACGGTGGCCAGAGGTCCCTGGAACACAAGGAGTTATGTTGAGAGGGCAACATGTTACCTGGAATTTCTAGATTGGAGCTGAACCACTTTGGGGAGTGAGTAAATAGGATTTATGTGGGGTGGGCATTTTGGGAGGCATATGTATTAGAAAGAGAGATAATAAGTATATGGATGGCCAAAAAAGTTGATTGTAGCAAATATAGTTGGTTGCTTAGCCAACATCTAGCCTTCCTTCTCTTGGTGCCTTCCCCAGTTTTCATTCAGGTCACCTCACTTGCCCTATGCTACTTATATGCTTTGGGGAAACCTGTCTCCACCAAGGGTTCTAGAGAGGTGAGGCACTTAACTTATTAGCTCAGCTAGAAGCAGCATGTGATTAATTCAAGCTACTACACCCAAAGTTCCTGTGGGTTTCTGAGAAAGAAGCTTCCTTACTCTTCTGACAGAGTTTTTGGAAGCAACTCTTTCCTGCTACTTTGGCTGAGGTCAGGAGAAAGCTTGCAGCCCCAGGAATTGCTGGCAGCTATCGTGTGTCCACTAGGGGGAGCCAGCCTTAGAATGATGCTGATCCTAGGGAAGACAGACTAGACAGCTGGAAAGAAACATTTTTGGTCACACTGTTGAGCCGTTGATTCAAAGTATTCCCGAAGTTTGCCCAACTGCTGGACTTCCAGTTACAGGCTCAATAAGTTCATTTTATTGTTTAAACCAGTGTGATTTGTTTTTTCTACTACTTGTGACTCAATACATCTCAACTGATGAATCTAGCTTGGCCTCTCAGACTTCTGAGTTCATAAGGATTGCATTATACCTCCAGGCTCACATTGAGGAGAATCCCATTTCTGATGATAAAGCATAGGGTCTATTGAACCCTGCTCAGCCGTGAGTCATGCTACTTTATCCACAGACCAATTCATTTAAAAAAATCCAACAAACCTAACCTGTCTGTACAACGTGCTCCAGCACATGCATCTAGTATGGGTCAAATACCTCAATCTGGGGCTCCTCATTCAGATCACAAGTGTGGTACTCAAGCTCTTAGATATTCTATTTTGCATTAGTTGAATGTGATACTGTACATTTTAGAAGCAATAGCCTAGCTTATGAACATTAACGATTTCTAGATCATATTCAATTCCAATGCAAATTTGAATATGTACTTTGTGGGTTTCTGTGAAGAAAATAATTGATGATCCAAACTGGAATTCATCTATAGAAACTAGGCAGTGCTAGCTCTTAAAAGCAATTATTGGCACCAAGCTCCTGAATTTTTAAATTCCTTGAAAAGCCCAAGAACATACCAGAAAGTCAAGATTTGATTTCAGAAGTGATAACTGTAAACAAAAAAATTAAAAGCCTGTAAGAGGTGTTTCTGAGTAGCATGCTGATAGCTTTATAAACAGTCATGGGAATTCACTTTCTCAGTCCCTAGTCCAATATTATATCAAAAACTTCATCTACCAGGAGAGTTGGAAATAAACATGAGTCAATCAAGTGTAGGGTTACAGAGAAATACTTAGCCTTCAGGAACCTCTTCTGGGAGGGGAAACTTAGAAGCTGTAGTTTGCTGGACAATGATCTCAGGCAAGGCAAGATGGGGGATGCAGCTACCACTGTTGCAAGTGAGACTTAGGGGTAGGGCAGAAACAAACAGTATTAGTGGGAACAGTGGAAATGAACTCCTGCTCTCCTCTGTGCAGGGTGGATGCACCGGCAGCATTTTGGTCAGAGCTTTATCCACACAGAGGGCCTTATTCCAATACCCTGTGCTCAGTTCAGAGGCAAGCAACTGGGAATGAGTCAAAGAGCTGGACAGGAGATGGAAGACTCAGTGGGAACATCATCGTTTTCTTCAAATCTCTAAAGTGCTCTTATGTCTTGGGGATCATATTGGACTAGATTATTGATCACATTGGACTAGATTATTATCAACACAAGATTTTGTAATTTGTCTCAAAAACAAGGCATGGAGAAGAATTCAAAACCCTAAACTGGATATCAGTTTAACTCTAAATCACAAGCAGATTTCCTGCTTGCAGCAGACTTAGTGGGGGTCTGGTAAGTTTCCAGGCCATGCTATCATTCCACAACCGAACTAACATAGGTTTGTGTTATTATTGTTTTTTAAATCAAGGAATGTGTCCTCTGTTACAATATTATTTTTTGTAGTATGAGGTAATGATGTTATAAACAGAGCTCAGAAGTTCTGTCCTGTCAACAAGCTGCAGAGGTAAGAGCCAGGTAGAACAGATCTGCATTGTTCGAGATCTATATAAGGTTTAGAGGAAATCAACATGGTCAAGGTCATTGCCAGAGTCTTCCCTTTTCCATCACATTCTGCTCCTTTTATCTGTATCAAAAGGGGTGGTGGGAAGGAATTTCCTTGTGATGTAATTTTACTACTAAAGAACACACTTTCAAAAAAAAGTTAATAAAGCAATAAAAGATACTAACTATATAGTTGTCAAAATGACAAAAAACAACAAATCAAAATCAAAACCCCTGGAAGATCATCTCCACAAAAGATATAAAAATCTGTGCTCATGAACTAGTAAAATAAACCTGTTAATCCTTTTTAAAAAATTCCTTAACTAACGGTGGCAGCTTATTCAAATACAACCAAATGTCATTATGTTACATTTTAAGACTGACAAGAGAAAAACATATGCTGAACAGCCTTCAAAACATATTCACTTAATACTTTGCTAGTCAGAAGAAGGAGAAAGAGAAGAAGAAAGAACTGTGTGTAAGTGAAGACCATTCATTACTCTCAGGGTTGACTGAAATTGATTGATTTATGTTAGGAATATCGGTGCTGCCCCAGAGTGGCATAAATGATTCTTTATTAAAAAGATTTTATTTTTAGAGAGAGAGGAAGGGAGGGACAAAGAGAGGGAGAGAAACATTGATTTGTTGCCTTTTGCATGCCCCCAACATGTGCTCTGACCCGGAATCAAACTGGTGACCTTTCAGATGACAGGCCTGTGCTCAATCTACTGAGCCACACCTGCCAGTGTCATAAATGATTCTTAACTAGGAAAAAAAAACAATGCAATTAGTGACCTGAATTTCTAAGCCAGTTTTTTTTTTTTACTTTCTTATATCATGTGCTACTGTCACTGTGGTACGTGAAATGGCAACCAGATGTCTTTTTGTGTTCTTCTAAAATGTATGAAACTACCATCACCACCATAACAGAACCACCTGTGCAAATTATCACTACAGGGATACAACTGTGTATTTGATGGAGATTGAAGAAATCACATTTATTCAGGTATCACACTTGTAGAATGGTAGGAGTGTTTTCCTAGTGCTGTAGAAGGTCAAGCCCCAAATGGAACAAAAAAGATGTGTAATGATCAGGAGGTGGAGGCCCTACGTGCAGATGCAGAGTTCTCCCTTCAGCCCAATGCCAGAATATGAGTTCATCAGCCTCTAGACCTTGAAAACTAGGAGTTTTGTCTAAAGCACTCAAAAGAGTTTCAGGAGCTTAATTTTGCAAAGGCCAGCAGATGCAATTCATTTATCAGTGCATCCCTTCCTGCATTCTTCAGTTCATTCATTCAAAGGGTCCATTCACTCAGTTCATGTTTACAGGGCTAGGTAAGACATCTTCTTGTGCCTGAGGAGTCTGCTATCAAGTGTGGTGCAAACAAAATACTAACTCTGATTAAAAAGTGGACAACACTAAGACATGAAAGGCAGAAACCAAAGATCTTGGGACCTGGGATATGAGTAGGGACACAATTACCAGGTGTGTCAACTTTCCAAAAGGTATTACAGCACTGGTCAGAGGTTCTTGATTTCTATTTTGAAAGCCAGTGTCAAGGCCTTAGAAGCTGGTTCTTATTGTTGTTCAGATCCCTTAACTTTTCCAGAACTCTACACCAGAGCCTAGCACTTGCTCCAGAAGGAAAGTTTACACAGAAAGCTAGTCACATACAAGAAGTACCTGACATTATTTTGTTGGCTTTTATATTGATAAGTAGACTTGAGTCATCCTAGTGTTTCCAGACTTGAAGATGCACCAGGGAGCCAATGATACAAGTGGAGTTTCGTTTTTTTTTTTTTTTTTTAATTTTTATTGTATTATTTCCATTACTACTTAGCTCCCTTATTCAAGTGGGATTTCTTATCCCATTCAAAAATAGAGATAATGTCCCTTCCTGCGTACAGTTATTTCTTTGTTCCCCCACCCACATGCTGTCATCCAAAATGCACAAAAAAGACAGAAATTGTGTTCAATTTATCAGGAAAGTTATTTCTAAGTCTATGCACAGGAACCCTATCTTGAGTCTTTAACATGCATGCATTTCATTAAGACATCCAGAACACCCAGCAGGCCTACACAAATGATGAGTGTATTTGCAGTCAATACTGCTCCTCTCTCAAACAGAAAACAGGCAGGTAGCTTAGCTTGCTGCCACCTTTACATCAGGTGTTATGTTACTTGAAAAAGTACTGTTCTTGGTTATGACAGGATTAATGGGTGTTTTAAAACTTCAAGTTTTCTTTTATTTATTGTGGTAAAATATGCCATTCTGAACCATTTTTAAAAGATTTTATTTATTTACTTTTAGAGAGGGGAATGGAGAGAGAAAGAAAGGGAGAGAAACATCAGTGTGTGGTTGCCTTTTGCACACCCCTACTGGGGACCTGGCCTGCAAACCAGGCATGTGCCCTGACTGGGAATCAAACCAGTGACCCTTTGGTTCACAGGCTGGCACTCAATCTACTGAGCCACACCAGCCAGGGCCATTTTTAACCATTTTAAGTGCACAGCTCCATGGCATTAAGTACATTCACTATGTTGTACAGTCATTACCATCTTCCATCTCCAGAACTTCTTCATCATCCCAAACTGAATCTCTGTCCCCATCAAACAATAACTCTCCATTCTCCTTCCACCACAGGCTCTGGCACCCACCATTCAGCTTTCTGTTCCTCTGAATTTGATTATTATAGGGACCTGACAGACGTACGCTTGTACAATATTTGCATTTTTGTATCTGGCTTATTTTACTGAATATAATATCCTCAGAGTTCATCCATGCTGTGCATGTGCCAGGATTTCCTTCCTTTTAAAAGCTGAATAATATTCTGTAATATAAACATATTGCATTTTGTTTATCCATTCACCAGTTGATGGGCATTTGGGTTGTTTCCGCTTGTAGGTTATTGTGAATAATGTTGCTATGCACATGGCTGAACAGATACCTCTTCAAAATTGTTGGGTGATATGGTATATTCTATGTTTAATTTTTTTGAAGAACCTCCATACTGTATTCTGCAGTAGCTGCACCAATTTACAAATCCCACTAACAGTGCACATTGTTTCCAGTTTCTTCACATGGTTGTTTGTTATTTTCTGTTTTTTTTTAAATAGTACATCTTAATGGGTGTCAGATTTTTGTATTTTGAGCATGTAAAACTAGACAGCCATGTTTAAGTGCTTTTTTCTTATTTTCCAGAGCTCATCATTGAAAGTGTTGCCTGATAGAAGGAAATGGTCATAGCATTGTTCCGACTTAGGCCCACTTAGGGTGGTTGGAGCCCGTCATACATTTCAAACCTTTGTCACATGGAAATAAATAATCACTACTCAAAATTGCAAATGAGGAATCCACCTTCATCTATTGGCCTACTGGGTCAGCTGGCTTTGACAAAGTCTCTTCTTGTGCTACCAAGACCTGAGCCTAAAAAAGTCTGAGTTCCCACAACTATGCTCACCTCCTCTGCTCAAAAGTGGAGAATGACCAAATATGGTAGCAGATGACAGAGGGCAGGAGGAACCCAGGTAGAACCTGTGCATTTAGCCTCAAATTCAAAGCTCCCAAAAGCAAAGCAAGGATTAGAATAATTTCTGATGAAGTAAGGGTATGCATCTTTCAGGCCTTCAGGGCTACATGATAATTTCTTGAAATATACACTTCCATTTGTATACCTAGCTCCAAAACCAAATCAATGTCTGAGGACTCTGTGGGATTCCAAGCTGCACATTTTCTAATCTAACATTAAACTTGGTTAACATGGGAGAAGGACCAAAGTATGGAAAAAAAGAATTAGTGCTGCACTTGTATTCCACTCTTTATCATAGAAGCTGCTATTGCATTGGAAGTCAGGAGCCAGGGCTGGGTCTGCTAGGGGTGTCCACAGGTTCTCAGCATGGGACTGAGAAGGGGGTGTGATCCTTTTAGATCTTTACATTACTTTTAGCTTTAACAACCTCATTGCTTTTGATGGGAGGAACTAACATGATAAACCCTCATCTAACAACAACAAAACACAATAAAACAGACAAATTAGCATCAGTCACTGTGGGCAAATTATCAAAATCAAATAAAAACCCAAACTTTTTCAACTCCTTAGGAAAAAGCAGAAAGTCTTTCTTTGGGGCTAGGAGGTGGGGTGTTTTAATTCTAACTAGTGCTCTCCCTACCCTCTGCTGTTCTCTTCATGTTCTAAAGTAGCCAGGTCAGAGCACACACATGATTGCTTTACACTGCAGGCCCAAGGGACAGAAGAGGCTACGAGTACAAATGGACATAGGCAAGGTTTCCGTGAATCTGTGATATGGGCAATTGGTGGATTTGATAGAGGGAAGCTGGAGAGAGGGGGCAGGAAGGAGGAAAGGGATGAAGTCTAGCCCTTTTCATTTGTATCCCTTGTTCACCTAGCTGGGCCACATCTCGGACCCACATGGCCCCACTGGCACCATCCACTCTTTTCCTTCATTCAATGACAATGTTGGCTGTAGGCATTAGGGCCACAACTGAACAGAGCAAGTCCACTGTGATGTTCCATCTGCCTTGGACAGTTTTTGTATTTTGCTAACTTTTCACTTGGGATCATAATCTGGAATATGACCACCTCTCCCTGTGCTGTTCTACATTTTGGGTTTGTACACATTCATGCAATGTTACAGTTTAAAGGAGCACAATGTAACGATTAATGTCTGCCCTCTTCTCTTTCAAAATGGAAATGAGATTCCTTTCCTTGTTTTACAGTGACAAATAAGCAGGTAGTTTCAATGAATTTAGTATAAAATAACTTATACACTTCATTTTTAAAATGTGTGATTTTGGGCACTCCAACTTCAGAAAAGTTAATTGTTTCTCTGCAGGTATGTTAAGACAAAATGAACAAACAAAAAACTTGATAGGAGGTTTCTGAAAAGGGTTGCCTTTTCAGGTTTCATAAATCAGTTACTAAGCAATTACAAAACTACTGATTGATTTGTATTATTCAGGCATCTGTATTGGGGGGATATTTGCATCCCTGTAAATTTTGGTGTTGACCTCATTGAGTGATGGTTGGTTACTCCAGGGCCTAAAAGTAATGTCTCTTCATTGCAACATGTCATCTCACTCATTCTTCAACACTGGACAGAAAGAAACTTTGATGTTTAAAAGGTTACTGTTTGACCACAAGCTCATTTTAAATTTATGCTTTTTGAAAAAGGAACATAACATTGAGGTGTAGGATCATGGATGGTTCTCAGAAACCAAAAAGAAACTGAAGAAAATCTAATTTTTGGTAAAATTAGTACCAAGTGCTGAGCATGCATTTCCCAAATTCAACAGCCTATGGAGTTTCATTTCCTGGCAATTCAGAGGGATTAACACAAAGCTTGTTCAACACTGAGACACTGGTCCCTAAATTTTCAAAATATGTTACACTGTGTCTAGTTGTACTTTTCCCAAAACAGCTATAAAAAGTTTCCCCAAACTAAATAGTTCTTTGAAGCCCAATTTAGAAAGAAAGGGAAAACTAAGCTTGTATATAAAATCATGCTTAAGTTCAAAATAAAGATGCTTGTTCAGTAAAATACTGTCATGTCTTATAGAGAAGATGTGAACAAGACAAGGCCCCACTCAGACAGGACCAATGGGCTCTTTGAAACCTGAATTGTTCCCCCCACCTTCCTTCCTTAGTGCAGCCCAGAGCTTCTCCCAGAGATCTCTGCTCTTGCATTTCAGCAGGACTAACCTTTTGTAAAGAAATCTGTGATGCTCCTCACCAAAATTAATAAAAGACAAATGCAAAGAAAGTTTTCTCATAACATGGGGAGCGGTACTGCTCTCCCACAATCCTTACTCCGAAATGGAGAAGAAGTAAGGAATAGCAGAGAGGGACTTGCAAGTCCAAGGTCACAGGCACTTCCTTGACAATATGTGGTACTTTTGATTCCAGGGGGGCTCAACTATTTTGGCAAAATAATGGTCACTTACTTTTAAACATCAATGGACAATTTTGAGTATAGGAGAAGGTTCAGTAGCCACCATCACTCCTGACTACTGGAAAATGGAGCTGATGTAACTTTGACAAGATTAGGGGATTGTCTTGCTCTAAATAACCAGGGTTTATCATTTTAACTGGCAGCCTTTTGGTTTGTGGGACAACTCCCAACCCACTGAGCCACACCAGTCAGGCAGGGCTCAGGACCTTTCTTGATATAGTAGAAGCTAACATTGATGGAGTATTACTGTGTGACAGGTCCTGTGCCAGGCACTTCTACCTCATCTCATTTAGTCCTCCTTGCAACCCCACTAGATAAGTATACTAGTATCTCCATTTTACAGATGGGGAGACTGAAGTCCTAAGAGGGTAAACCGCTTGCAAAATGACAAAAAAGCAGAACCGGAATTTGGACCTAAGTTATCCAAAACCTGGGCCCTATTGAATCCGGTTTCAAGCCCAGGCCCCAGGGCCTGTGCCCTGCCAAGGGCAGAGGGCCAAGGGCTTGGTGTCCTCTGCCCTGTGCTGGCTCCCTTCAGCCCCGGGTGCTGGGAGTGCTGCACTTTGGAGTGCTCAGTTTGCCAGGGACAAAAGGAATCCATGAGTGAGTTGGGCAAGAGGGCTTCCCCAAGACCTCACCTAAAATTTAACTGCCTAAGTGCCATCATACACCTACTAGCCAATTTGAGTAGGGAAGATGGCAAGGTCTCTCAATTCACCCACAATTGCTGGGTGTTTACAGCTGCCTATGCTAAAGAGGTGGAGGGCTTATGTTAAAGATAGAAAATACAGCAAACCTGGAAGTGGCCAAGTCCAGCCTTCCCCAAGGAAGGCTTTGCTACCTTCTCTTGCCTCTCTCAAAATCTGTCTAAGAAATATCATGTGCTTCTTTGGTCTGTTTCTCTGCAGCTGCCTCCTTACTCCAGAGTCTTGACCTGCCTCAAGGATCAGATTTCAGGCTTTTTTTTGTTCGTATTCCAACTGGCCACCATCCCCATGATGTTGCACTTCCAGCTCTGCAAATGTGTCCAGATGGCACTCTGGGTGCCTCTTGCTATTCCCACTCTTCCAAAGCACCACCTCCATCTCCTTGATGGACCTTTTCAGTGTTTTAAGTTTAATTTGCCAGTGGTAAGTTTGGCTTATAGTAAAAGTGAAGTCCTAACACTGATAGTTCGATTTTTCCAACCTAACGTTATTTTCAACAGTCTTTGATTAAAAACAAGAGATGTCATCCAGCCTCAGGAGCAGGGTGGTGGGTACACTGAGAAGATTTGGGGTCATTAAAATATAACACACCAGAGCTGGGTGTCACAACTCTGAAAAGAGTCCCTCCCTTAGTAATGCCAGGTCCACACACCTTATCTGTGATTTCATGTCCAAGAAGCTCTGAAAACTTATTTTATTTTTGTAATTTTGGTGACAAAATTTGACCTGAACTTAGTTAAATATTCATATTTCTTTGCAAAATAAAAGGCTGCCCAGATTCCACTGGAGGGTTGTGTGATATTTGGTATATGCACCATGTTACCCTTCTAAAGTCTCCGATGTTTTGAATTTGGAAATGTATTTGAACCTAGGGGTCCTCAGACCCAAGACCAGGAGCCTGCAGAAGCCCTCACTGAGCACACAGTGTGCGCTGGGCCAGAGTCTAAGCAGTTTCCATTTAATGTCTCCTTTGTCATCTAATGCCCTAAGAGTTGGGGATAATTTCTTTCCACATGTGCAGTTGAGGCTCGAGGGGATAAATGAAATTGCTCCCAGCACATGGCCCAGTCAGTATTGACCCCTGGACTTGAACCCGAGTTCTGTCTGCTTCCAGTGCTCTTGCATAAACCACCATGCTGAACTGCTGCCCTGATGTCAGATGGCATTTGATTTTACCTTCAGCACAAGCAAATGGTTCACTGAAGTTACATCGTTCACTCAACTGTTAAAGTGAAATTTCCCAAGATGAGAAATACTAGTCTGCAAATAAGAGTGGGTTTCTATAGACAGTGGGATTTGGCACTTCAGCTTACTAATGAGTTGGTTTGTCATCTTACATTTAGAAACTTCACCTTTAAAAGAAAACCTAAGATCTGGATCAAAATGAGTGCTCAGTCCTTCCATGGTGACTACCATCATCCCCGGAAGATCAATGAGCTAGTCAAAGACATATAGTCAGCAAGGAGTGTCAGGCTCAATATGGCCATCAGTAAAATTTGATGAGTTCGCTCTGCTGGAAGCAAGAATAAGGTCCTTCCCTACCACCAAGGCTGCAATCAGTCCTTGCATGGGTGACCTACTTTTTTCCTCAAACACTTTCCTCCTCTTTTTTTTTTCTCCTAGAAAACTGACCAGGGCTGAGTTCTTAGGCCTTAAAGTGAATGGAGAAAGGAACAGCAGAGCTGTTCATTGTGTCCAGCTTGGAGACCTGCTTAGTGCATTGTGGCTAGAAGAATAATGCCATGGACAGAACAGAGTACTGTGTAGAGGAGTGGTTTGAGACTGTGAGAGAGCTCTAGAAAGAATGCAGGGGAAATTGAAGCCAGCTGAACAAGGATGGCTCTTGTTCTTTTTCCACCTGGCCTGGAGTTGTCTAGCTAGACAGAGCCTAGAATAGGAAGAAGGCATAAGGCTCCACAGCTCCTGTCAATCTCCTGGAAGTCATAGAGTCTGAAGAGAACACTGTTCATATTCTGTCCTGACACAGCACCAGTTTTGATAGTCATATCTTAGTTCCCAGAAAACAGGTCTGAAGGCTCAGGTCCAGGAGTTGAGTCATAGTTATAGCAAACCCTTTTTGGCAGATACTTTGTGCCAGGACCTGTTTGAAGCAATTTAGATGTAGTAACACACTTAATCCTCAAACAACCTATCACCATGCCCATTTTGTAGAATAGGCAATGATTAGAAGTTTAACACAGGAACACAGCCACCAGAGGCAGAGCCCATGCATGGGGTTATGAGTGTGGAGTTTGTAGCCAGACTTTCTGCTCTGGCCCTGACTTGCTGTGTGGCTATGGGTAACTCCGGTGAGTTCTTTGTGCCTCAATCTTCTCAGCTTTAAAAGTAATGATCACAGCCCCTACCTCTGAGGATTAAAACGAGAAAAGACAAGTAAAGCACTGGGTTGCGTGCCTGGTCTGTGGGCATTGGCTGGTGCTGGCTGGAAAGGCAGCTGTTAGCAGCAAGAGCATCCTAATTTGGGAACCCAGTCTCATGCTTCTGCTGGTAGAGGCCATCTGAGCCCTTCCTAACTTCAGGGAGCTTGGCTGCTTGGTCTTTCTTTTGAAAGGTTTCTCCACTCCATGTGGTAATTTGTTGGGTATGATTTTTATAACCCCTTCCATTAAGAATTCTCCCTCTGAGCCAGCTCTGAGGCAACACAGACAGGCTACAATGTACTCCATTGAAGACATAAAAAACCAAAAGGCTCACAGTGTTAGATGGTAACTTATCTCCAGGCAGAGGATCTTGCCTGCTAAGGTAGGAGTTCCAGTGCTGGTACTGGCGTTTCACTGAGCCAGCCACAAATGTCAATGAAAAAAGATGGCAATAGGCCTATAAAAAATCAAACCAAAGGCCCCTGAACTATGGACAAGGGCCTGCTATTCATGTTGGCCACCCCCTCAAGAGCTCTGCTTGCTGTGTGCATCCATTGAAGGGCTAGTTCCCTGGGGTGGAACACTATGCTTGGTTATGTTTCATGAAACCTGGATAAAAAAGACACAGTCTCTATCCTCCAGGGGCTGGCAGGGTCATACTCATCCAGGGCCCTCAGAAAAGAAGGCAGCCCAACTGATGTTTTTCTTGGGCCATGTCCCTGGTCAAGCCCTTCATGGCCATCTCCTCCTTGGATTCTTTAAGAAGAGGAAAGTAGAATGGGAGACAGATGTAGCAAAAACAGTCAAGGGAAAGCTTCCTGGAAGGGTGCCTGAGCCTTAGGAACTGTAAGGGTGAGATAGGAAAGATAAAGTGGTAAGGGAAGGTCAGGCACAGTGAACAATGGGAGTAAAGGCCAAAAATGCAGAGTGGACCAGGAGCTGCAAGCACTTCTGGGTTTTGGATGAAGTGCCAGGTAGGGCCCCATGAATACTGCTAAAGAAGTATATGGAGGGTTATAGACCTCTGGAAACTTCTGAGCAAGTGTGAAACATGATCAGGTTTTTATTATTGCAAAGTAATGCTTAGAGTAATGGATGGTTTATTGGGGGAAACCAATGTAAGATTCAACTGTATAAGTTCAGAACAAGGATCAAGAGGGCCTAAACATTGGCAGGGATGAGAGCAATGGAAAGGAGGGACCACGGAATCAGTATTCTGGCAGACATCAGTGATCCCTGCCTCCTGGTATTCACACTTGCATCTAATGAACAAAATACAGCAAAAGTGATGGGGATGTCACTTTCAAAACTAAGTTATAAAGACTGCAACTCCTGAGTTCCTGGCACTTCCCCTGTATCTCTTGCTCACTTAGATGAAGCCAGCTGCCATATTGTGAGATGTTCTATGAAGAGGTCCCCATGACAAGGAACCATGGGAGACCTCTGGCCAATGGCTCAAGACAAACTGAGGCTTCAGTGCAACAACCTGCAAGAAACTGCTTCCTGCCAACAGCCATGGCAGTGAGCTTGAGCCTTGAGGTAACTGTAGGCTTATGACAGACTCAAAACCAGAAGACCCAGCTAAGCTGTGCTAGGATTCCCACCAACAGAAACCATGAGGTAATGTATGTTTGTTGTTTTAAGTAGATGCTTTACTTAATTTGGTACATGGCAATAGGTAACTTATACAGATAGGGATCAGAACAATAAAAAGTGGAAACTGTGACAGACACCACCCAGACAGAATCAGCAGCATTTAGTGATTGATAAGGCTGTATAAATGAAGGAGAGAGAAGGCACAGTAATTTGGAGAAGAGCATAGGCTCTGGAGAAAGACTGCCTGGCTTCAAGTTCCTGCTGTGCCCTGCTAACTGTGTGACTCCAGGAAAAGTAATTTCAGCTCTATGAGCCTCTGTTTCTTTGTGTGCAAAATGGAGATGGTAAGAGTAACTACCTTACATGCATCTGTCATTTCCATTTAGGACCTGTTTCAGCATCCAGAGCAGTGGTAAACAATGCAGTGGATCCAGAGCAGAGCTGCTCAGCATAAGTCTGCTGTGGCATTTCTAAAAGACTCAGTGTTTAACCTTGTGCCAACAGGGACAAGATTTAAATGCTTCAGTGCAATTTCCTTACATCCTATGAGGCCTTTGCTGGTCCTGTGTGAGGGAACAGGCTCCATGACTGAGTGCAGGGGAAGGCAATTTTGTGCAATTGTGACTTGTCACCCCCAGTTTCTTTCCTTGGCAGCACAAGTGGGTGTAGTTTTCCTCCTGCACAGGAACTAAAACCATAACCTTGGACTCATTAATTCTGTGCTTCAACCAGGCAGAATTAGCTGGCTTCAACAGACTTTTCCAGAGTCAAGTCCAGTCTCAAAGAGGACTAGAGCCTGGATGTGCCTCCAAAACCAGGTATCAATAGCACAAAACACAGTTCTTATTTCCAAAATGAAGGAACCCAGCCAGACATAACACTGTCTTACCTGTCTGGGCAGAGGAGGCATGGACTGCGAGGCTGCTGGTCGCTGAAAGCATTGGGGCTGCTGCATCATCTGCTGCAGAAGGAATGAAGAATGGTCAGGCTGCTGATGCTGCAGGTGCAATGTGGCAGTGACCGTGGAAGAGGCAGTGGCAGAAGACACCCCTGTCAGCATAGGCTGCTGTAGATAATGGAGCAGGGAAGGTTGACTAGAGGTGGCAGGCATGGAGGGCATCTTCTGGGGGCCCAGCTCAGAAACAAAATGTGACAAAGGCTTGGTGTTGCCACAAGTAAATGGCTCCAGGGCTCTGGTGCTTGGGTTGGCCAGTCCTTGCTGCATGATCATGCTCAGGGTATTGGGTGAGTTGGTGATCATGGGCTTGAAGATGGCATTTGTTTGGTGGTGGTGGTGCTGCTGCTGCTGCTGCTGGCTTAGTGGATTACTACAGGGAGGGAGGGTCTGGGTCAGGGAGCACTGTGGAGTGAAGGACTGCTGTGGCAAACCTGGGCTGGAGAGCTTCTCTGGGTGGTAAGGTGGGGAAGGCCCTGGGTTGCTGGTGGGTAGAGCAGACATCAGGTGGTCTTGAGAGTTTTTAATAGTAGAAGACACTAGGTTGGCAAGAACTGAGCTCTGTGGGCTGAACTGCAGCTGCTGATTGAGAGCTGGGCTGGGGAGCTTCTCAGGAGCACAGGACATGGTGGGTGCAAGAGCAGCATTGCTACTGGATGCCATGCTTGAGAGTAAGGCATTGGGAGATCCTTGGAGAGCACTCCCTGGCAGGTTGCTGGATGACATACAGGATACCACAAGGCTCTGTGGGTTGAAAGGTGGTGGTGGGTGTGGTGATGGCCCTGGGCGGTAAGGTAGGGAGGGAACTGGAGGAGTCAGGTTAGACCAACTGGAAGTGGGCCCTGGCCGCTTTGTAGCAGGTCCCTGTTTGCTGGCCGCCAACACCTTCAGCTGGTGGGCATGATGCCACTGAGGTACTTGGAGTGGGGGCAAAGCCATGGGGAGCATCAACTGGACCTGGCTCTTGGTTTGTGTTGTCACAGAACTGGCCGAGACCATCTGCTTACTGGTAGAGGGAACAGTATAGCTGATCCCTATGGAGGAGGGTGGGATTTGAAGTGACATGCCAGTGACCTGGCTGCAACCAGAAGCAAACTCTTTGCTGGAACCAAGGTTCTCCAAGTGTGGCATCTGAGCTGAAGGCTTGGAAGTTGTGCCCAGGATTGCCTGGGAGTGATCTAAGAGCAGTGGTTCTTCTGGCTTGTTCCCCAATATCTTCTCAAGATCTAGCTCATTTGAAGAAGGGTCCTGAATTTCTGTTAGCTCTTCCAAGAGATCTTGAAGTTCCTGGTCCTGCTCCATAGCCATGATGCTGTTGGTTTTGTCATAGTAAGGAACAGTGGGCCCTTTGAGTCTCATTTCTGCACTCGGTGGTGCCATAAATTGCTGGCTCATTACTCTGCCATTCATGGGATTATTTTCAAGTGGTAATGAACGGCCCACTACTCCCATAGCTGAGGAGCTAGTATTCATTGTCAATGGAGGAACCTGCAGGTCTGCACAATGTGTGCTGGAATGGACACTTGGGCCCACAGAAAGGGTGACATCTTCGAGGCAAGGCCTCTTGATTTTATTAGGGTAACCCCCATCAGCCATGCCTGGCAACTGGAAGTTGTCTCCTTCCTGTCTCCTCTTAATGGTTCCCTGTGGCTGAGAGAGAGGGAGAGGGAGAAATTTTTGTAAATCTTGGCACAATAAAGTGAATGAACAGCAAACTTGCAAGATAAAATATATCTCAGTTTCAAGACTTATAATTGTCAAAACTCTACAATACAACCTGTATTGGAACCATAATGCTGATTTCTTTGTTGTTGTGTTTCATTTATTGCTGTGAACATACAAACATAACTTGGGAGAACATATAATGCAACTGTTTGGGATAGTGCCCTCTTGGGGAGGAGTAGCAATTCCTTTTCTATTCTCTACATTTTTGTATTGCTTGTTTTTAATGGGAATCACTTGTAATGCAAAAAATGTATAAAACTATATAAATAAGAAATTCCTCTATGCAGTTGCATCCTCACATTGAGAAGATATGAAACAACAGGAAAAGACCTCAATCTGCAGTCGGCACCATGGGGGAATTACCCACAATTTGTAAAAGGGTACATTTAGGAACAAAGCAGTAATGCAGTATTTCCTACTCTTTCATACTTTATACAGTCATCTATCTGTAGCTGTTATGTTAATGGCTATGACCTGCAAGTAAAAGGGAAAGGGAGTGGAGTGAAATGGAGGACTATGACTGGGTAGAGAAGGGCTTGGAAATCACCTAAATGCCAATAGTCTAATAGATATATTTCTCTTCAAGCATTTTTTTCATGTAAGAAACCCCCTTTTAGCTTTGGAAGTCTTACCAGAACACCCAGTACTGTCCTTTCATATTTGGCTCACTGGGGGGTCAACACATGCATGGATACATGCTAGCACAACAGTGGTCATGACTCTCATGGCAGACTGGATATCAAAAGAAAGCTCCAGGGCTGCACATCTCAGACCTTGATACCCATTAAAATCACTTAGAAGCATCCAGATTCTCTGGTTCTCCCACCACAAGTGAACTACTTCAATCTCATCTGGGGTGGTGCTCAGGCATCTGAGATTTTTCAAAGCTCCTTGGGTGATTCTAAATGGACAGCCAAGCTGAGAGCCAGTGACCCAGAGCACAGGTAGGGGCAGTGTGGCATAGGGCCCTGGTCTCTAGACAGACATACCTACATCTTGGCCTTGCCACTTAACATCTCTGAGATGTAGTTTCTTCATTTGTAAAATGAGCATAACTTTAGTTCTCATCTATGACACTGCTCTGACTCTCATGTGGAATGGGACAGATCCTGTGGCAGTAGATCCTCACTAACTGGTAGCTGGCATCACAAAGGCCAGATCTGGAAGAGTCCTGGGAGTCCAAAGTTGCCCTATTAAAGACAGAGACCCTGGGACGCAGGGAGGGGGCAGGGCTTGTTCACGTTGCTCAGCTGAAGAGCAGATGTAGGGTCCCTTAATGACCACTCAGCTGCCTCCCTATCCACTGCTATAATCCACCACAGGGGCAGCACACTGACTGCTTCAGACCTAGAGAAGGGGCTCCACCACTCTGAGTGAGGCGACTTGCCTACTTCTTTGCCTTTCCTTTTGAAATGATCAAGCCACATGTTTTCCTGGCCATTAATTCAATCAATATGGAGCATCCCACAAAAAAGTCACTGAGCCCAAACTGAAATTTGGCCTTTTCTACATTCTCCCAAAAAAGGTCAAAGAAATCCAATATATTGAAAATAGAAATGTATAAAATGGATCAATAAAGAATGGCTGAGTGTGGGTTTTATATAGGATCCCCTGCAAGGAGACTGAGATAGCAGTGGTTGGGCCCAATGTGCTGTTCCTGATGTCTTGGATTGCAAGACAGGTTTGATAGTGAAGTCTATGTAGAACCAGGCAGGGGAGGGATGGGTTTGGAGGACGGGAAGGAAAGGAGGGCAGAGGCTATGAGTGGCAGTGGCCTAGAATACCTAGAATGGCAGGAAGATTCTGTGTGCTCCTAGAGTTTTCATTTAATTGTAGGTCTGCCATTAACTTGTTGGGACTAAGGTGGCAGGAAGTAAAGAAAGAGGGAGTGGCCCCTGGATGCTAAATGTAATATTAGGAACCACTGACAAAGGACAGGGTTCTTCAGCTCTCACACAACTTTTCAGGCACCCAATAGTGCATCCAAGCCAATGTTCCCCACTCAATTACAATTTAGGAACCTAACCAGCTCTTCAATGACAAAGTAGACCCCAGGAAGCCCCTGCGGGATGTTAATGGCAGTCTCATTGCTGGTGGATCCAATTGCTGGAGCAGGTGCCACCCTCACTGTCCCAAATCTGCATGCAGCTGGACAGCCACTCACTTCATGGAATGCTTTGGGTGTGCAGTGTTATTATTAGTCAAGGCTGCAATTTTAGCAAAGCGGCAGATGAGAGCCTCTCTGAGCTCTCCTTTTTCAGTGGACTTAAAGGAGACTCTACTTTATTAGAGCTTTGTATATGAGATTTTATTGTGAGAGCTTTCAAAAGTTAACCTGTAGCATGCTAGCTGACTGGCCAGAATCCTAAGCAAGCTGAAACAAAGCTGGCTGAGTTTATACAGAACTACCGAGACTCACTTTAAATGCATCTGTTTTCACCAAACATTGGTGAGGTGTAGAAATCTATTATCCAGTTAATTTTGCTCCTAGATACAGGCTTGTCTCAGTGTCTCCTCTTGTGCAGTCCCATGATCTGTTAGTCATCTCAATTGCAAGAAGTTGGCTGGGCTGTCCCCCATGGCCAATGCACACTGACATCTTCGCTGGCTCACTTGGGCCAGTGGGTGCTGGGTTGAGGTCTGCCTTCCTGGGCTAGGTGTTGATGACTTCCATGGCCACCATTTTAGATCAAAGCAGCAGATAGCTTGGTACTTCTTAACTTCCCCTTTCAACTTTGCTTTGGGGGTGACAGATCCCCAACCAAACTTTCAGATCCTTCTAAACAAACCTTCCAGCTTCATGCATGTGGTGTTTACCAGTCTCTGTGGACTCCATAACAGCAAGATATTGGTTCCAGCTACCAGCCAAACCCTACTTCCTTCAGGCCATGCATTGCTCATGATCCTGCCCACTCACTGTGAGATTTTTAAGTTTTTCTCTTTTTACAAGAAGTGAATCAGTAGACACTGGCAGGATTTTTAGAGACACATCTCAACTTCCTCTTTTTACACAAAACAAAATGGGATGTGATTTGCTTGTGGTCATACAACTAGTTAGGGTATAATGACAACACTATACCCCAGGTGTCCCGACTCCCAGCCTGAGACCTCACAGGTCCTGCCTTTAGTGTCTATGGAGGGAGGGTCCCATGAACAGATGGTTGGTGTCCTGGCATCTTAAAAATTTTATTTATTTACTTTTAGGGAAAGGGAGAGAGAAAGAGAGAGAAACATCAATGTGTGGCTGCCTCTCGTGCACCCCTCACTGGGAACCTGGCCCACAGCCCAGGCATGTGCCGTGACCAGGAATTGAACCAGTGACCTTTTGGTTCACTATGAGCACATAAGCCCTGGGCAAAATTGTCAAAAGGGGGAAATTGTTTATTAGTCTCCCCTTTGTTCCTCAGTAGTGTTTCCTCCAATTCAGCTCAGGCCAACCTGTTTGCTAATTCTTAATCTCTCTCTCTCACAACTGCCTCCATAATCCATCAACAATCACTTCAATACTAGTCCACATTCCCCCTATGACTGTCTTTGAAACTGATGTTAGCCAACTTTATTGAATTTCAAGCCTTCTGAGACAAAGATGATCCCTAGACTTGCTCAGAAAAAAAGAAATAAAGACATTATGGGGCACAGCAGAGGTAGCCCCAGAAGAGATAACACAATGCTACATCAGGATTAGGTTTGAAGAGAGAGAGGATAAGAAGAAGAAGGGGAGGGAAGGAGAGAGAGAATATGCCTGAACATATATATATATATATATATATATATATATATATATATATATATATGTGTGTGTGTGTGTGTGTGTGTGTGTGTGTGTGTGTGTGTATAGGATCAGATTAGTATCCATGTATGTAGTATAAATGCCTATATTTGGGCATGTGTGTCATTTGCATGTATTTTTTCAGAAGAATGCCTCCACAAACTTAAATTGGCCTTTCTATAGAACAAACAGGATTTTCTGCACTTCCAGAATTGCAAGAAGTGAGGCTCTGGAGAATCCTAGGGTAGCTAGGAATGGCAGGAAACCCTGAATGCTGACTGGCTTCAATAGGAGTCAGTTTGTCTCAGGAGAAACATCAATGTGTGGTTGCCTCTCACACACCCCCTACTGGGTACCTGGCCCACAACCCAGGCATGTGCCCTGACTAGATATCGAACCAGCAACCCTTTGGCTCATAGGCTGGCACCCAATACACTGAGCCACACCAGCCAGGGCCAGAAGACTTTAACTTAAGTCCTAGATCTTCCATTTTCTGTGTGACTATGGGCAAATCACTCCCACTCTCTGAGCTTCAATTTATTATTCTATAAAATAGGTTCTTGGTCTGCCCTGTGTACCTCACAGCACTGTTGAGGTGTGCACATTGGAAGCAGCAATTGTTACTGATGTTATTCTCCAGGCCCTGTGTTGCCAAGCTGCCATATTGCCCTCCCCAATAGGCCTTGGCTTGCTCTTTAACAAATAAGCACCCATCCACTAGGATAGGGCATCATGTGGGGGTGGCAGAAGATGAGTGGCCGAGTCCTGACAGCACTAACCTGACAGCCAGGAGTGCTGCATTGAAAATTCCACCTCCTGCTGCTCACCACCACTCACCATTCTTGGTTCCCCCACACTGCAGCACTTACCCTAACCTGGAAACTTGTGACTTCAACAAGCTTTGAGCAAAGCTATTTGAATAGTAGCCCCAACAAATGCACAAATGAGCCGGCCTGGGTGGGGGATTTTCTACAGCTGTGTTCTCCCTTTCTGTAATGTAAATATAGCAGTTGGAAGAATTGGCAACTGTAAGAATGGCCCCAAACCTATAGATGCATATGGCATATGGATTTAAGGAGTTCTTAATTTATACTGTACCATCCCATGAGAAGATTGAAATAGTCTGTCATTGAACAAGCCTTTATTGAGTGCTAACCTTATACTCCTGGGTTATCAGAATGCCAGGCCCTTAGAGACAGGCTGGTCCCTCCTACTCCTACTAGGACTGCTGAGATCCAGAGCCAGGAAGAGGTGTGTCTGTGGGCCAGTGTCTCTGACACCCAGTCTGACCTCTTCACAGGAAGAAACCCTGAGCTGGTGTCCAAACACATTCCCATGTAGCATTATTAATGGGATAAAGATGATTACTTGAGGGGAGAAGAAAAAGACAGACTTTGTTTCAAATGGCTGAATGAACTTTGCAAGGCTTGCCTATAGATAAAGCAGGTGCTGCCTGGGGGCTGAAATGGAAGCTGAAGGTTAAAGGCAAGGGCATTATCTTAGTCCAGAGAACTTTGTCTGTGCAGGACTCAGGTTAACAAGTGTCACCTATGTTTCACCTGCATTAAGCTGATAAGGCAAAAATCATGCAGAGAAGGAGAAAAGTAGAGGCAAAGCTGAGATTGGAGGCCACAAACCTGAGGTTGGAGGCAGCCAAGGCCACAGGGCAGACCTGGATTTCTATATGTGAAGAGGGCAGAAGGGGTAGTTTGAACTTTGTGGGGATAACACACCATATTGGGTAAAACCAGCTTTCCATCCAGAAAATCTTTAAGATTTCTGCTTATAACTGGGTAAACACAGCAGCAATATCTCTCCTTACAGCAAGACCCCATTGGATTGCGCCCTGGCTGGTGTAGCTTAGTGGATTAAGCGCGGGCCTGTGAACAAGAGATCACGGTTCGATTCCCAGTCAGGGCACATGCCTGGGTTGCAGGCCAGTTCCCAGCAGGGAATGTACAGGAAGCAACCATACATTGATGTTTCTCTCCCTCTCTCCTTCCCTTCCCCTCTGAAGATAAATAAATAAAATCTTAAAAAAAAAAAAAAGACCCCATTGGATTGCAATGGCAGGGTCAGAACCATAATGACAGCCCTACCTTCCCACAAGGCACTCTTCTCCATCACCAGGACACCAACTCTTGTAGTTTAAATGGGGAAAAGAGAAAAACAGTTGCAGACTGCTCAGTACCTTCTTCCCCACACCCAGGTGCAGATTTCTGCTTTTGGGGACTGAAGTTTATGTGATTTTGGGCCCTCTTTACAAAAAAGAATATAAGGGTGAAAAGGACAACATTAGGTACCAAGCCTTGGGAGGTTTGAAGGATGTGTCTTGAAGCTTAGGCACAAATGACTTTGCATTTGCCTGTTCCCCAACAATTGGCTAAATAAAAAGGCAAAAGCCTTTAGCCCATGGCGGGAATTTGCCTGCATAAAACATCTGAGAGCTGTGTAGTGGGAGAAGAATTCAGAGACACCTAGTTAGTTCAGTGTACTCTGGAAGTCATGCTTACAAAATAAGTACATTTTACCCTCCGAAAGCCAAATTCTGGCTCTAAAATCTACTAACTGCAGATGGACCTACCCCAGTTAGTAGATTTTATGGCCAGGCTGTTTGAGCTTTGATGCCATAAAGGCAGGGACTGGTAAGGGACATGGCATAAAAGCATCAAATCAGTCTGGAGAGGACATCCCCGTGGTCTAGGTCCTCTTTTTTTTCCACCTCAATTGAGGTATGATTGACAAAATAAAAATTGTATATATTTAGGTTGTACAATGTGATTTTTCTAAAACCGTATAATGTAATGACTTAATATATGCATACATTGTGAAAAGTTTTAGGTTCCCTTTTTTAATTGAAGTAAAATTCACAGAACATAAAATTAACCTTTTTTAAATGTACAATTCAGTGCCATTTAATACGTTCACAATGCTGTGCAACCAAATTAGGAGAGTTAGGCCCACTTCACAAATTTGTTATAAAGATCACATGAGCTCATGCACATGCCTAAAGTGAGCACATGCCTGGCATGGCATACATACCAAATAAATATTCTCTTTCTTCCCACTCTTGAAAATGCAAATGCATTCTTGATGGTCCTAAAATAGCCTGTAACATGGTTTATCAGCAGCATTTGCTATTCAAGACAGATCTGCCTTTACTCATTGGCTGCACTCCTGAACAGCTGTGTGCAAGGCTAACTTTTGTAAACCAAATCATAATAAAAACGGAACAAGATTTTGCCACCGAAAGGAAATCCTCAGTATATCATTTTATGAAGTAAAAGATCTCTCATCCAAACTTATCTTTTTTGAAAAGCGTGCACTTGGTGATATTGGCCTTTTTTGTAATAAATCCTAATTTAATTTTGGTGACAAACATGTGCTGGTGTTCCACATCTAAAAAGCCCACAGCAACAGGAGTAGGTTATATATTGGAAATGATGACAATCTAAAAAATTTTTCTTTCTCTGATTGCATCATGGAACATGTCAGATATCTTGAAAAATATCCCCTGCCTCTGTGTGTGGGTGTGTTGATGGTAGTGGTAGTGGTCTGGTGGTATTAATATAGATAAGGGTGATAGTAATAGTGATGGTGGTAGAGGTGGTGATAATGGTGATGTTGGTGGTGATGATGGAGGTAGTGGTGATGGTGGTAGTAATGGAGGGGATGGTAGGTGTGGTGTTAATGGAGGTAGGTGGTAGTGGTTGTGGTGGTGATAAAGGGTCATAGAGATGAAGTGATAGTGCTGGACAGAGATGATAGATGGGAAGATGATGTTGATGTTCATTAGGTGGTGGTGGAGATGGAGGCATGGTGGAGGTGGCAGAGATAGTAGAAATGGCGAGGGTAGAGGTGATAGTGGTGGAAGCGGTGATGGGGGTGGTGATAGTGGAGGAGGTAATGGTGATATAGAGTTTATAGTGGTGGTTGTTGTGGTGAGGTTGGTGGTGAAGGTGGTGATGGTGGTGGTGGTGATGGTGGAGGTGGAGGTATGATGGTGGTGACAGTGGTGGTTGTGGTAATGGTGACAGTGAAGGGAAAGGTGTGAGGATGGTGGAGGAGGTGCTGATGATCAGGGGGTGTTCCTACAGGATATGTTCTTTTTATACCTCTCTTCAAGAAGCTCCAGGGACTGGGCCAGAGGAATAAAACTCACTTTGGATGTGTTATTACAGAAACCTCAAAGCTATCTTCTTGTGGTTAATTACCTTTTTCTCACCTGGAAAATTAAATCTGAATTACTGGTGAAAACACAGGAGATATTTGTTTGTTAAAATGCTGCCAATGAAGTAATTTTATGTCAGATTTAACTACAGGAAAGGGCAAGGCATTGCTAAATTTCTTAGCTGTCAAGTGGCTAAAAAAGAAATGGACAGCAGTTAGCTACAGTACACTTAGCTCTTTGAAGCCATATATTCAGAAAGCAGATGTTGGGTGTTGGTGTTTGGGGGCTGGCTTCCTGAGGTATTTTATATCAGCCAAGTTCATTGTTCTAAACTCCAAAGGCTTGACTTGAAAAAGGAAAAGAGGCAAGAAAATATTTGGATTTTCTGAGTGCCACAGAAGCAAGCCTAAGACTAGACAACTTTGGTGCCTGAGACTTATTCTAGAAATAGATGATTTAGAGAGTGGCACTGGTATTCTGTCCACTACAGGGACAAAAGCTTCTAATTGTACAAAGCAGGGCTGTGTAGAAGGCCCAGAATAGAAATCTCACCAAAATGAGCATACTCTAGGGAGGGAAGTGGTGAACCAGACTGAGAAGGAGCTGGAACTGTAGTGGGACAAACAATAGGTGCACAAGAGCTGCAAGAACAGAGTATGGGCAGTATTCTTCAGAGGAATGAAGAAACAGCAATATGACAGAGTAGCCAGCAGGTTGTTTTGAGGTGCAGACATTTAAGTGGACATCTAAATGCAGTCCAGGAGACAGACTTGGAGTAGAACTTTACAGACTAGAGGGCAGAAATGAGAAGGCCCTGCAGAGAGCTCTTCATGTGTTCCAGGGAAGAGTACGTGGCTAGTAGGCTTCATGCACAGTGAGCCCAGGAAGCAGCTTTGAGCTCTCAGAGGGCTTTGCTGGCCATGGGAAAGGGGTAGACTATAAGTTGTTGGCAGTAGGAAGCAATTGGTTAGGGAGTTAAGCAGAGGAATGACTAGCTTGATCTGTCTGTAAATGGTCTCTCTGGATGTTGATGGGAGAGGAAGAAATGGATGTTGCAAAAGAGTAAAGACCAGTTACTGAGGCAAGGACTCTAGAGTAGGGATAGAATCCAGAGTGGGGGTTGAGCCAGCTTTAGCAGAGGTGAGGAAATAGAACACTTGGGGAGACATGAGATCTGTGATTTTTCCCTCAAACAGCACAGAGGGGAGTGCCCATTTATTAGGGGAAACTATGGCTTTGAAAAAAATTAAGCAAAGCCCAGTGACCTAGATCAGGGCAGGGCAAAGTTTTTCTGTAAAGGCCCAGATAGTAAATATCTTAGGTTTTGTAGGTCATGTGGCCTCTGTTGCAACTCTGTAGTATGCAGTATGTTAACAATGGAGTGTGGCTGTGTGCTAATAAAACTTTATTTACAAAAATATGCTGTGGATGGGATTAGCTCATGGGACACCTGAGCTACAGCACAAGCTGTGCATCTTTCCCCAGGGAAGCAGTTATTTCCAAACTACCCTACTCATACTTCAAAGAGCCCATAGGCCTATTGTTCACAAGATAGTGATAAACCACATTTTTGGAACTGAAAAGACTTAAGATAGAGCACCAAACAAGTTAGGTGACCAATTCTGAACTAGGAGAAGTATGTAGTACTCCCAAGTGCCACGTTTCACCTTCACTAATGACAGTTGTTATTATTGAGCATCTGATGGTGGATTGTTCCCCAGGTTCCAGGGAAATGAGAAAACACTGCCTCCTCCAGAATGCCCATGGGCCTTGCTCATTTAGCCTTTCTATACTCTTGAACAATTCTCATGCCATCCAGCAGATAAAAGCACACCCACCTTCTTCAGACCTTCATGGGTATCTATGATAATATGGCCTCACCTTCTACCCCTTCTATTCCCAGCCTGGTGCTCTGGCCAACCTCAGGTCTGCCATATGAGGCTTGTGCATTTCCTGTCCCCACAACACAGCTCTCTGAAGGCCAGGACTGTTTTCTCCTCATCTCTATACCTCCAGAGTTCCTAACCCCATGACAAGGTATCTGCAGACTTGAATTAACCATTGGAGCAAAAGGTTTCCTGTAAATTATCTTATTCTTTTCACATTTCCAGCACAAGGCCAAGAGACAACCACTTTTCTGAAACTCTAATAGTTTGCTAACTGGCCCAATGACCCTGGACACACATGCCCCTTCTCTGTGTTTTTTTGGCCTCATGGGTGCAATAAAAGGGGTACCTGGGATGTTTTCTGACCAAGAGGAAATAGCGGACGCTGCTTATTGAGGATTTAGTATGTGCCATGTACTGAGCCATGGGAGGAAGGGAGTAAGAGCTGGAGGTCTCAGGGTCATGGGAGTGGCTATGACATCTGACAGCTTTGGGAAGCAACCAAAGGTAGAAGCAGCTCTGGATGGGGAGTCAGGAAAGTGACTGAACCTCACAGTACTGGAGAGAGGCAGACAAAGGCAAGTTTGTATAAAGGAGTGGAGGGTGGGAAGTAGTAACAGTGGCAGCCATGCCTGGTACTTGGGTCTGGGCCCTCAGTGATCAAGTCCAGCAGTCTATGGCTCCTGCTTGTCTTTCTAACTTTGGTACTTTGCAGGTTGGAGATCTGGTGAGAGGGGAGGCAGGAAATCAGGAGGAGAAAGGAAAGGCAGGAAGGAAAAAGAGGAAAAGGAAAGGAGGCAAAAGAGGGGGATGGGGGCCTTGGACAAATTATTCTATGTTAACTGTAGAAATAAAAATCTGTAGCCCAGACCTTAGAAGCACATGCTATTCCCCACCTTGAGTTCTAGAATGTGGCTCCTCAGAGGCAACTTATGACCCAAATATCTGTCTGCAAGCAGAGTCACATTGAGCTCTTCAGTTAGGGATTTTCAGCAAAAGTAAGAGGCCTCAGCTGTCACAGGTCAGCCCAGAGTTTGGAGAATTCCAGGCCTGCATCCCCAGGGCTGGTCCCCCAGTTGACATACATACACCGTAGAGGGGGGTGGTGTCTGAGCCTTAGGCTACCCTTCAGCACTAACCTGGGGTTCAACAGTGTCTAACTCTCTTCCCTGGGAAGCTTAAGCTCCAGACACTTGTCATCTTGGGCCTAATGTCAAGGAAGCTGGGAGCAGGAGCAAGGCAGAAATCCAAACAAGCCAGCATAGGCTCCTGGAAGTCCAGAAATAAGCAGTGCCAAGCTCCCAGATGCCAGCAGAAGCCAGTTGCCAAACAGAACTCCTCCTCTCAACATCCTCTCTTTCAAACAGACTGATTTTCAGGTCAATGGTTTGCTGAACTGGGCTGCTCAGGCAGGACCCAGATGCAGAGCTCAGCGGTGTGGAGCAAGCCAAGCAGCGCTCAGCCCTGGCAGAAGAGATCCATCTGAAGGCAAGATCTCTGACAGGCAGCCCACCTTGGGTGAATGTCTGGAGCAGGAAAAGACTGTTACTGCAGGAGGAGAGAGCAAAGGGAGGGAGCTAACAGATGCATGCTCCATGGGGAGGATCCCAAAATAGAAAGGCACATACACACTGCAAGCCTTGACCCAGAATGCTCAGGGCTACACCATAAATCGAGCTCTCCTCAGTGTAGTGGGGCTGTTGACGAGACTGAGATAGCCTCAGGGATCCTGTGTGTTTCTACTTGAACAGCAAGGACAAATGTTTCCCATCTCCCTTCTGACACAGTGCCAATCTCTCATCATTAAAAAAAGTGCTAATGGAAGTTATACCCTGTGTGGTTTATATCACATTCACATCCACATCTTGTGCATCATCATCCAGAAACACTGATGTGGACAGAGGGCAGATTATAAACCCTATTTTTTTGGTGCAAAGACTGAAATCCAGAGACTCATGCAAGATCTCAGTGTCAGGGACAGCTGTCTACTCAATAACCTGGTCCCTGGATCACCTGGTGCCTGGAAGTAGGGCCACATCTACAATATGCCCACAGCCTGCATGGAGCAGAGGACACTGGGTTTCTTCTCTGGGCTTCCAAGCGGTCTATTTTGATAACTCAGCCCAGGTCCCAGCTGGCTGCCCAGACCTCCCCATGGCGGGTGTTTAATCAGCCTGGATTGCTGCTCGTGTGCTTGGTAGTGGATGACATTGGGCAGAATGTTCCAGGGAGCCATGAGGATGAAACAAAGATGCTTCTGCTTTCTCTGTTTGTGGGATGTCTTGCCAGTGGAATAAAATCTCTGGGTAATCTGAGACTCTGTTTTGGCCCCAAGCGTCATGCTAGCTTGCAGAAAGCCTATCTGAGCTCCTAAACTGGGAATGAGAAGCAGCAGAGGGGGAAGAGCTCTGGAGTCAAGTTCCCTGGGTTTGTTGTCTGAATTCCCCACCTACTAGCTGCCATAACACTAGAAAGTCCCTCTCTTCTCAAAGTCTGAGTCTTCTTACTGGTGAAGTAGAATTATTAATCCCCAAGCCACAGTAGTAGATGAGCTAACTTGTACAAAATAGCTCACATGAGAGTGCCATCAACCATCCTCTCCTCATGGTTCCAGAGTAGGACAAGTACAATTGTAGAAGAGGAAAGAGTTGTTCCTAGTAGAAAAGGCCTAGAAATAATTTGTTCCTTGAATGTGAACTGCTGTAGCCCAGGGCTGGGCACATAGAAGAAACCATGGAAATGGGGCACCTAGAAGAAAGAGGCTTACTGAAAGTCTAAGAAAGTGCTGGTTACAGCCCTGGGATCAGATTTTAGGTCTCCTTACTGAGTCCTATACTCTGTTTTGCAAGGAAAAGCATATCCTCCCAAGGATGATTGATACAAACTTTAAACTCTATCAGACCCTGCAGCAGGAGATAAACAGACCTCCTCCTGCTGGGTATTTCTAAGTTCACCAGTCTAAAGAAGAAAGCCAGATAGAATGTCGCCAGTATTTTTGTAGCCATCCAATTCTTCATATTCCTTGTTACACTCAGGCCTCCTCTCTCCACTTTCTTCAGCCTACTTGCATTTAGATGTAAGAAGAAGGGGTGAGAAGTTGCTTTTGGTCATACTGTGGGTGGAAAGCAGACTAGGGACACAACCCAAATGGGAACACTTGATGTAGCTTCCCACCTTCTCAATGAACATATTTCTGTAGGTAACTGGATTTCTCAGACCTTAGTACCCCCATCCATCAAAAGGGAGAATGGTTAGGAAACTCAGAAGGAATATGCAGTATGCCAACTCACTATAACCTATAGAGTGAGCCATTTATTGTCAATAAATGACAAGACACAGAAAATGCACAATGAGCAATGTCTCCTTCCTTCTTCAACCAATGGCCTGATTTGACCTCATTTTGTCTGGCACTGCTTCATGAACAGAATAGGTGGCTGCTCAGAGCTGAGGAATCTTTGCAACTTGTGCTGGGGTATCAACTTAGACAGAAATGATGTGTGATGTGTACACTGGAATCCAATTCCATACACGCTCTGGAGCACTCTCATCTAAAATGCTAATGCTTTAGAGGTTTTTGCACTGGTAACCAATCAACCCACTGATCTGGGGGAAGAATGGAGATCTTAACTGCAAAGAGAAAGACCAAACATTCTCCTTTGCCTCCTATTAAAACTCCATACACTAACTACAGATATCAGATGCCTTATTAACCTTGGATGGATGCCCAAAAGTTTGGTGACTTTGGCTAAGTTGCTTAGTCTCTCTGAGCCTCAGTTTTCTATCACCTCTTCATCTCAAGTTTATTCTAAGGATTACAGAACATAATGCCCCCCACATGCTTAGCAAGTGCTTAGGACATAGTCAATACTCAATTAAAGGTGCCTATTCTTATTCCTGGTTCATTTTATATTTGTCCTCAGGGAGGACAAAGGATGGACAAAGCCCCATATGTAGTTAGGCACAGAAATAAGACTGGAATCAAGGTGTCTTGAGCCCTGGTTTTAGGCCAAGAACAATCATTGTATCAGATGGCCATTTTCCTACAAGAGGGCTGTCAATAATTCACATGGAAATCTCAGGGATGGTTACAAGAACTCTCCTGTGTGATTGACAGAATTTTATTAACAGACCTTGACTTCGAACATGGGTTTTTTTGTTAGTTTGTTTTTGGGGAACAGACAAGAGAACCAGGTAATCTCAGTGTCTGAATCAGATTTTCATATTAAGAATGACTGCAGATGGGGGAAGAGTGGTGTAAAGGATGTGTTTCCACATGCATACAGTTCCCTGGATCGGGGGGTGCAGGGTGTTGTCCCTGGTTGTTAGGAAGTGTCAGAGAGAGAGAGAGAGAGAGAGAGAGACAGAGAGAGAGACAGAGAGACAGAGAGAGAGAGCGCAAACAGAAACAGCAGAGATCCAGCTCAGGTCACACCCTGGAAATGCAAGCCCAGCTCTTGCGAAGGACCTCCTGCTGCTGCTCACATTCTGGGCCCTGCAATAACTTCTTTGGACAGCAGGTTTTATGGTGAACTGATAGGCTATTCTGCTTTTAATCTGTCATTTTTTTTGTCCCTTAGTCAGCAAATATCCAAGATGCTGAGATCCTCAGCACAGGCAGCAGAGCTCCATGTTAGCATCTTTTGAGGCTGCAGGAATTGACCAGCCACAAACATTCAGCTGCGGTCAAACCAACAGCTTCTCTGGTCGCCAGCTGATGGTAGTAGCAGGTGTCTAGCTTGGCCATGTTCCACACATACCTGTCAGGCCTAGCCAAGGGAATGGACACCCTCACTGTCATCCCCTTCATAGACCATATGCATCTTTCAAGAAGACAAATGTATTTTTTTACTGTGAAGAGGACTCATCTGGGAGAGTTGCTTTTGGAATGTGAGGCATACTTTTTGAATCCCCTGAACTGGGGCAAATCCAGGGTCTTCTAGGACAGTTTGGACTTAGACCCAAGGTAGAAAACAAGATGTATCATAGAGGAGAGAGAAGGGCTGATTTCAATCAAGTCCAACTTGTGACTCTAAAGCAACACAGATGAATTGGCAAGGCTTACAATGGGTTCTAACAGCCATCTACAAAGAAAATCCAAGACTGGAAATGGCATGAACAATGGTAACTTCTTCAGAGTGAGGGCACAGATGGCCATTCCAAAGACCCATCTAGGTAAAACTCTTCTGGTACTGAGCTCTAACCTGACCAAAACCAAAGCAATTACTTAATAACCATATTTTTAATAGGGTATTGGTGGAGTCCCTGAGAAATGGAAAAGGACATCTGCAACTACAACTCACCCACTCTCTCCTCCTAGGAATGGAAACAAGTATGATGCAAAGGAGAAGCTGAAAATCATGCCAAAACTAATCATGGACCTTGGATGCATTACCAAGAGGTTATTGACTATAAACAAAAAACAAGAAACAAAACAGTAATTGGGATGGAGGTTAAAGATTGCCTTCTAAAAGATCCCTGGTAGAAGGGCTAGCAATTTGGAGGACCGACAGCTGACCAGATAATTGCTTCATCTCTGCCATCTCATCTGACTGCCATCTTTGTGAGACCTGGAACTCCAGTAAACAGAGTTTTGTAAATGTCTATATACTCAACTAAATACCACATTCTCAATAACTTATTGGTAGAAGACAATGAGGAGAAAAAGAGAAACAATACTTCAACAATCTGGTCTAACACCTGGGCACATATGAGAATCTTAGATTACATAGAAAGCTGATTTACTGAAAGTGAATTGCTCTTGGGATTGGAGAATCCAGGCCCTCTAGTTATGTGAAATGAGATTACCTTAGAGCTCTGAGCGACTAGTTCTCTGAACAGGAAGGAAGCAGACCAATGGCTCTGTAAGACCATTTCCTTTCTGCTCTATTAATATCAGAGATTAGGTCTACAAATCTAATACACTGATATAACAGCCATTGTGTTTTACTGCAACTCCTACTAACCAAGCTAATCTTGGTAGACTGGTGATTTTGTAGGCTTTTATTCTCAAATTCAACTAACCAATGGCTTTCATTGTCCCCTCTATCATCCTGGCTCCTAGATCTATCACTAGAATCCCTAACTGTGATTTTGCAACACATAGACAATGTCTTCATTGCAAGTGAGGAGAGTTGAAATTTGTCGAAGAGTTTTTTAAAAGACATGAAAGCCAAAGTGTTGAATGGAAATCTTTTTCTACACCCTATTACTGACTTCTTGTTATCAGGCCAAAGTGTTGAATGTAAATCTCTTTCTATACCTTACTTATTGGCTTCCTATTGTCAGCAGTATTGGTAATGTAATATACTTAGTGTCTGTCATTCCCACACTCCTGGTTTCTATGAAGAGAAAAGGTAGTCTTTTCTTCCCTCTCACCCTTCCTCTCTTTCTATTTCAAGGGGTATAGTGCAGAGATCACTGGACTGGGAATCCAGATGGAGCCTTGGACTGTATGCCCTGCTCTTCCAGAAACTCACAAGGGGCAGGGTCAGCACATCTCCTAGATTTCTTCAATGTCAGATTCTAGTTCCTTACATTTCGACTTGGTTCCCTGCCATCAAGTTAGCACACAGAGTTTCAGTAATAAACCTTACATTGAAGATTAAGATTAAAAGAATTCAACATCCCCCAGTAGCCCATTGTCTGACCAGTCCTGGAGCCTTCTGGGCTCCTGATGATTTCCCACCATGGCAATATGGGGAAGAATATTCTTGGTTACAGGCTGAGTTTTCTAGTCATCCATTGTGTGACCTGCAATGTTATTCTTGACTCTCCCACATACTTTCCCAATGATCAAGACACAGGGCTTACTTAGAGAGATAAAAAGTACACTGCCTTTTTTCTATTAAGATGAGACCATTGATCCTGTGAATCACAGTGTTTCACTCTGAGGGACAGGTTTAGGAGCAGTCAGCCACATTCTTTTTCCAGTCTCTCTTCCCACCCCACTGCTCTTATTGAGTCCCTCCTTCCCCCAGAGATGAGGGGCACTTCTGGGAGGTAGTTGGGATGAGATGGTAGTCCCTGGCCATGGGGCAGAGCAAAGTTCTCTGGAGAGCTGAGGGATGGGTAGAGAAGCAGCCTGATGTAACTAAAATAGCACTGGGCTTAAGGGCAGGGAATGTGGGTTATAGGTTGGCCTTTGCTCTTGTGTCATATGTAGTGAAGTCTGGGGAATGGCTCTTCTGTTCTTGACACAGTTTTCTTATATGAAAACCTTGGTGGTTGGAACAGGTGATGGCTTATGGACAGCCCTCTTAGCTCTGCTAGAGTAAGCGTTATGGCCCATAGATAGAGCAGCTCCCACTCCTGCCCCTGTTAACATCCAGCCATGTGAGCAGGCAATTTATAGTCTGACAGTCAGTGGAACAAAGCAATGAATATTGGAAGGGGCTCATGAAATCCCAGAGCACTAGTTTACAAAAAAACTAAGCAAGCAGGCTGTGATCATGGCCACCACATTGGATGCCCTCCATGACAGATCAGCAGATATGTACAAACTCAGGTAAAGCTGGTTTTTACATTTTGTTTTGTTTCACTTGTTTTTCATGACATAGACATGAAATAAGAGCTCTGCTGGGACATTCACATATGAAGGGAACTCTCCTTCCCATGGAGCTCCTTGGCAGTATAGAATCAGGCTCTAAAATTTCAATGTCCAGACTTCTGGCTCTGGAAAAATGGAGAAGTACTTTTCTCATTTTCCCCACTGAGTACAACCTAAACCTCTAGACATTATATACAGGGTCCGGCAGATTTAACGCCTGCTCAAGTGTGTTTAATGTGAACATGTTGACTTCTAAAATGACATATGCTGTGCTTGAGTGTGATATTGGTATGTTACAGAATTACATGCTTATGATTTTGTAATAAAAGATTTTGTGATAGGAAACACAGAAGTCTAAGAACTCATATGTACAACCCATGGACATGAACTAAGGTGGGGGAAGGCTGGAGGGTTGGGGGGTGTAGGGCAGAGGGGATATAAAGCGGGAAAATTGAGAAAACTGTAATAGCATAATGAATAACATATACTTAAAATATAATTTTAAAAGATTTTGGGACAAAAAGGGGCATTATTTGTATCAGACCCTGTATAAAACAAATGGAAGAAGACACTAGAAGGTGAATATAAAAACATAGACTGGATAGAAAACTTGGGACCTAAGGAACAAAGTGGTGGTAAATTCTCTGTTGTTTTTTTTTGTTTTTGTTTTGCTTTGTTTTTGCCTCATAGATCCCAGACATGGACCTGAAGAAGCCTACAACTGAAAATGTCAATGGCTACAGGCAAAAAAGCCCCAGCAAAAGGCTGCTCTCTTTAGACAAGTGTCCAGGAAAGGGGCAGGCTGCTGACAGAAAACTTTTGTATAAGACCTGCTCTAATTCAGCTAACCACCCCAGAAAAAAGTGTGCTTACCCCCAGCCCCATCAGCAAAAGCCAAGGGTGGGGCCTAGATTCTACCTTTAGCCTGCAGTAATGATCTATCTCTCCCTGTCCCTACTAGGATAGTGTCAGAGTAAGCCTAATAGTTAGGTAATGAGTCCACATCCCATCCCTGCCAATGTTGGTGGAGATTACATGGGGAACAGTAATGAGGAACTCTTACCTATCTCAGCCATGGTGGCATCAGTGAAAGCTTAGCAGGGAGCTGAAACTACCACCACTGCTCAGCAATAATGATGAACCCAAAGTTACTTGGTGTCAATGAAGGCTAAGTGGGGAACATTGACATCTATACCCAAATGTCAGAAATGAGATGATGCCTGCTGGAGCATTGTCAGAGGAATTTAGCTGAAACAGAAGATCTAAATAAGTGCTGAGGTAATAGAACTGTCAACCCAGAATTCTATACCAAATGAAAATAAGCTTCAGGTATGAAAGTGGAATTAAGACATTCTCAGGTAAAGAAAAGAGTAAGAGTATTTGTTAAAAAAAAAAATGGACCTCTTCTAAGAGAATGGCTAAAGGAAATTCTCTAAGCAAAAAAGAAAATGATAAAAGAAAGTATTTTGAACCTGACAAAGGATAAAAAAAAAATGGAAAAAGAAAAAAATATGAGTTAATATAATAGACTTTTCTTCTCCTCTCAAGTTTTCTAAATTATTTTTAATGCTTGAAGTACCAATTGTAGTATTGCATGTTGTGGTTCTAAATGTATGTGGAAGAAATATGTAACACAACTACATTATAACAGAAGAGGGTAAAGGGGTGAAAAGATAGGAAAGATTTCTATACTTCCCTGTAACTGGTAACATGTTAACACCAGTAGACTGTCATAAGTTGTGTATAAATGATGTAATCGTTAGAGCAACCACTAAAAATGGTATACTAAAAAATACATGCAAAAACACTTTACATGAATCATCAATTGGAATTCTAAAAAATGTTCATGTAATCCACAGGAAGTCAGGAAAAAGAAATAAAAACAGAATAAACAAAAATAAATTGACAGAATTAAGCACTAACTTATCAATACGTACATTAAGTGAAAATTATCCAATTACAGAAATCAAAACACAGAGATTGGCAGCATGGATAATAAAACATGACCCAACTATATGCTGTCTGCAAGATGCTCACCTCAAATATAATGATATGAGCTGACTGAATTTAAAAGAATGGAAAATGATATATCATGATATCATGCAAAAGTAAATAAAAATAGCAGCAGTGGCTCTAGTAATACCAGATAAAGTAAACTTCAGAGCAAAGAAAATTACCAGGAACAGAGAGAGCATTACATAATGATAAAAAATCAATGTACCAAGAAGACATAGTAATCCTAAATATGCATGCAGCAAAAAAAATGACATGATATATGAAACAAAACAATAAAAATAAAAGGAGAAAAAGAAAAATTCATTTTTTTGGGGAAAGACTTCAACATCCTCTCAACAACTGATAGAACAATTAGACAGAAAATTGGCAAAATATAGAAAAGCTTAACAACACCATCATCTAACAGGATCTAATGGACATTTATAGAACACTTCACCTTAAAAAAAAGACAAGAGAAATTAATTACACTCTTTCCAAGTATCCAAGGAATATATACCAAGATAGACTTATCTTAGACTATAAAAAATCCACAAAAATTTTAAAAGAATTAAAGTAATAATTATTTTCTCTAACTATAATGAAATCATATTAGGAAATAATATCAGAAAGACAACAAGAAAATTTCCAAGCAGTTGAAAACTAAGCAACATACTTAAAAAAAATTCATGAGTCAAAGAGGAGGTCCCAAGAGAATTTTAGATAATACAATGAAATAGATGTATTGTGGTGACCACTTCATAAGACACATAAATGTCTAATCACTGTTGTACACTTGAAACTAATACAATATTGTATGTCAACTATAATTTAAAATAAGTTAAAACAAAAATATATTGAACTGAATGGAAATACAATATATCAAATCCGGCAGGACACATGTAAAGCTATGCTGACTGGGAAATTTATAGCACTCAATGCTTACAACAGAAATGAGAAAATGTCTAAAATCAATACGTTTCCACCTAAAAATCCAAGGGAAAAAAAGCAGCTACATAAACTCAAAGCAAACAGAAGGAAGGAAATAATTTTTTTTTAAATCAGATATTGTTATTGAAGTGATATTGAAAACAGAAAAAAATAGTGAAACACAATTGGAAAAAGGTAGTTGTCTGACAAAATAAAATGGAAAAGCCTATAGCAAGACTGACAAAGAGAAAAGGGAAGATACAAATTACAATATTGGAATGAAGAAGGGGACATTACTACTGACCCCGTAGACATGTAAAAGATAATAAGGGAATACTACAAACAACTCCACACACATAAACTTGGAAATTAGATGAAATAGACCAATTATTCTAAAAGCTTGAACTATCAAAATTCACCCAACATGAAATTACTTTACCAACCTTACTTATAATTATTATAATAATTAAATTCATAACTTTAAAAAAACTACAGAAAATAAAAACTTCAAGGACTGATAATTTCATTCAAGAATTTCATCCATTTTTTAAAAGATTTTATTTATTTATTTTTAGAGAGGAGAAGGGAAGGAGAAAGAGAGGGAGAGAAACATCATTGTGTGGTTGCCTCTTGCATACCCCCTACTAGGGACCTGGTCCACAACCCAGGCATGTGCCCTAGACTGGGAATTGCTGACCCTTTCTTTGATTAGCATACAGGCCCTCAACCACTGAGCTACACCAGCCAGGGTGAGAATCATACTAATTGTTTAAAGAATTACCACCAATTCTATATAATCTCTTTAGAGAAGAAGGAACACTTCCCAGCTCACTGTGTTACTGACAGCAAAGACAAAGACTACAAAATAAGAAGACAACAACCTAATATTTCTCAAGCATATAAACACAAAAGTCTTTAACAAAGTTTTACCGATTTATAGCAAGAATTATACAATATGATCCAGTTAGGTTTATTCTAGTAATGCAAGGCTGGTTCAATATTCAAGTCAATCCATACTATCCACTATACTAACAGGCAAAAAAAATCATATGATCACCTCAAAACAGTATTGGAAAGAATAAACAAAGTTGGAAGATTCACATTTTCTAATTTAATAACTTAGTATAAAGCTACAGTAATCAAAACAATGTAGCACTGGCATAAGGACAGACATATGAGCCAGTGAAATCCAGAAATAAACCTAAGTCTGTGGCTAATTGATGTCATATACAAAAATCAACTCAAAATGGATCAACAACCTAAACATAGGTGCTAAAACTATAACACACATAGAAGAAAACATAAAGGAAAATCTTCATCCCATTGGATTTGGCAATAGATTCTTAAATGACACCAAAATCATAAGCGATAAAAAATAGATAAATTGGACTTCATCAAAATTAAAACTTTTGTGCATCAGGATATTATCAAGAAAGTGGAAAAACAATCCACAGAGCAGGAGAAAACATTTGCAAATCATATATCTGATAATGTGGTAATGTAAAATGTTTTAGCTGCCTCGGAAAATAGTTTGGTGATTACACAGAAAGTTATCATCTGACCCCACTATTCCACACCCAAAGGAATTGAGAATAGGTACTCAAATACTTGTACACAAATGTCCATAGCAGCATTACTCATGATAACCAAAAGCTGGAAACAACACAAATACCCATCAATATATAAGTGAATAAACAAATTTTACTATATCCATACCATGAACAGTTGTTTGGCCATACAAGGGAGTGAAGTACTGATACACATACAATATGATGAACCTTGACATTATGCTAAGTGAAAGAAGCCAGTCACAAAAAGTCATATATTGTATGATTCCATTTACATGAAATGTATAGAATAGGTAAATCCAGAGACAGAAATCAGTTTGGTTGTTGCCAGGAGCTAGGGGTAGGAGAGAATGGGGTGTAGTTGCTTAATGAGTATGGAAATT
This sequence comes from Trachops cirrhosus, assembly GCA_028533065.1. Lineage (NCBI taxonomy): Eukaryota > Metazoa > Chordata > Mammalia > Chiroptera > Phyllostomidae > Trachops > Trachops cirrhosus. The sequence goes on along the minus strand of CM052552.1, from coordinate 38,144,471 downwards.
TATTTTGAGGCGATGTAAATGTTTAGGAACTAGATAGAGGTGATGGTTTAGTACACCGTAAATATATTAAATGCCACTGAATTATTATGTAAATTTCACCTTCATAAAAACAGTAGTGACACCAAATACTGGCTATGTGATAGGAGAAACTAGATCACTCATGCATTGCTGGTGGGAATAAAAATGCTACAGCCATTCTGAATAACTATTGGGCAGTTTCTTAAAAAACTAAACATGTAACTACTCTATGACCTTGCAATTGCACTCCTAGTTATTTTTCCTAGAGGAATTAAGACCTGTGTTCATACAAAAATTTGCAAATGAATATTTATAGTATCTTTATTCATAGTAGCCCCAAACTATAAACAATCCAGAAAGGGTCCTTCAATGAATTAATGGTTAAACAAACTGATACATGTATAGCTTGCAATAATACTCAGCAATAAAAATGTATGACTGTTGATAGAAGCAATGATCTGGATAAATCTGCAGAGAATTATGCTGAGTGAGAAAAACCAATCCTTATAACTTACATATGGTGTGATTTATATAACATTCTTGAAATGACAGAACTATAGAAATAGACTAATTAGGGGCTGCAAAGGATTAAGCACGGGGTGGCTGTGAGCAGAAACTAGATGTGTCCATAAAAGTGTAATGTGAGGGATGGAAGTATTTTGTGCCTTGACTGTACTAATGTCAGCACCCCAGTTATGAAACTGTACTATACTTTCACTAGATATTATCACCAGAGAGGATGATTAAAGGGTACATGGGATCTACTTCCATTATTTCTTACAATTCTATGTGAATCTATAATTCTCAGAACAAAAAAATTATTTAATATCATATGACTATATTATTTTATACAGAAAAGCACTTCACAAAATTTATCACCCATTCATGAGAAAAACTCTCAGAAAACCAGGAACAGAGGGACCTCTCCTTAACTTGATAAAGAACATCTATAATAAATTTACAGGTAACATCACACTTAACGATAAAGACTGAATAGTTTCCCTCTAAAATTTGTAATAAGGCAAGGATATCCGATCTCTTCATTGCTTGTATCAAATCAATATGTTGCACACCCTAAACTTACACAATGTTGTATGTCAAATATATCTCAATTAAAGCAACAACAACAAAACAAAAACATAGTACTGAAAGTTCTAGTTAGTCCATAAAGGCAAGAAAATGAAATAAAAGGCATATGTTTTAGAAAAACTAAAAACTACCTCTATTTTCAGTTGACATGATTGTCTAAATGAAAAGTCTTAAGAAATTTACAAAGTGACTCAGAACTAATTAGTGACTTTGGGAAGACCTCAGGATATAAGAACAACATATAAAATTCAATTGCATTTATGTATACCTGCAATGAACACATGGACATTGGAATTAAAAATACAATACCATTAACTATTGCTCAAAAAATTCTTAGGTGAAAATCAAGCAAATGTACAAAACTTGTATGCTGAAAAGTACACAACAATGATGAAAGATATCCAAGAGGATCTAAATGAATGGAGGGATATTCCATGTTCATAGATTGAAAGACCTAACATAGTAAAAGATGTTAATTTTTTCCAAACTAATATACAGCTTTAACAAATCTTTATCAAAATCCCAGCAAGATTTTTGTGAATATAGACAAGATTATTCTAAAATTTATATGTAAAGGAAAAGGAAGTAGAAGAGTTGAAACAATTTTGAAAAAAGTGCAGTGAATCTATCTCCCTGGTTTCATTACTTAGTATATGCCTACATTTATCAAGATTGTGTAGTATTGGCAAAAGGACAGACACATAGATAATTGGCACACAACAGAGAACCAAGAAATAGATCCACACAAATATGTCCAACTGATAATTTTTTAATTTACACAATGGAATACTATGCAGCCAAAAGAAAGAAGGAGCTCCTACCCTTTGCAACAGCATGGATGGAGCTGGAAAGCATTATGCTAAGTGAAATAAGCCAGGCATTGAAAGACAAATACCATATGATCTCGCCTTTAACAGGAACCTAAACAACAAAACAAAGAACCAAGTAAAATATAACAAAAGACACT
>CM052552.1:38105878-38141897 GCA_028533065.1 Trachops cirrhosus | reverse complement strand
GGGATGGGTGGGTGGACTGGAATGGGAAAAATGGATAGAAACTGTACTGAATAATCTAAAATTAAAAAAATTAAAAAAAAATTTCAAGCCCTGGCTGGTAGAGCTCAGGGGATTGAGCATAGGCTGTAAACCAAAGGGTCGCCAGTTCAATTCCCTGTCAGGGCACATGCATAGGTTGCCGGCCATGGCCCCAGTGGGGGACACGTGAGAGGCAAACACACATTGATGTTTCTCTCCTTCTCCTTCTCCTTCCCTTCCCCTCTCTTTAAAAATGAATAAATAAAAATCTTTTAAAAATTTCAATTACAGTTGACATTCAATGCTATATTAGTTTTAGGTGTTTAAACATCAGTATAAACATCAGTAAAAATCAGTATAAGTGACCTCCCCAGGAAGTCTAGTAACCACCAGATGCCAAACATAGTTATTACAATATTATTGACTATATTCCCTATGCTGTAATTTACATCCCTGTGACTACTTTGTTAACTGTAAATTTGTGTACTTATTCCCTTCATCTTTTTCACCCAGCTTCCCAACTCCCATTTCATCTGGCAACCATGTGTTCTTCTCTGTATCTATGAGCCTGTTTCAGTTTTGTTTATTTTGCTTTTTATATTCCATAAAAAGTTTCTTCAAAAATCATTTTGGGAAAACTAGACAGATATCCATTCCTCTTTTGATTGGAGCATTTAATTCATTTACATTTCAAGTAATTATTTTTTAAGGATTTTATTTATTGATTTTTAGAGAGATTGGAAGGAAGGGTGAAAGAGAGGGAGAAAGTGAGAGAAACATTTGTGTGAGAGAGAACTATTGATCTGTTGCCTCCCTGGCTGGAAACGAACTTGCAACACAAGTGTGTGGCCCTGACCAGGAATTGAAGCAGTGGCCTTTCACTTTGCAGGATGATGCCCAACCAGCTGGTGAGGGTTAAAGCAACTATTGATAGGTATGTAGTTATTTCCATTTTATTATGCTCTGTTCTCTTGTATGTTAATGACTTTATGTAGTGTTGTATTTGGATTTATTTCTCTTTATTTCTTCTACATCTCTGGTAGATTTTTAGTTTGTGGTCACCATGTATTTCATATATAACAAGTCATGTATCACATGTCATAGGTGGTACCTGCTAAATCTGTTTATAGCAGTCTATTTTAAGTTAATGATTACTTAAATTTGAATACATTCTTGAATCACTACCATTTTTACTCACCATTTCCATGTTTATGTTTTTGTCATCATTTTTAATTTCTATTGTATTTTTATGTGGATTCCTTAATTTACTGTTGTAATTACATGTAATAGTATTAGTGTTCATTGATCCAGTGCTTTTGTTATGTTTGCTTTTGTTAGTGAGAATTTTGTATTTTTTGTTTTCTTATTCATATTTTTAATTTCTTTCTTCCTAAAGAAATTCTTTAACATTTCATACAATATTGATTTGGTAGTGATGAATTCCTTCAGCCTTTTTTGTCTGAGAAACTCTTAATTTCTCCTTTGATTCTAAATGGTAGCTTTTCTGGATAGAGTAATCTAGATTGTAGGTCCTTGCTTTTCATCACTTTGAATACTTCTTGCCAATCCCTTTTGGTCTGCAAACTTTCTGTTGAGAAATCAGCTGCAAGTCTTATGGGAACTCCCTGGTAGGTAACTTAACTGCTTTTCTCTTGCTTCTTTCGAGATTCTCTCTTTGTCTTTAACTTTTGACATTTAATTATAATGTGTCTTGGTGTGTCCTCTTTGAGTTAATCTTGATTAGGATTATCTGCACTTTCTGAATTTGTATGTCTATTTAATTCACCAGTTTAGGGGAGTTTTCAGTCATTATTTCTTCAAATAGGTTCTCAATTCCTTGCTCCCTCTTTCCCCTTCTGGTACTACTATAATGTGAATTTACAGTTGGTGTTATCCCGGAAGTCCCTAAAAATATACTCATTTTTAAAAATTCTTTTTTTCTGCCTTGGCTGCTGTGTCTCAGTGGTTGAGTGCTGGCCTGCAAAGCAGAGGGTTGCCGGTTTTATTCCCAGTCAGGGCACAAGCCTGGGTTGCGGGCCAGGTCCCCAGTAGGGGGTGCACAAGAGGCAACCACACATTGATGTTTCTCTCCCTCTTTCTCCCTCCCTTCTGCCCTCTAAAAATAAATAAATAAAATCTAAAAATATATATAATAAATAAAAATTCTTTTTTCTTTTTGCTGTTCTGATTGGGTGTTTCCTGCTACTTTGTCTTCCAAATTGCTGATTTTTAAAAAGGAGTTTATTTATTTATATTTTAGAGAGAGGGGAAGGAAGGGAGGAAGAGAGGGAGAGAAACATCAGTTGCCCCTTATATGTCCCCAACCAGCGACCTGGCCTGCACCCTAGGCGTGTTCCCTAATCAGGGATCAAACTGGTGACCTTTCCATATGTGGGATGACTCTGACCCCACTTAGCCACACCAGTGAAGACTCAAATTGCTGATCTGATAATGTTTCATCTCATCTGCAGTTGCTTCCATTAGTGTACACTTTGTTTTAGTTACTATATCATTTCTTTTTGTTGTTGTTGTTCTCTATCTCCATTTTTATGTTTCCTATCTCTGTTGTAATTCTCACTGAAAAAATCTATTCTTCCCCCTAAGTTCATTTAGCTGCCTTAGAACCAGTGTTTCGAACTCTGCATCTGGTAGATTGCTTTCCTTCATAGGGTTTAGTTCTTTTTTTCTGGACATTTATCCTGTTCTTGGAACATGTTTCTTTGTACCCTATTTTTTGGCTGCTTCCCTGTGTTTGTTTATATATATTAGGGAGATCTGCTATGTCTACTGGTCTTGGCAGAGTAGCCTTATATAGTATGTGTCTTGTGGGCTACAGTGGCACAGTTTACTTGTTCACCTGAACCAGATACTCTAGGGATGTCCCCTGTGTGGGTCGTGTGTGCCCTCCTGTTGTTGATGAGCCTTACTTGCTGTTTTGGCATGTCAGTGTTTGGGAGTGACCCTCATGCTAACTGGCTGTGAGGAGTGGCTGTAACTATAGTGGACAAGCTATAGTACAGGGGCTGACCCTACAGAGTGTGACTTGCTTTAGTGGGGCTGTGGTGCCTTCTAAGTCTACCCTTAGAGTTTGTCATTTGTGGCATTAATTGGTTGGTGCTTTTGTGTGGTATGAAGGTTTCCACCATTTGTGCTGTTTCTGGGTGGGACTCTGGCACAGGCCAAGTTCAGCCACTGCCTCTGTCTGTCTCTGGGCCACCTGATAGGAGCTACAAAATGAACTGTGTTCTGTAGCTGCCTGTGCTTGGTGTAGAGGCAGCTGGGAGTGGTTATGCTGTAAACTGAGGCTATCTGCCACTTGTACCAGGGTTAGGGCTGCTTGGCAAGAGGTACAGGGCATGCTGAGGCCAGCCATTGGTTTTGGAGTATGTGTGGACCTTTGAGAGACTTTAGGAAAGTGTGCAACATGGGAAGAGGCTGGAATATGCCCAACTGATTTTTGACAAAAATACAGAAGCAATTCAGTGCAGAAATGATACCATTTTTAACATGATTCTGGAGCAATTGAACATGTATAGGTAAAAAAGAAATGAACTTCAACTTTAATTTCATACCTTACACATATATTAACTCAAAATGGACCATAGTGTTAATTGCAAGACATAAAAGTACACAAGTTTCAGAAAAAAGGAGAAAACCTTTAGGATGTACTTAGGCAAAATGTTCATTCTTAGACCTGACATGGAAAGCATGGCCCATAAAAGGAAATACTAATAAACTAAACTTTATGAAAGGTAAAATCTGCTTTGTGGAAGAACTTGTAAATAGAATGAAAAACAAGCTACTGGAGAAAATATGTGCAAACTTTATATCTAAAAAAGGACTATTATCTAGAACATATAAGCAATCTTAAAGCTCAACAGTAGGAAAACAAAGTATACAATTAGAAAATGGGCAAAAGACATGAAAGAACATTTCATTGAAGAGTTTCTACAGATGAGAAATAAGTACATGCAAAGATGTTCAATATCATTAACCATTAGAGAACTGGAAATTAAAACCACAGTAAGATACCACTACACACCTATCGGACTAGCTGAAATTTAAAAAAAAAAAAAACAATGACAACACCAAAAGATGGTGAGGATATGGAGAAAATACACCATTAATACATTGCTGGTAGTAATGGAAAATGGTGCAGCCACTCTGCAAAAGTGTTTGGTAGTTTCTTCTAAAATTAAACATGCAATTATCATATGACCCAGCTATTGCATTCAGAGAAATAAAAATTTTTGTTTACGCAAACACCCGTAGCAATATCAATTTTCTAGTATTACATAAGATGCAACCATCAGAATTCTCTTTGTAACCTCCCAGGAGTTCACAAATTTTTCAAAATAAGAAGCTAACTGCTATTTTAAAAAGATTTCAGTGGCCAGTTCTGGAACATGTCTTTAGTAGCATTCTTTTTTCAAGCAGTTTACAGAAGTTTGTACAGAACTTTTCAGACTTTAAAAAGCAATTCTAATTTAAGTATTTCTTGCATATTTAAGGGGCCAAGCCTGAGACCTCAGAGACCTCAGCTGTCACCTCACTCAAATACTAGAGTTGAGAAACATTCCAATGAGGACAAAATGGCCTATAATATACAATGCACCCAAATGAAAATGGAAAAAAGAGACCTCATTTATCACTGAGGCCATCACTAACTCACTTGCCCAAATCACTAGCCTGTGTGAGAGATGGAGGCCCAGATCTCAGTTCAAGGCTGGCAACACAAAACCTATTGACATCAGAAGAGCTACCTATTCAGTCCTAAAGAAAAAAGGCCAAAAACAAAAAGCAAAACAACAACACACATAACTTTGTCTTTAAAAACTCCACTTTCCTTATTTCATGAACTGCCCCTTTGTGGCTCTCAGCATCCAACAAAAAGGGGACAGGAGAGTACAGTGGCTACAGCTTCCTAAATGAACAAAAACCTGATTCTCTGGTGTACTGTAGCAGCCTACTAGCCCACCACCACATCACTGTGCTTGTGTAGCAGCTTGGCCAAAGACAGGAGAACTCAGCCAATGGAGGGGACACTCTAAATGACCCCCACTTGGAAACTGACTTCATTTGGTCTAACTCAGAAGGGTTTCCCACCCTCAGTACACCAGCCTCTGCCATGAATATAGACCTTGGCAAAAGCCTTCAGGCAGTACCTTCTGTCCACAGCAGAGGTACACACTACCTTTCTACCCCAGAAGCCTGACTGAGTTCCTCCTCTCCTGGAAATGCCAATGAGCACCTTTCCAGGAAGCCTATGTCCCCCGTAAAAAGGATCTACCCTCCTTACAGTGTTTCTTACCCAAGAGCAATGCAGGGCTGTAGATGAGACTCAAAGCTATCTGCCACACACACTTTGAATTTCAGCCTCCTAAATCCATGTCGATTCAACTTTCTATTTCCTCCTATATCCATGTTGGTTTCAGTATACAGAGAAAAATGCCTCCACCCTTAGTTGATGCTCCAGGGAGATATGTTGTTGTGTGGCTGTGTAGCTTATGCATGTGGGAAGGCAGGGCGTCGAGGGGTGTACTTATACCTCAGGGTCAGAGAAAAGGTCTGTGAATAGGCCTTCTCCCCCCTTCAGGCTCTAAGCACACATCTGGGAGCCACTCCCACTACACCCAGAAGAAGACATTTGGGTAATACTTTTTGGATGCTATCAGCCTGAGCTCTTAAGGCACCTCCATACCTATGTGGTTGTCACTGGCTCAACCCTCCCATGCTATCCATTGCCTCCAATATAGACCTCTTGCTTCTCACACTCATGGACTCTGCGAAATTCCTCATGTCCATCTCAAAGCGCCAGCTGGGACTAGCTCTACCATGTTGCTACCTAAGTCCAGACATGACACAAGAAAGAAACAAGAAGCCAGATCAGAGGCACTTGGCAAAAGGAACCAAGGGGGGCCCTACCACTGTAGCTCAGTTGGATGGGTGTCATCCCACAAAAGCAAAAGTTCGTGGGTTCGATTACCCGTCAGGGCACATGCCTGGGTCATGATCTTGGTCCCTGGTCAGGGTGCATGCAAGAGGCAATCAATCAATGTTTCTCTCACACATTGACATTTCTCTTCCTCTCTTTCTCCCTCCATTCCCCTCTCTCTAAGATTAAATAAATAAAGTCATTTTTAAAAAGAACTAAGGGGGGACATGAAGATATTGGTGGAACAACTCTGACTAACATCTTTTAAAGTTCAAAGGAGTCCTAGACCCCATTCCAAAACCTTACCAAGTTACCATATTTTTCTGCGTATAATGCACATCTATGCTTTTGGCCCAAACTTTCAGGAAAAAATCTTTTGTTTTAATGTTTTAATTCAATTATTTATTTGTTTATTTATATCTAGAAATACAACTGATGATTATATTCTGGGGTATTATTTTGCCTATGGATATTGCTATTGCTTTCTAGAATTCCACTTTTAACACATAAGCAAAAGAAAAGAATTAAAAACATTTATATAGATATGGACTTATTACTACCGATGTAAAATGTGCATCTTTATTTTTCCCTCCAAAATTTGGGAAAAAAATTGCACATTATACACAGAAAAATATGGCAGTCAGGAGACAAATGAACTAAGAGGCAGAGAGAGCTTGGGCTTCATACTGGAGGGTCAAAAGGCCTGCTGCATGACGAAGCCAAGTTGGTTGCCTACTTGTAAGCTGCAACTGACATACCTGAATTTGTCCCTTATCCTAATTACTTCTTCCTCTGTGCTCCCTGGATGAGGTGAGGGTGGGGAGACAGGTGCCACGATGTCCCAGCTCAAGTATCTCGATTGTTAGGCATATTTTTGGTCAGGATAGAAGACTTCATTTTCAAGGGTGAAATTTACCCCTCAAACAAAGAAAAAGCCAAAAGATCTTTGGATTTCAAATGGGTTTGCTGAAGAATTGGATCTAACTAGTTGGGTAGAGGTAATGTTGATAGCAAAATTATTTAAATCTGTCTTCAAACATATACAATGGTGTTACAAATTATATTGCATCTCCCCATTTATGTTAAAGTACTAACCTCCAATACTTCAGAATGTGACTGTATTTGAAAATAGGGTCACTGAAGATATAATTAGTTAAGATGAGGTCATTCTGGAGTAGGGTGGGTCCCTAATTTGGTATAACTGGTTTCTTATTAAAAGGGGAAATTTGGACATAGGCACATACATAGAGAGAATGCCATGTGAAGACTGGAGTTACGTTGTTAGAAACCAAGGAACTGCCAAGCACTAGAAGAAAGACCTGGAACAAATCCTGTGGTGCCTTGAGAGGCAGTGCAGCCTTACTAACACCTTGATCTCAGACTTCTACCTTCCAGGACTGTGAGAAAATAGTGTGTGTTGAAGCCATCCAGTCTGTGGAACTTTGTTATATCAGCCACAACAGACTAATACACTGGGGCTAAAAATATTTCTACAGAAAAGGTGCAGATGCCAGTGAGGACTGGCTTGTGTCCACAATAGCATGTGCTCTCTGGTTACTCTGAGCTTACTTGCTCTTCCATGGTGAAGGTTCTCTCACTAGGATGACTGGAGCATTCCAAGCCTAGGGCAGTCTTTGGCTCTTAGTACTTACAGAACACCCTCTGGACTCATTAGTCTGACCACCCCACTTGCCTGAAACCAGAGATCATCCTATCCCAGGCCACTCTGAACTGGAGTACCTGACATAGTCCCTTTCTCATGGCAAATGCTTTACAAGTTTTGTAGACACACCTGTGTTTTCGTGGCCATGGGGAAATGGAGAGGAAGCAATGGGAAAGAAGGACTTCCAATGAAGATTCACATAGCTTGATGGCTGGCTGCATACACACCAGAAGGCTATAAGGCCACTCCTACCTCCACACTTGCAGCAAGGGCAGTGGAACTAGTGTTAGGCTGTTGATAGGCAGAGAACACAGCATGAGAAATAGATCCATCAACTCACTGCCATCAGTCATGGCCACTTTGGGTTCTAATCACAGTTTACCCTGCACTAAAAGAGACTGGTTAACTAATTACTATCTGGCACTAAAAATCTGGGTGTTAAGTTGGGCACGAGTCAAGTAGATGCCCTGGTCCAACAGGAGCCAGACCTGGGAGAAGCAGGTAAGAGCACAGGCTAAAACAGGCAGGTCAAGGATTTAGAAGGCTGGGTTCTACATATAGGCAGAGTTAGAGCTTTGGAGCCCAATTACAGATCCTGAAGCAGGAAGGCTAGCTTCTCAGTTATGAGTTATGGGGCTCTGGGAAAGCTGCTTAAGCTTAAAGACTCAGTTTCCTCATGTGTAAAATGCAAAATTCTATAGAGAAATATAACAGCTACCATTGGGTGCTCACTATGAGCCAGGTATTTGGTTTAGCCATTTACATAGAGCATTTTACTGGCTCTCTCCAACATTCCTACAAGATACATATGAAGAACTCCCTTTGTGTTCCCATCACCCTTGGCAAGAAGTACTTGTCTAACATGTGGCTCCCCCTCTAGACTATGAGCTAAGAGCTCTGTAACAGAAAAAAGTAGGCCTTATGTCTGTCTGTAGCTCCACAGAGTTCAGGGTACACAGTAGGGGATCAGGAACAATCTGAGTGGATCTGAGAGTGGTGTCAAGCTTGAATGGGGGGCTGGACTTCAATAGAGCCCTGAAGACATGGTGTGTTAAAGAGACCATGTACCCTTATGAATGCATAGTACTTTGTGCATTTGAAAGGACTGTTTGGGCAGTATGCAAGAGCTGCAAGGCATATAATTATAGCCTTGTGCTAATAAATATATCAATATCTTAAAGTTTTAGTTTTTAAAAGTTGACTTTAAAAAGCTCTAAGTAATGTGGAGAAATTGGAACCCTCATATATTGCTGGTGGGTGGGAATGTAAAATGGTACAACCACTCTGGAAAACAGTTTGGTGGTCCCTTAACATGTTAGAAGTAGAGTAACTATATGATCTAGCAATTGCACTCCTGGGTATATATCCAAAAAATTGAAAAACATTATGTAGATACTTGTGCATGCATGTTCATAGCAGCATTATTCATAATAGGTGGAAATAACCTAAATGTCCATCAGCTGGTGAATGGATAAGCAAATTTGATCTATTAATACAATGCAGCCATAAAAAGGAATGAAATGTTGCCCCAGCTGCTGTGGCTCAGTGGGTTGAGTGCCAGTCTGTGAACCAAAGGGTCACCAGTTCTATTCCCAGTCGAACACAACTGGGTTGTGGGCCAGGTCCCCGGTGAGGGGCACTCAAGAGGCAACAACACATTGATGTTTCTCTCCCTCCCTTTCTACCTTCCTTCCCCTCTCTCTAAAAATAAATAAAATAAAATATTTTTAAAGGAGTGAAGTGTTCACCCATGCTACAAGATAGATAAACCTTGAAATCATTTTGCTAAGTGAAAACTACCAGGCAAAAAAAAAGGCACATGTTTTTTAAGTTCCACTTGTAAGAAATGTCCAGAATAGATATATCCATAGAGACAGAAAGTAGACTTGTGGTTGCCTAGGGCTGGAAGGAGGGAGAGAATGTGGAGTGACTACTAATACATACAAGGTTTCTTTTGAGGGTGATGAAAAAGTTCTGGAATTGATTGTGGTGATGGTTCTATATCTCTGTGAATACACTAAATACATTGAATTATACACTTTCCAATAATGAACTGTGTATGACTGTATAGTATGTGAATTATATCCTAATTAAGATTTTTTATAAAGCCCAAATTGTTACCACTCGTTAATCTAAATTGGAGTTTTAGAAAGATGTTCTTTTTAGAGAATGGATGAAGCAAAATCTTTTCAGATTTTGGAGGAAAATAAAAGTTTATATACTCTTTTCTGGTTTCTCCACCCTTGTCAGTGGCCCTGATGTCACACACACAAGCAAGGTGATTTTTTTAAACAATGTTATTTCTAGACTTACCATATAAGAGTAACAAAATGCTAGGATAGGGAGGAGGAAAACGTTAGAAATGGCTTGGTTATTTAGCAATTTCAGCAGTTAAAATCTTCACAGTGTAGAAATAGTTTGTAAACATGTGCCATTTGGGCCCAGATGTCAGCCATAACAGTAGGCTGAAGCAAGCAAGTAAAGGTTTGCAAAGCACTTTTAGCTGATGGTCTAGGAGAAAGAGTGGGTGGAGCATGAGAGCTTGGGAGACTTGGTTTCCACTTCCATCTTAAACAAATCACTTGACTTCTTTGAGTCTCAGCTTCCTCACCTGCAAAATGGAGTTGATCCTCTTTGCTTTTCTTTTAACTCACTTGCACTTTATGAGGGTCAAATGAGAGTTTGAACCTGAAAGCCCCTGGGACAGAGGTGCAGGGGGAAGACCACCCCTGTCTGTAGTGTAGGAAATGGAGCCAGAAACTGAGTTGGATGAAAGCAGTTCTTTTTTCTCTTCCTCCTCTATAATAAAACTTGGTTAGAATCCTGAAAGGAAAACTAGAGATTATAAGGTAACCCCCTTCTTATACAGATAGGGAAATGGAGGCAGAGACTTCTCCAGGATCACAAGGAACAACAGTTGATCTAATATTCCCTCAGGCCCACATTCTGAAAAGAACTGGACAGAAGAAGATTAGTAAATTCCTGAGGCAGCCTCCCAGGTTGTCTGGTGACCCTGCCGTTCCTCAAAGAAATGCCAGTAACATTGAGTTTGCAGCCTTTCCTTGCCATGGCTGAAGAGCCAGTCACTTCATGTCCCTGGGTTTCACTTTCTTTCAATATACTAAACAGTTTGGCCTGGAGGACCTTATGCAGCTTGCCAGCTGGCACCACCCCTGTGTTGACTTTCCTCTCTGGTCATTCACCTATTATGACTCACCAGCCAGAGCAGACAAACAGACTTCCTTTCAGTGGCTGCTGGAGAGAACCTAGACTGACTCCAGATTCCTAGTGAGGCTGGGTGGAGTTTGGGGTGCCATCCTTCCACACTAAACAAAAGACTCATGACCCCCCAGATATTAAGCAAGTTAACGTGGTGGATCAGAGCCCTGGATTATTAATTGGGGCAATACTCAAAAATTCTTCCTTAGCCTCAGAGCCCAAAGTGCTCTATAAAGAAAGTGAGGTGGGGAAGAGACAATGCCACAACTAGGAGAGAAATATGGGCAGTTGTCACTGGGCATTGCAAGGAGGGGTCTCTTAAAGAGGCCTGTATCCACAGTCCAGACTGATGTCTCCAACAATATTGTTGGTGGGTCCAATGAGAAAACTACCTAGGAAGGTGGATTAGGGTAGCTTAACAAGCAGCCAAAAGGGGCAGTGAGTTAAAAGAAGAAACAGAACAGCCATTTAAAAAAAAATAATGAAGACAATTATTAGCCAAGAAAAGATTTGTGAAGAGTTCATGTTCTGGTTGTCTTCCTTAATGCATTCCACTCTTTAAATGGATTTCAAATAACGGGGAGACCCTAGTTAGTTGTACTTACAGACACCATGTACAATCTCATTTGATGGGAGGAAAATGTACTTTCAGAACTTAGGACAATTTAAATTATATCCATTCTTGGAAATACTTTGCAAATACTTCAGGTATTATTTCACAAATGAAAGAAAATAATCAAGGCTACTACCATCGGGTTTGGAGAAAACACTCTAATTTTCAAGATAGGTATTGAGACTTGGCAACAATGTCTTTGGTTTCCAAAAGCAGTGGGGAAATTGTTCATTATAGAAATGGTTCCTGGTCATTCACCTTTGAGAAAACAGTCAACAAAATGCATACAAACAGGCATTAAAGACTAATCAGGCAAGATCAATGTTGAGCAGACAGACAACTTATGCTTCTAAAACAGGTGAAAAGGAAAAGTGACATGAATAGTTTTGGTAAGCTACTCTGGTTGATAGCAAGAGCAGATTTCCATAGCTCAAACTATAGAGTCCATTTCTATGGCCAGTCCTATGCCGAGTTCACCTATTTATTGAGCACAGATCTCTACTGCTGTGATAAACCATGAGAAAGGAAAAACCTGTCAAATCCCAAGTAGATCTTTGATTAAGTCACTTGACTCATGGCTGTTACTACTTCTTCACTTCATAAACCCAAATGTTAATGCTGGAGCAAATAAGACATCTTTTATTCATCAAATCTGTCTTCCCTAGTCAGAAAAAAAAACCCAAAAACTATGCCATTGGCTGGATCTTAAAACTGTGCAGGCCACATATGCAGTGTGCTAGATTACCAGGCAGAGGAAGTTTCAGGAAAACAACCAGAGTCCTACTTCAGGCTTATTTCATTCTGCTCAGGGGCCCCAACCAGCTCTGTTCACCTGAGTTGTTAACTTTGTCCACTGTATTTATTTTTTCTGGACCGATTTCTTTGAAATCCAAATTAGTACCACCTCCACAACTTCAGTAGTCTTTCTTGCTCTAATTCCTTCAAGAATAAATATTTAACTCCATTTGGGGATCAAATACAAACATATATTTCTGGAGTTTAAGGATTCAAGCAGCTAGAGCTTGACAGGCATGTTATTACGACACATCACAGACCTCCAGAGGTTGAGGTTCTTCAATGGAGTGTCAACCATTACCATTCCTCAACTGTGCATTGAGTTAATTAGGAACTCAGAAACACTTCAAATAAATACTTTGCCAAGACTTTCCAGTTCATTCATAAAATCATCCATTCATTTATTTATACAGTCAAGAGCTTGTATCATACTGATTCATCCTTCCACTTTTCGCTCATACAAAGCAAGTACAAGAGAGTTGCAGAGAAGGTATGAGACATTTTTAATTTAAAAAATATTTTATTGTTTATGCTATTACAGTCATTCTACTTTTTCTCCTTTTGCCCCCCTCCACCCAACCTGCACCCCACTTCCATAATCAGTCCCTACTTGATCGTCCATGTCCATGGGTCCTTCGAGTATGTTCTTTGACTAATTCCTTCACCTTCTTTCAATCACTTCCCAACTCCTGCCTCCCCTCTTACAGTTTTCAGTCTGTTCCATGATGCTATGCCTCTGGTTCTATTTTACTAAGAGACAACCATTTCATTTTTTATTACAGTGAAGTTCAGGTAAAGTCCTATAAACTATATAAAACTTTGTGCATCCAAAGGTATTGTTTCAATAATGGTTACCTTTCAAAGTGGTTAAAAAGCCTTTGGTGATTTATAAAATTCATTTCATATTAATTTAAGAAATTGCTTTTTATGAGAAAGTTTCTCTGCTGAGCTTCTTCTGGTCATGGCGAGTTAGAGGGGGTAGCCCTCACAGAGTGGGTCTTTGCTTCCCATAAAAACATTTTCCAACTCTCAAATCATCTGTCAATATACTCAGAAGATCTCAGAATAAAACAAGTCCGAAGCATGTTATTTGGTATGGTGCTTACAGGTTTTGTACAGGTGTTCACTGAAAAGCTCTGAAATTGGAATCAGGAGCCCTGGGTTCAAGTTCCAGCTTGGGGATCACTGCATAAATGTAATTTTCAGCTTCCTCATCATCCTGTCTCTCACCAGCCTGACCACCTCTGCTTGTCTATATCGCTTGATGTTGACTGAGCACTAGACTCTGGGGTGGCAACAGCAGCACCTTCATCTTCATACCTAACAGGCAATTACTGACTGGCACTGTAGTCTGAGACCATGGTAATAGTGCTGACAGATCCAGCTCACTGATGAATCATACTGAGATCATAGTCAACTAGAAGTCCCTAGTTTCTTCTCAAGCCACAGTTCCCCCATGCTACACTTGGGTAGATGGGGTTTCAGAACCAAAATATTAAGACATGGCATTTGACCTTATTATATTTCCCATGACAATCTTGAATTTGGCAAGAATTTGGCAAGAATTTGGCAAGAATTTGGCATGTCTTTGTATTCTAATTCCATGCTATAGAGAATTCTCAACCTCTGATACTCTGTCAGGGGCAAATTTGGTAAGAGTGATTTCTCTATTTCATCCAGATCATTGAGAAAAAGTGAAGCAGGCCAGGAGGGAGGCCTGGGACTTGCCTCTAGAATTCCCTCTTCAAGGGAGGGCATTAATCCATTATCCATGGCCTTTGCTTACAGCCCTTTATGGTTACACAGTCACATAACTGGGTTTTAAATGAAGATTTCACAACAGATGTTGACAATGCTTTGCTGGAGTCCAAAAGCACTTCCCTGCTTTTCCCTGACGTACCTGCCCAATGAGTTCTTCCAACAGAAAAGGAAGCTGTTCTCACACCACAAGCTGCTCTTGATGAACCCATGGCAGCTTCAAGGGGCCTCTGCTCTTTCTGATTCTGTTTTAGACCCACTTTTTACTGACTTCCTTTTCTGAGCACTCATTTACTTACTAGTTCCCTCATAGCATGTTCTACAGTTTTTTTCAGGGAGCCACATCAAAATCTATAGCTAGATAAGATATTTGGAGCTTGGCAAGATCTCTTTGTATCCTAATTCCACACTACAGTTTAAGGAAATATTTTCTGGAAAATTGGAAGTATATGCACATCTGGGGTTTGTGGTTCTTTTTTGCAGTTCTCCATGATTCCTTAAGGATCTATGACAAAGGTTCATAGTCTTGTCAGCAAATGCTCTCTCTTCCTCAGTGTCCTGGCTGCCATCATTCAGCATCCCTCTCACAATCCTTTCATCCATCAGGGTTTTCAAGTCTAGCAGAATAGCATCACCAGCAGGCTAAAGGTCATTCTCTTCCACAAAGCCTAAAGTTATTCTCCAAAGAGCCTTCATCTGTGGGATGAGTCTCCTAACTAGCCAGTGACTCCAGGGGTGTAGTGTCTTTTTGCCTTCTTCTCTCTTTTGGGGGGGCACACACTCTAGCTTTCCATTCCTGACTGATGTGTCTCAACTGTTTCTCTCAGATGCTGTTGCCTCTCCAGAAGGTCTGGAGTCTTCCTCTTGGTGTAAGGAGCTTTAAAATGACAGTTTCTTTGCTATTGGAATGGGGTTTCTTCCTCTCTGCCTTGCCTCATGCCTCTTTTCACGTTCCTGACTCAATCTGTCTTTAAAACAGTGTTCCTGGGTAACATGGGAAGGGGGAAACTGTACCTCCATAACAAACTCAAAAATGGCCAGGGTGGGCTTATTCTGAATTGCTCTCGGCTCACAGCCTTCCAGTATTGGCTGAACATCAATTCCTGCATTTCCAAAACAGGAAGCATATGATGCTTACACTGAAGGGAAGAATCTGAGAAATACTGTGCAAGAGAAGTCAAATGGGTGCAACTGAGTGGTCAGTGAAAAAGACATCTCAGATAATTTATCAAGATCCTGCAATAGGTAGAAGAGGTGATCTGATGACCCACAGTAACTAGAATACAGGGACCATGAACTGAACAACTCAAAAATTCCACATGAGCTTGTATACCTCAGGGAGCTAAAGGAATGTTAACATTGGAATAAAGTTAATAGTATTCACTTTAATCATAACCCTATTTTTGAGAGAGGGAGAGAAAATGAAACTAAACAGTTGTGAAATCAAATTAGGGGGGGAAGTTGTCACAACTCCATGCAGACTTGAGCTGCAATGGTCAACAAGATGTCCAGCTGAACCAGGGGAAGGGCTGGCCAGAGAAACACAAAACTATTGTAGACTGGCAGGGTGTTGGTCAAGAGAGGGAGTTCACCCAGAGGGACCCAAGAAGGGAAGAGCCTGAAGATGGAGCTGGAGAAGTGGATCTGTGAAAGCACTGGGAGCCTGAAAAAGAGTGCTGGGGAAAGGTACATTGCAAGGAGGCCTGGGGAGAGTTTCAGATGCTGCTGCCCAATTAATGATGAAACTGTGGAGAGAACTGAAAGCTTCTCTCTCATACTCATGGTTGTTTTGGTGTGTTCTGATATCAGGTCTGTAGTATAAGTATCCCCATATTATCTTCTGCAGTTAAAAGTACCTCTTTGGTCTCCCAGTACTGTTGATTTGCTGACACGTGAACTTTTTTCTTCCTAATGAGTGATTGTTTTCTTCTATGAAAATTTGTATCATGACACTAACACCATTTTAGCTTTACAACATTGTGTGGGACACTTTTAAATCCTTGATTTTTAATATAGTTCTATATCATATGGTTTCAATCATTAAACTTTGATCCCCTCATTTGACTAAAAAGAGTGTGATTTGGAAAGCAAACAGACCAGTTAAATAAAGTGGATTCAATTCACTGGCAGAGTGTTTGCTTCTCTCCTATGTATAGTTTCTGCTCCTGGGGCCCTGACAGCTCCCAACAGCTGGCTTGCTGGGACCCAGGAAAGAAAGAAATGGGTCTTGACAGTAAGGGGCATTGTTGGATAGGTTGACAGGGCAATCTTGAGATCAGAGCATTGTGGTATGTGATGAGAACATCCCAGACAGTGACAGACAGCCTCTAAGCAGCCACTGGTACAACTTGTACACTTCTGTGCTCCTCACGGTGGCCTTGGCTTAAAGTTTCTCTGGCTGTGTTGAAGGCCAAATCCAACAGGCATTATGTACGCCAAAGGCTGAAATGGCCTTGCAGCTGGCAAGAGTGCTCTAAAGCACAGGCATTGGTGGCCACCAGTTCCCCCATAAAGACAATAATCTATCATTCTCTCCAAAACCTGATGTTCCAGCTAATCACCCAGAGGGGAACTGATGGGTGGTAAGTACTGATAAACTTTTAGGGGGAGGGTAGCTGTTGTGATCAGAGCTGACTCCTAGGAGCCTCACAATTACTCTGAGAAGCAAATGGGGCTGGGGTTCCTATCCCAGAGGAGGGTGCTTTGGCTAGGAAGGGGAATGGGGTTCTGGTGCTATCCAGATGGAGTTTCTTCTAGGATAAAAATAGCCACCTTTATTAGGGAGGACCTAGGGTTGGGTCCTGGCCTGGTTGTTGGGTCTTTCTTTATAACTCGGTAGGCTCTAGATTTGATTCTCTGCCATCATGAGAGGCAGTGTAATAGCCAAGCAGTTAAAGCATGGACTCTGGAACATAATGGTCTGAGTTTGAATCCTAACATCTAACATTGATTCAGTGTGTCCTTGGGAAAGTTACTGAACTTCTCTGTGCATCTGTTTCCTGATCTATAGAAGAGAGATGATAATAATAACATCTGCTCCATAGTGTTGTGATGAAGATCAAAGGTATAATATCTGTAATGTGCTAAGAACAGTCACTGAGTCATGTTAAGCCCCAACAAATGTTACCTAGTAGTACTGTCTTTGCCTAGGCCCTCAATCCAGGTCCTGGCAGAGCGGCACTTGACGACTGTGAAAACAGCTGCTTGGTGGAATGAAACATTGTCATGGTGCACAAAACAATGTTGACAGTTTTTCTCTCCTGTCTCTCCAAACTAGAATGTGAGCTCCATGCTGAATACCAGTCCTTAGAAAAGAGCCTGGCACCTGGCAGGTCTATCAGTGAAGAGTGAATGAGCAGGTACAGGAACCCCACCACCACCAGCCTTACAGCATATGGCTCTGGAAAGGTCCCAATATTTAAAAAATTACTAACATGGGTGCAAACACAGTTGGGTGACAGAGACGAAAACAGACCTAAGCAGTCTTCAACCCTTGTACTGACATAGTATGAAGAGCTGAAGACCTGACTGAGGAGCCAGAGGGCTGGGCTTTGAGAGGTTCTGCTTCTCCCTTACTGCTGGGTCTTGGAGAGTCCCTGTCCTTTTGTGGGGTTCAGTGTCCTTTCTGGATAACAAACAATGTAACAGGGGACCCTGTTCTGCACCCTCCAGGAAGTTTCTTTCCCATCATCACACACATACACAGCATTAGCAAAACAAGAGGGGAAGGGACACAACCAGTTCCTAGGTTTGGGCTCACTACTATCAAGTTCAAGGTCAGGCTCAATTTCTAACAGCAATATCCACACACCATTTCTATGTCAATTATAGGAGCCAATTTCTCTGGCTTACTTTTAGAAAGTTCATTTTCTGTCACTCCTATTTCCAACTGTGCAACATTTGAGGTCTGTCCAGAAGGGATCCAGCCATGTAATATGAAAAACAGATATTTACTGAAGAAGATACAAGATAAAGAAACTGCACACAGTACAATGACACCCCAGTCCCTTTCAAAGTAGGCACCTTGGGACCTCACACAGTTTTCCAATCACCATCAGCTGCCCCATCATATTTTCCTGAAACTCATCGACATTCTGAAATCTCTTCCCTTCCAAAGGTGATTTTAGTTTTGGGAAAAGCCAGGAGTCACAGGGTGCTAAATCTGGGCTGTAGGTGGGGGGGCTAAGTCCCCTGGGTGATTCGATGTTTTGCCAAAAAACTCTGCACAAGATGTGATGCATGAGCAGGTGCATTGTCATCATGAAGCTGCCAATCACCAGTAGCCCATAACTGCGGCCTTCTGAATCATCTGAATAGTTTCTGCAGAGGAATGTTCGAGCTTAACGCAAAATTTGATGCAGACGTGTTGCTCTATTCACTCAGTCATTTTGAATGCAACAGCTACCCAGTAGATATGCTTACTCAATGGTGTCTACTGCCCCCACTGACTAGTACAGTGAGGTCATCATTGTTCACACATGCGCATTCCAGTCCACTCTACTCTCCTTGGCTGCCAGGTTACATCAATATCACACAAACTATTCTCAATATATTAACAATGGCTGGACTTTTTCTAGACAGACCTCATCATATATTTTAAACAAGACATTTTAGCATGTGCTTCTAAGAGGACATATTCTGTGGAGAGGCAGTTCAGCTGGCTACTTTATCAGAAGTGCACGGACCATACCATAGCAGAGAAAAGGATGAGCCCAGACTAGTCAATTGGTGCACATCATTTTAGGTTGTTCATTTTTACTACTTTTGTTTCCAGAAATAAGACTCCATCTTGGCATCCATGGTCCTCATCCCTAACTCCTTGTCATCTTTGGTTACTCACAACATTAATAGCTATCTGAGATGGTGTGGTTGGCTTATCTACCTGCTGCCAAACAGCCATCCAAAGGCATTATACAATAGAATGGGGCTTTAACAAGAGGCAAAGTCAGAGACATGAACTGGTGTATGGACCACAATAATGCTGATGACTCAGCAAGGGGAGCAGCAAACTGATTGTACCATTTCATAAAAACCGATACAATCCAAAAGAAACTGCATTGGGTGGGTGTCAGCCTGATAGCTCAGCAGACCACCTGATATCTCCGTGGAGTTCCTCAAGGCCAGTGGGAAGTTTGCAGCACATCTGACCTTTGGAGCACCTCAGAGCATCCTTACAAAAGAGGTTGTCCAGTGCAAGTCAGGAAAAATGGATCTCCCTTCTCTGTCACATTCCACTTCTTCATAGTTGTAAGTTCTTGTTTGCCATCACATTGTATTTCCTTTCTCCATCATGTGCCAGCATACTTAAAAGGTGGAGAACAGCATACACAAGTGGCTTATAGATGGTTACTAGCTAGCAGAGAAGCATTTGAAAACAGGTCATGCAACCAAATGCCAGTGGGTGAGTGAACCACCACCCAGGACCAAATCCCCCTCATGGACTGTGCAAGTTTAGCTACTGAATGCTTCTGTTTGCAGACATAAATATCCACTTAGGAGTTCTCTGTGAAAACACTGCTGAAGCCAACATTTGGGCTCAAGGAATGTTACCAGGGCTGCAGAATCACTAAAATCATTTTTCTGCCTTGTGCCTTTGCAACACTCTCCTGAAAGAATGTACTGAAATCTTATAGATAAAACTTGACATAGAATAAAGTAAGTTACCAGTACATAAAATATGGGACTTCAAATTAAAAGTATTGTAGATATAAAAAAAAAACTCTGCAGATAAAAAGAAGAGATTTTCCCCTTATTTAAAACAGATCCTTTTGCTAAATTACTGAAATGGAATTATCAAGAACCATTAATTAAGAAAAACCTGTTCCATTTATGATGCAAAACTATATAGATGGAGGAACCAATAGACTGAAAATGAAATTAACTTGGACCACAAGGAACATTTTGTTTTCTCCCCGAGCCCCGTTTGGTATTTCATATTTTCCCCAGATACAGTATGGGTTGCCCCACCATCATTGTGGTAAGAGCAGCCCCCCAAAACCTCTCCCAGTGCTGTGCTAGTAAATGTTTAACAAGCAACGCTCCAGGGTGGAAAAAAAACTGAGTTAAAGCTCTGTTGCAGCACTTAATGGTTTCTGTTGTAAATACTCTCATTGTGGCTGATTTCAAGCTGCCAACATGATGTCAAACAGCTCACAAAATTCCTGAAAACATAACAATTGGCAGGTAGATACTATTATTCCCATTTGACAAAGGAGAAAACTGATGATCAGAGAGTTTCGGCAGCTCACTTAACGTCACACAACTCATAAGTGGGGGAGCTAGGACTGGAACCAAAGTTCCTTGTTTGTGCTTTGTCATTGAGAAGAAAGTACAGTATAAGAAAAAGTTGTAAGATCAACAGCTCGACTAAACTGAGAAATCAGGGGGGGAAATCCCAACCAATTACACAGGTTTCAGTCTTGCCTTAGCAGGGGGCTCTTAACCTAGGGTTCATGGATAGAATTCAGAGAATCTATAACTCAAATGGAGAAGAAAATCATATCTTTATTTTCACTAACCTCTAAATGAAATTTAGCATTTCCTTCAATTATGAACATTGGTGACAAACCATAGTAATATTTACAGAACATGTGGCTTCATCACAGATATTTCACATTACAGTCATAGCCAGGGTCTCCAAATATCACCACCTTGAAATTGCAGTAATTATGAGACCTACTGCTAGATCTTATTTAATATGTTAAAAAGTACTTAGATAAAAATGACAAATTTGTTTTGTTAATATAACTATTTTGATCTAATTGTTATCTTTTTGATCCTATTATTTTATTTTGTGCATTTAAAAACTGTTTTTTTTTTTAGAAAGGTCCCTAAGTTTCACCAGAAAGCCAAGGGCATCATAACACAGAACAGGTAAAGAATCCTGGCCTTTGAGAGCCATTTCTTAAGAACCCAGTAGTGATCCTCTTTTTCTCTTCCAGAAGGTTTGAACATTAGCTGGGCCCTATAGAGGTCAGAAAGCACCCATCACAAGTATTATAAGGATTGTCCCCTGCCAATGTCCAGGTATAATGACTCTTCTGATGACTAGTTAATGAGGTTCTCCTGAGTGCTCCATGTCTGGTTTCCAGACACAGCCATGTTTGCTTATTTAGGATGGCAGGTGCCCATTTGGACAGAGGCCGTGCCCATGATCCATAATCATCATCAGGCACTCCTACGTTTTCCCCCAGTTAAACAGGGATCATGAGTCAGATGCTCCTGGGGAATTGCTGAGAAGCAGCTTTCAGAGATGAAAATGAAAATGAAGCAGAGAAAACAAAGGGAGGAGAGGGGAGAAGCTGGATCAGACCCCTGATTCCTGTCCTAGGCTATCCTACAAGCCCTGATCTATGGAAAAGGGGTTCTGTCCTTTCCTTGCAGCCTGAATCACTCCAGGGTGGCTCTGCTCCTTTCCCTGTGTCTCCCTTTGTCTCCCTTTGTCTCCCTTTGTGAGGCCCAAAACCTAGCCAATGTCTACCACAGAGAAATTCTAGAACAAGTGAATTACTATCTTAATGGAAAAATACTAACAGGATGGGTCTTCCAGGGAACATGGGACTCATCTCTTGGCTTAAGCATCAAGGGATTCCATAAGAACACAGAGGACCCCAGGGGCATGAGGGCAGTAAAGTTGCAGAGTTTGGGATTTGGTGTAGTTTAGGATGGGTAGCACTAGTTTTGGGTCATTTCTATCTTGGCTCTAAGAGATTATGGAGGTCCGAGGGCAGCACGCCTTCCCTTGCTAACTTGCATGCTTGGATTGCACCTTGTTGGGAAAGGATGTCCTTGCACAAATTGTTTTTCGTTTTAACAGCTCTGTCACTCACTAGTTATGGGACAGGTAACACAGACTTTTTACCCTTTCTGTGCCTAAGTGTCCTTGTTTGTAAAATGGAGGCAATAAAAATAGAATCTATCCCTCAGGTGTTGCAAGGATTAAAAAGAGCCACCAAGTGTAAAGTCCTGAGGACTATGTCTGATCCACAGGGAGTACCTGGTAAGGATTAGCTATTGTCACTGATCTTCTTAGCGTGAGGAAAAAAGACATCCAGCACCTATGCTTGACAAAGGGAACAGACCTTTCTCTTCCTCCTATTCCCGTCACTTTAAATCCAAGAATGGCCCAAGGAGACTATATTTCATTAGGGCTGGAAAAACTCCATTAAATGCAGTTAGTATAAATATCTGAGATACAAAGAACAGAGATTTGATATAAAATGTCTGCAACTCAAGGACTAGGCTGAGGCCCCAGAGCTGGGCTCAAGTTGTCATCCCTGGACCACCTATTCTTAGCCACATCTTGTACATGGGGACACTAAGGTCTGAGGAAGGGAGCAGCCAGATAGCTCTGGAAGAGCCATTGTCAAGAACAGAAGTCTCCTATCTCCAGGTATGGCAGCATCCTGAGAGTCACAAAAACACAAAGTCCTCAGTCTAGCAGAAAACTTCTCTGAGAAGGTATGGTATCATCCAAGCCCCCTCCTCACTTTGCCTTTCTACAATCAGCCTTTAAAGAGATAATAGAAAAGAGAAGAAGGGCTGTACAATACAGCAAGCACTCAAAAGGTGGAAAGCAGGTTAACGCCACAACTTTCTTCTTTTTCTGGCTTATTCTGAGGTATATGCTAAGTATATGCTGCCCCAGTGCAATGGGTTCCCAGATCCAGGGCAATAACATGGTCACACAGACCTGTTCCAAAGCCTAGAAGTGAGTGCCCAGAAAATTTGCTCATTTATTCTCCAGAGAGTTTCAATTCCCCTAGCAGGCAGCCAGGGAAGGCTCTGAACATTTGGCTATCCCCTCCCTCCCTCAGTCACCCACAGTTCTCAATCTTTGCTTCAAAGGAACCAGCTTGACTCCTGCTGACCTTCTCTTATTTTCAAATCTCTGTCCCTACATCCAGTTTCCCCTTCATCACTTGCCCCTCCTCCCAATCTTGCTTCATAACATTGAATAAAGGTTATTTCTGGATCCAGCCCAATGTCTAATTTGCTGCAGAACATGTGTGAAAAACCATGAACCTCTGCCAACCCCATAGAAAGCCAAGGATTTTAAAAACCACATCATTGTGGAATATAATATTGTACAACTACTTTGAAAAGACAGTTTAGGAATTTCTTGAAAAGCTAATATACACCTTATGATCCAAGTATTTTATTGCTGGGCATTTACCTAAGAGAAAAAGAAAGAGTATGTCCAAACACTTGTCACTTATGTTGACAGCAGCTGTATTTATATTCACCAAAAACGGGGAAAAAAAGACATCCATCAACAGGTGAATGGATAAATACACAGTGGCATAATCCATAGAATAGAATAATTCTCAGCAATAAAAAAGGAATAAACAATTGGTACACACAACATGGCTGAATCTTAATCATTATGCTAAATGAAAGAAGCGAGACCAAAAAAAGACAGTTTCTATTCTATGATTCCATTTACACAAAACTCTAGAAAATGTGATGTACTCAGAATTGAGATAAGACAGATCAGTGGTTGTCTGGGGATGGTGGAGAGAGGCAAGAGGGAAGGATTACCAAGGGACAATAGAGGCATCACTTTGGGGAGTGCTGGGTATATGCATTATCTTGACTGTGGTGATGGTGTAGATATGTATCCAAACTGATGAAATTAGCCCTGACCAGCGTGGCTCAGTTGGTTTGGTGTTGTCTCATAAAGCAAAAATTTCAATTCCTGCTTAGGGCACATGCCTAGGTTGTGGATTTGGTCCCTAGTTGGAGCATGTACAAGAAGCAACCAATCGATGTTTCTCTCCCTGTCTTTGTCTCTCCCTTCCCCTCTCTCTAAAAATAAATAAAGTTTTAAAAAAAATTAAAAACTGATCAAATTGTACTTGAAATACGAGTTCTGCCCAGAAGGTATCCAGCCACTCAATATGAAAAATAGAGACATTATTGAAGAAGATACAAGATAAAGAAACATTGTACATAGAACAATGACACCTCAGTGCCCTTCAAAGTAGGCACCTTGAGATCTCACACAGATCTCCTAGTCACCATCAGCTGCTCCATTGCATTTTCCTGAATCTCATCGATGGTCTGAAATCTCTTCCTTTCAAAGGTTATTTTAGTCTTGGGAAAAGTCAGAAGTCACAGGACACCAAATCTAGGTTATAGGGGGGCTGAGTCACCTGTGTGATTTGATGTTTTGCCAAAATACTCTGCACAAGACGTGATGCATGAGCAGGCACATGGTCATGATGATGCTGCCGTCAATCACCAGCTGCCCATAGCTGCAGCTTTTTGAATCATCCAAATAGTTTCCACAGAGTAATGTTTAAGCTTAATGTGAAATTTGATGCAGATTCATGTTCTACTTATTCAGTCATTTTGAATGCAACAGCCACACAGTATACATGCTCACTCAATGGTGTCTACTGCCTCCACTGACTAGTACAGTGAAGTTGTCATTGTTCATATATGTGGATTCTAGTCCACTCTTCTTGGCTGCCAGGTTACATTGATATCTCACAAACCATCCTCATTGTATTAAAAATGGCTGGGCTTTTTCTGGACAGACCTCATATGTACAGTTCATTCTATCTGAATTATGCACCAACAAGGAGCAAATAAATTAATGTTCCCTCACCACAGCACCTCTGTTTCCAATTTTCGGTGATATCTCTAAGCCTCAGGGCATGGGAATATCAGCAGTTTTAGACATTTCATAGGATGCATCAATGCACTAGGCTCATCATTTTGATGGGTCTGTGCTTTCTCAGCTTTCTGAATTAAGAGTCTCCAGTATATTTTCCTTGGAATTTTCTGGAGGGTTCATAGGAAGCCACAACCTAGAGAGGAGCTTCTTGTAAAGGATATTGTTCTTTAAAATCACAACCATTTGGACTGATCCTTTCACAGGAATTGAGGGAATGCAGTGCACCTTGCCTCCTTACAATTTCATTTTACCCAGAATCAGATGGAAGCATGTATTGTTCTACCATGTGGGCACCGTGAAGCGATTCTCAGCAGGGCCAGGTTACCCTGCTTTTAATTCCACATAGACAAATGGGAGTGCACGGCAACTCACTCAGGCCCTCTGTGTTGCCTGCTGCTTAGCTGAAGATGGTGAGACTGCCCTGCCCTCCCCAGGACCGTATATAGAATTACTGATCTCCAAATGTTCAGAAACCAAGTAATAAAACATAGTTTGAGGCCTCCAATGTCTTTGTTTATTAAGGTAAAAGTCTCATAACATAAAGTTATCAATTTTTTTGATACAGTTCTGTGGCATTTAGTACATTCACAATGCTGTGCAACCATAGGCTCCATCTAGTTCCATCACCTCAAAAGGAAACTAACTTTGGATTCATTAGCAGTCACTCCCCAACTCCTATTCCCCATCCAAGACCCTGGCAACCATGAATATGCATTCTATCTCTCTGAATTTATCTATTTGGGGCATTTCATGTAAATTTAATTGTACAGTGTCTGATCATTTGTGTCTGGCTTCTTTTCCTTAGTATATTTTGGAAGTTCATCCATGTTGTAGTGTATACCAGGACTTTGTGCCTGTTCGTGTCTAAATAATATTCCAGTGCATGAATAGCAATGCCTTTTAATATTTTTGCCTTTTCTCTACATTTTAATCAAAATTCTCTGCTAGAACACATACTAGATGAAGCCTGTATAATTGTCACAAATTAAGAGATGAGATGAGGGGTGCTGAGGTACAGCAGGAAGAATACTTCCTGGGAGGTCTGGGTTCTACCTTTCCAGGGATCTTCCAGTCTATGACCAGGAGGTAACCACTTAAGCCATGGGGCAGAATGAACTTAGAGATCTCTTAGGAGACAACCTTGTTTCTCAGGGAATAGCATGTGACAACTTCTGACCAACACCCAGTAATTTTTTCTAATATGCTCCTCTTTAAAAATAAATGGGGTAAGCTGGGGACAAAATACAAAATGATGTCTTCCCAAGTCACCAAAACAGCCAGTGCCAGATTTTTACACCATGAATGTCCTCTTATCACCCTCTCAATAGTCTCCGACAGCCTGTTCAATTGTTCTTTCATACCATTTATGTTAGTGTTCTGTGGCTGCCATAACAAATTACCACAAACTGGCTTACTTAAAACAAAAGAAATTTATTATCTCACAGTTTTGGGAAGTCTGAAATCCAGGTGCTGGCAGGGTTGGTTCCTTCTGGAGGCTCTGAGGAAGATTCTGTTCTATGCCAATCTCTTAGCTTCTGGTGCTATTGGAAACCCTTGATATCCCTTGGCTTGTAGATAATCACACCATCTCTCTCTCTCTCTCTCTCTCTCTCTCTCTCTCTCTCTCTCTCTCTCTCTCTCTCCCTCTCTGTCTTCACGTGGACTTCTCCTCTTTGTATGTCTCTATGCCAACTTTCCCTCTTTTTATGGCACTGGTCATATTGGATCAGGGCTCACCTTAATAATCTGAACTTGATATCATGTGCAAAGACTCTATTTCCTAGTACAGTCACATTCATAGATTGTAGGGTTAGGACTTTGACATATTATTTGGGGTTGGGGTACAATTCAACCAAAAATACCATTCAAGTCTCCAAGTTAAACACCTTGCACCATTGTTAATGACAGTATTTCTATCACAGATTCTTGCCCACATCTTTGTATGGGTAAAACATCAGTTAAGCCTGTATTTGGAATAATAGCCATATATTGATTATGCCCCTGAACCATCTGTCAGGTCTATGTCCTTCCACTGCCCTGGTTTATTTTCATCATCTTTCCCCTGGAATTCTGCCACAACCTTCTCCCAAGGGACCATCTCTGTCTCTAATCTCTGCTTTCCAATTTATCCTCTATAGTGCAGTCAGAACAACCTTTCCTAACTACTGATCTTACCATCTTCCCTGCTCCCTACAGGGAAAGTTCCAGAGAATGGCCTTAGGAGTCCCCCACATTTGCCAACCCCTCTGTCCTGTCTTTAGCCCTCTAGACCTCTTACTGCTCTCAAAATCAACATCTCAGGGTCTGAGCAAAAGCTTATGGTGATGGTTTTTGCCCTGCATGACAACTTCTTCACTGCAAGTGACCTCTGAGCTATAGGGCCTCTCCTTTCTCTGAACCTGAATACCACTTGGTTTGGAACCATCCACCCCTTGAGAATTTACCCTGGGTTGGGCATGAGACTTGGTATTCAGTGGCAAAAGTTGACCTATGATGTATGTCAGATGGCAATGGACACCAACACAGAAGAGCTTAAGGTCATAAAGCCTAACTTGATATCAAGTTCCTATAGGGCAAAAAGTGCACCTCACCAGAATTTCATATGCAGTGCTTAGCAGAGTACCTGACACAGAGCAGGTACTCAGAAAATGTTTGTGGAATGAACTCTGACTTAGGAGACTGGAGAAAAATTTACAGAAGAAGTGACATCTGAGTGAGACCCTAATGAGGTAAAGAAGGCTGAGTGGAAGATACATAAATGGATCAAAGACAGTCACTGCCCTAAAGGAATTAAGCTTCTAAAAATAATTATACCACAAGGCTGCAAGCAACCAATACCTCAAAAAAACAGAAATGCCCTATGGGGGTTCATGGAGGAGGCAGTATTCTAGATTTTGATTTGTATTCATGTTCACTGACATTATACTTATTCATCAGCATGGTGTAATGATCGCTGACAGCCTTCCTACTAAGATGCTGATGCTGCCAACTCTCTTTACACCCACTGATAGAGCAGGAAAGAACTATCCACAACTAATGTTGATACAGGTCTTTAGAAAGCTAGTGTATTCTTGCTCCTTCTTCATCCTCCTACTTCTCCTTCTCTTCCTTTTTCTCCTTCTTCTTTTCCTCTCCCTCCTCCCCACTCAAGAGAAGCTGGGATAGGAAGGAGAAAAAGACTAGGGTCAAGTCAGAAAACGCCCTAGATTTTAGGCAAAGAAATTTGACCTTCAGTCTGTGTGTACTGAAACCTGGTAGAGCCATGGCCAGAACTGTGCTGTAGGAGAAACCCATTAAAAGTCCAAAGACATGTGGGAAACAACCATTGTAAGATGAAAAAGCAGTCCAAGAAAGGGTCATGAGTTCAGGGTTCAAGATGGATGCTGAACAAGCACAGAATGATGATTTTAGAAAGGAAGTGATAACACACACACACACACACACATATATATATATGAATATATATATATATATATATATATGAATGCTTCCATCTAACATGGGGATTTTTATTATGACAGTTTCTAAAATGCTAGAAAATCAGGACTGAATGACCAATTAGCTGTTGATCAGGTGTGAAAGGATGAGTTGGAAATATCTCCACAGTTTCTGCTGAGTATTGGTATTATTGGAGTGAGGGTTGGGGTAAGCAGAAAAGAAGAGAAATTGATCTTTTCATACATTGAATTGAAGGTATGAGATGGTTAGCCAAGTAAGCAGGTAGGATAAACTGTTACAAATCTGGATTTGGAGCTCAAGTGACACTCTGAAGATATAGATTTGAGAGTCACTTATTTACTTTATGTACCCAAACAACCAGGGAAAGCACACACACAATAGATAAAAAAAACTCCTCCTTACAAAACTAACAAAGAAAATTACATCCTTAGGAAGAAGCAGAACAAACATGTATACAACTTCTATGAAAACCCTGGCCAGTGTGGCTCAGTTGGTTAGAGCATTTCCTGGTAAACTGAAAGGTTGTGGGATCAATTCCAGTCAGGGCACATGCCTAGTTTGCAGGTTCAATCCCTGGTTGGGGTGTGTACGATAGTCAACTGATTGATGTTTCTCTTTTACATCAGTGTTTCTCTCCTCTCTCCCCCCTGCCCCCTCTCTTTAAAATCAATAAGTACCTCTTCAGGTAAGGATTAAAAAAAAAACCTTCTGTGAAACAAATGCTAAAATAAAACTCCATAAAGATGTGAAAGTATACCTGAACAAATGAAAGACACTCTTTGTTCTTGAATAGAATGACTCAACAACATAAAAATGTCAGTTCTCTCTAGTTTAGTTTATAAATATCAAATGCAATCCTGACTAAAAATGTCAACAAGCTTTTTTTAATGATGCTAGACAAGTTGATATTAAATTTTATATGGAAATGTAAGCATACAAGAATAGCAAGGAAAACATAGGATACTTCTGGTTCCGACCAAGATGGTTAATAGTCCCATTCCTCCCAGGTCCCCCCTCTTACACTGAAGACACCTGCACATTGCCCAACAATGTGAATATACTTAACAATACTGAATGCACACTTACAAGTGGTTAAGATGATAAATTCCACGTTATGTGTATTTTATCACAATTAGAAACTTTTCAGTCCTGGCTGTTGTGGCTCAGTGAATTGAGTGCTGGCTTATGAACCAAAGGGTCACTGATTCAATTCCCAGTCAGGGCACATGCCTGGGTTGCCAGCCTGTTCCCCCAGTAGGGGTGCATGAGAGGCAACCACACATTGATGTTTCTCTCCCTCTCTTTCTCCCTCCCTTCCCTCTGTCCAAAAATAAACAAATAAAATCTTTAGAAAAAAGAAACATTTCAAAAAGCAAGCTGCAGAAACAAACAAGACCTGGACATAATATAACTAGAGGAATAACACAGCAGTGAGTTCCTTGTGCTCTTTTTTTATTGACTCCTCTATATTCTAGACAGGATGCTGCAGAAGCCTCCAAGCTGGATCTGCCAACAGGTATAGTACAAAAAAAAAGCTTCAATAAAAGTATTTCCCCACTAGTCAAAGCACTGTGGAAAAGTGGACTAAATGAAAGAAAACTTTCTTGAAAATCTCTACCCTACTACAGCGAACACCAAAATAAAAGCCATTCCTCTTTTATGGTTTCATATAGGTAAAGTGGAAAGGTGATATTCCATCTCACGCCCCCCACCTCCAGTCCCAGAGAAATAGATGGGCATTCTCTGATTCTTCTGTCTGGAGGTGTCAAAGGTCCAAGCAGGCTCCCACTCCCCAAACCAGGGTAAGGTCAGCTCAACAGGCAATTACAGACATTCTTAAAAAAAAAACAACTAGAAAATCTCAGATAAGAAATAGAAACTATAAACAAAACCAATGGAAATTATAGAATTGAAAAATATAAATAACAAAAATAAAATCACTCACTGAAGGGCTAATTAGTAGAATGGAGATGAGAGAAGATAGAATTAATAAACTTGATGGCATATCAATAAAATTCAGGCAATCTGAACAACAGAGACAAAGTAAATTAAAAAAGAAAGAGGAAGAGGAGAAGTGTAAGGAGTAGGCCTTCTTGGACTTGTGGAACAACAACAAAAGAGCCAACATTTGTATCAAAGGAGGAGAGAGTGAGATTGAAAAATTAGTCAAAGAAATAATGACTGAAATTTTTCAAAATTTGGCAAAATCATAAAGTTACAGGCTCAAGAATCTAAGATATACCAAACTGGAAAAACCCAAAGAAATTCATGCCAAGACACTTCATAATTAAACTTCTAAAAACTAAAAGGCAGAAAACTCTTGAGAACAATCAGACAATAATGACACATTATTTACAGAGAACTATCACTTCATATAACAGATTTCTTTTCAGGAACCATGGAGCTGCTCCTGTAGAATGAAGTGGCATAACAATTTTCAACTGCTGAAATAAAGAACTATCAACTCAAAATTATATATCTGCTAAAAATATATCCTTCAAGAATGAAGAGGAAATCAAGACATTCTCAGATGAACAAAAGCTAAAACACACTGTTGATAACAATCCCAGTATTTTTTTTAAAAGGCTATAGGAAGTTCTCTATGTAGAAAGAAAATAACAGAAAAAAACCTTGAAATTTCATAAAGAAAAGAAGAAATTCAGACTAGGTAAGGTCCCCTCTGCCCTGGGCAGTTGGGATAGGCGCCCATCAACATCCCACCTCCCCACACTGCCTGGGCACGCCCAGGGCAGTGCAGTGGCCTCAGCCATGGAAGCGCCCGGGCAGCAGTCAGCAGTTGGGCAAGAAGGATCTGATCAGAAGGATCTGATCAGCCTGCAGTGGACTAGGGGCCCAGCCGGGGCAGGCTAGGGCCAGGTTGCAGAGCTGACAGGTTCTTCATGATGAAAGATTTTGGGATGCTTCTCTGTCCTCTTTGTAGTTGGTAGTTTGGTTGGTGAAGAGATGGCTAACTGTCAAAACCTTTCTCCAGAACCTTGCCAGAGGAATCAAAGACTCCATCTGGGGAATTTGTACCAACTCAAAGCTTAATCTTTGAATTTAGCAAAAGAGAGAGGAGCAACATTGAAGAAGGGCAGGTAGTGTCCTGGTGCAGAGGAGAATGGAGAGCATAGACAGGAAACAAGAGAGTGAGCCACATATTGTTAGTAGAATTTTCCAGCGCAGCGCTTGGAATGGTGGAGTATTCTGGTTCAGTCTCTTCCAGTTCTATCCACTGTTTATTCCTGTACTTCAGTCCGTAACTGCCTGAATTATTGGTGATCCGTCTCTACATGGAGATGCTTGGTTGCAGCTGGAATTCTTTCTCACCCTCAATTTTCAGTGCTCTTTGGGTGCTTCCCGTTTGTCCTTAGCAAAGTTGTGAATTACATTTGGTTTCAAGATATAGCTGATCTGGCATTTGAGGTATCAGGAAGGAAGCCTCACCCATTCCCTAGTATTAGCAAAATCATTGCTGACATTGCTCTTCAACCTTCTGCTTCAGGTTCTTTTCTTCATCCAGAGGGTGTTTGTGAGTCTCCTTCCCATCCACCTTGTTGGTCCATGGGTTATTCTGCATATGTCCCTTCCCTATTCACTATACTGCTTTGAATGTCATTGGTTCAATAAAGAAATTGAAATGCACCAGTGTTTCTCACACATAGAGAGGAATTGACCTTACTACTTCGGATTTGGTTTGCCTTTGCCTTTCCTCACAGCAATGCAGTCCTCATACATTATCAGTGGCTGCCTCTTCTCTGTTCCCTTTCCTTTATTCATTATCAGTGCCAGTGAAGCAAACACCCCTGGAAAAGCTTACCTTTACTAGTTGCACCTCTTCTCCTTGATGTTTTTTCTTCTTTCCTTTTATTTTTTATTTAATCTTTATTGTATTTTTTCATTACCATTTAGTCACCTTATACCCCAAACCCCCCAGCAATATCCACACTGTTGCCCATGTCCTGAGTCCTTTTCCATTTTTGCTCAATCCCTCCAACTCTTAACCACTCTTCCACTAGTTATCATCTGCTCTCCATCTATGAGTCTGTCCCCATTTTCATTATTAGTTCAGTTTGTTCACTAGATTCTATACATGAGTGAAATCATATGGTATTTGTCTTTCTCTGACTAGCTTATTTCACTTAGCATAATGTTCTCCACATCTACTCACACTGTTGCAAAGGGTAAAATTTTCTTTTTTACAGCCAAATAGAATTCCACTGTGTAACTGTCTCATAGTTGTTTTATGCACTCTTCTACTGATGGACACTTGGGCTGCTTCCATATCTTGGCAATTGTAGATAATGCACCAATGAACACAGGTGTGCTTATGTTCTTTTGAATTAGTGCTTTGGGTTCCTTTGGGTATATTCCCTGAAGGGAGATGGCTGGGTCAAAAAGCATATTCATTTTTAATTTTTTGAGGTATCTCCATACTGTTTTTCACAGTGGCTGCATCAGCCTGCATTCCCAGCAACAGTGCAAAAGGGTTCTCCTTTCTCCACATCCTCATCAGCACTTATTGTTTGTTGATATATTGATGATGGCCATTCTGTCAAGTGTGAGATGGTATCTCATTGTGGTTTTAGTTTGCATTTCTGATGATTTGTGATATTAAGGATATGTTCATATGTCTATTGGCCATCTGCACATCCTCTTTGGAGAAGTGTCTGTTCAGGTCCTTTGTCCATTTCTTAATTTGGTTGTTTGGTTTTTTTTGGTGTTGAGTTTTGTAAGTACTTCATACATTTTGGGTATTAACCCCTTATCAGATGTATCAGCGAATATGTTTTCCGATTCTGTGGGTTGTGTTTTTATTTTGCTGAGATTTTCTTTGCTGTGCAAAAACTTTTTAGTTTGATGTAGTCTCATTTGTTTATATTTACTTTTGTTTCCATTCCTTGGAGAGATATATCCAATAAAAAATTGCTATGAGCAAATGCCCAACATTTTACTGCCTACATTTTCTTCCAGGATGTTTATGATTTCAGGTCTAAAATTTAAGTCTTTGATCTATTTTGAATTTGTTCTTCTATGTGGTGTAGAAGGTGGTCTAGTTTCATTTTTTGCATGTATCTGTCCAATTTTCCCAAGCCCTTTATTAAATAAACTATATTTAGCCCATTGTATGTGCTTGCTTCCTCTGTCAAATATTAATTGGCTATAAAAGTGTGGGTTTATTTCTGGGCTCTCTATTCTGTGCCATTGAGCTATGTTTCTGTTTTTATGCCAGATCCATGCTGTTTTGATTACTATGGCCTTATAGTATAGTTTGATATTAGGTAGTGTGAGTCCTAAAATATTGTTGTTCTTTCTCTGGATCATTGTTGTTATGTGGGGCCTTTTGTGATTCCATATAAATTTTTGAAATATTAGTTCTGGTTCTGCAAAATATGTCATTGGAATCGTGACAGAAATTGTGTTGAACCTATAGATTGCTTTGGGTAGTATGTACATTTTAACAATGTTAATTCTTTTATCCATGAACACTTATGTGCTTCCACTTATTTGTATCTTCTTCAATTCCTTTCTTCAGTGTCATATTTTTCCAAGTACAGGGCTTTTACCTCCTTGGTTATGCTTATCCCTAGGTATTTTACTCTTTTTGAAGCAATTATGAATGAGATTGTTTTCTTAATTCCCTTTCTGTCAGCTCATTATTGGCACATAAAAATGCAACTGATTTCTGGATATTAATTTTGTATCTTGCTACTTTGCTGAATTCATTTATCAGTTCTAGTACTTTCTTGGTGGAATCTTTGGGGTTCTCTAGGTACAGTATCATGCCATCTACAAGTAAAGACAGTTTTATTTCTTCCTTTCCAATTTGGAGGCCTTCTCTATCTTCTTCTTGTCTGATTGTTCCAGCTAGAATTTCTAGTACTATGTTGAATAAGAGAGGTGAAAACAGACATCCCTGTCTTGTTCCTGATCTTAAGGAGAACGCTTGTAGTTTTTTAGTATGATGCTGGTAGTAGGTTTGTCACATATGGCCTTTATTACATTTAAGTATGTTGCCTCTATTCCCACTTTGCTGAGAGTGTTTATCATAAATGGGGGCTGGAGTTAATTAAGTACTTTTCCTGTACCTATTGATATGATCACATCATTTTATCCTTCATTTTGTTTACATGGTGAATTACATTTATTGATTTGGGAATGTTTTATGAACCTTGCATTCCCAAAATAAATCCCACTTGATCATGGTGTATGATATTTTTGATGCATCGTTGTATTCAATTTGCTATTTTGTTGAGGACTTCATCGTCTATGTTCATCAGGGGCATTGGCCTATAATTTTCTTCCTTTGCAGTGTCTTTATTTGCAGTCATTCCTTTCTTTGCAGGAATTAGGATAATGCTGGCCTTGTAAAATGAGTTTGGGAGCCTTCCCTCCTCTTGAATTTTTGAAATAGTTTGACAAGAGTGGGTGTTAGTTCTGAGAATGTTTGGTAAAATTTACCTCTGAAGCTATACATTATAGGACTTCTCTTTGTTGGAGGTTTTTGATTACTGCTTCAATTTCACTAGGTGCAATCTATCTATTCAGATAATAATCTATCTATTATTCCCAATTTAGTTTTGGAAAATTGTGTTTTTAGGAATTTATTCATTTCATCCAGGTTGTCCAGTTTGTTGTCATATAGCTGTTCATAATATTTTCTTACAATAATTTGTATTTCTTTGGTGTCTGTTGTTATTTCTCCTCTTTCTTTTCTGATTTTATATATTTAGGTCCTTTCTCTTTTTTTCTTCATGAGTCTGGTTAAAGGTTTGTCAATCTTGTTTATCCTTTTAAAGAATCAGCTCTTGGATTCTTTGACTTTTGTATCATTCTAAAGGACTCTATTTTGTTTATTTCTGCTCTGATCTTTATTATTTCCCTCTTCTACTCACTTTGGGCTTTGTTGTTCCTTTTCAAGTTCCTTTAAGTATGAAATGAGATTGTTTATTTCAGCTTTTTCCTGCTTTTTTTGGATAGGCCTGTAATGCTATGAATTTCCCTCTTATGATTGCTTTCCCAGTGTCCCACAGATTTTGGATTGTTGCGTCCTCATTTTCATATGTTTCAAAGTATCTTTTGTTTTCTTGCTTAGCTTGTTGTTGACCCATTCATTGTATAATATCATGTTATATAGCTTCCATGTCTTTGCATGTTTTTCAATGTTCTTTTGTGATTAACCTCTAGTTGCATAGCATTGTGGTCAGAGAATATGCTTGATATGATTTTAGTCTTCTGAAATTTACTGAGACTTGCTTTCTATCCTAACATGTAGTCTATCCTGGAAAACATTCCAAGTTCCACCCCTCCAGGTAGCAAGCGCAACAAGACAAAAAAAAAAAAAACCCAAAGAGATGGCTCAAACAGACCAATTGAAAGCCCCAGAAGTCATCCTTTTAAGTGACCAAGAGATAGCCAACTTATCAGATGCACAGTTCAAAGCACTGGTGATCGGGAAGCTCACAGAATTGGTTGATTTTGGTCACAAACTAGATGAAAAAATGAAGACTACAATAAGTGAAATGAAGAAAAATGCACAGGGAACCAATAGTGATGGAATGAAAGATGGGTCTCACATCAATGGATCAGAAGAAAGAAAAAAATATACAACCAGAAAAGAATGAAAAAATAAGAATTTAAAAAAATGAGAAGAGGCTTAGGAACCTCCGGGACATCTTTAAACGTTCCAACATCCGAATTACAGGGGTACCAGAAGGAGAAGAGGAAAAACAACAAGTGGAAAAGATATTTGAACAAATAATAACGGAGAACTTCCCCAATCTCGCAAAGGAAATAGACTTCCAGCAAGTCCAGGAAGCTCAGAGAGTCCCAAAGAAGTTGGACCCAAGGAGGAACACACGAAGACACATCATAATT
>CM052552.1:38049988-38105378 GCA_028533065.1 Trachops cirrhosus | reverse complement strand
TAGAACAGGAACAGAACCACAGAAATGGAGGTCACATGGAGGGTTAGCAACAGGGGAGGGGGAGGAGGAGAGAGAGGGAATAGGTACGGAGAATAAGTAGCATAGATGGTAGATAGAAAATAGACAGGGGGAGGGCAAGAGTAGTATAGGAAATGTAGAAGCTAAAGAACTTATGACACATGGACATGAACTAAAGTGGGGGAATGTGGGTGGGAGAGGTTGTACAGGGTAGAAGGGAATGAACAGGGGTGATGGGACAACTGTAATAGCATAATCAATAAAGTCTATTAATAAAAAAAGTGTAGCAAACACTGTGAGGCTTTAAGGGAAAAGACACATTGCTAATGGGAATGAAAATTGAAACAACTTTTCAGGAAGGGAACCTGGCAATACCTAACAAAACTATGTATGTTTACTTTTTGACACACCAATTCCACATCTAAGAATCTGCCTTGTAGATACACTCCCAACAAAATGAAAATACATATGCACTACATTGTTGATTTGCAGCATTGTTTGTAATTGCAAAGTATTGGGACCAGCCTACATTCTTGTGAAAAAGAGGGTGAATGAATAATCTATGATATACCCACACTATGTCATGTTATGTAGCTGTAATACAAGAAACGATACAGATCTTTGCCCTGGCTGGTGTGGTTCAGTGGATTGAGTGCCAGCCTGCAAACCAAAATGTCGCCGGTTCATTTCCTGGTCTAGGGCACATGCCTGGGTTGCGGGCTGGTCCCTGGTGGTGGATGCACAAGAGGCAACCACCCATTGATGTTTCTCTCCCTCGGTTTCTCCTTTCCCCTTTGTCTAAAAATAAATAAATAAAATTTAAAAAAGAAATGATAAAGATCTCTATGAACTGATACAAAGTAATTACTAGGATGTGTTGCCATGTAAAAAAGCAAAGCCCACAAAAGTATGCTACCCTTCCTGTGAAAAGGGCATATAAGAAAATGAGCAGATATCTGCTTATTTGTGTGAAAAGAAAAACAGAAGAACAAGTGAGGTTGGTTATTGAAAGGGGATGAATGGAATTAGATAGAAAGGATAAAAGTAATGGGCAATGTCACTTTTGTGCAGTTCGAACTTTTGAAAGTATGTTATTATTTCACAAGTTCACCAGAGACATGGAAATAAAGAACTGACAGTGACCAGAGGGGGGGGAGGGGGATAACAGGGGAAAAAAAGGGAAGGGTAATATCAAGGAACATGTATAAAAGACCCATGGACAAAGACAGGGTGAGGGGGTGGGGAGGACTGAATGTGGGAGGTGGGGGTGGGTAGGGCAGGGGAGAGTAATGGGGGTGGAAATGGAGATAACTGTAATTGAACAGCAATAAAAAGAATTAAACTAGCAAAAAAAAACCAAACACAAACTCATAGATCCTGAAAACAGAATGGTGATTACCAGAGGTGATGGGGGTGGGGAGAGGTTGTACTGAGTAAAAGCAGTCAAATACATGGTAACAAAAGGAAACTAGATTTGGGGTGGTGAGCATGCCTTAGAATATATAGATATCAAATTAGAAGGTTGTACACCTATAATTTATATAAAGATATTAACCAATGTTACCTCAAAAATTTAATACAAATAAATAAATAGATACATAGATAAATAAAATTAACAAGTATGAGAACAAAAACCTCCAAAGGAACCTAAACAAAAAAAGGAGAACTGAACCATATTCAAACAACCACACTGGGAACAGAGACAGAGAACTATCCCAGGCAGTTTTTAACAGTCTTGGGGTAATATATCCTTAAGCTAAAGACAAAATGAATTCTAAACAAATATTGTACTATAGTTAACAGGCTTCTTTTCATAGAGTTATGCGTTAGCAATTCTGAAACTATTTTGTGTGTGTTTTAGGATTCAGTGAATGGGCAAATACATTATGGATAATAACAGAAAGACTTCTCATTGTCATAAAAGGAAGTCACAAAGATAGAATAAACTTTGTTGTTGGATTGGAATTTAGCATTATCAGTGTGAACATATGATGGTTAGAGAAGTTACCACAATAATAAAAATTAATAAAATAATGAAATATAGATGTGAGATATTTAAATAATTAATTTTCTAGCTTTATGGACTGAGGGGGTCTACTAAAAATAACACTTGTACAAATGGGCACCAGATCTTGTTTTCCAAGTACCATTCTCCACTAAAAGGAACTAGGGCTCCTTGGAATCATGACTGATTTTCATGGTTGGGGCAGAAAAGTACAAGATGAGCCTGGGGCATCTTGTTATGCCAGAAATTAAGACCATGCTCAGAGAATGATTAGGAATATGTCAAAAAGACATAAGAGGTACCCTGACTGGTATGGCTTAGTTGGTTGGGCATTGTCCTGCGAAGCGAAAGGTTGCCAGTTCAATTTCTTGATTCAGGGTCAGGGCACATGCCTGGGTTGCGTGGTGTTTCTCTCACACATTGATGCTTATCTCCCTCTCGTTCTCCCTCCCTTCTGCTCTCTCTAAAATAATATAAAGTATTTTTAAATGTTTACAATATTGGCTACAAAATTATTATTTTTTTAAACAAATGACATTAAGAGGCAACATAGAGAGACTCCCACTGGCCAAACCTGGGAAATTTGAGCATGGAAAAAAATAATGATTGTAAAGAATTATAACTCATTGATCCATGAGTTCCATTGATCCATAAAACAATAATCCATGAGTTCACCTGATATAAATACATAAGGAAGGAATACACTCTTACCGTAGAAAGTCAAACAATAAATATAGAAGGAATGATAGAATTAGAAATTCTTTACTTGGCAACCAACATAATAAACTTGCCTCAGGCAAGGATCATCAATGGATACTAAACTAGTGAGTGAAAGTTTACAGAGTAACAGGACATTAACATATCTTCAAAATATACACCCATAAGATAATTACAAAGGGGAAAATAGTAAATTGATAATAGAGAAACCTGGCAGATACCATATTAACCAAGTGATCAAGGTTAACAACGCTAGTAATAAGACATATCAACATCATGAACTTTGTGATATGATGCACTGAGGAGTACACAGCATCACCTCCATGGTATTCCTTCCAGAAATGCATAACCTGAATCCAATCATGTGGGAACATCAGACAAACCAAAAATGAATGACATTCTGCAAAATAACTGACCTGTACTCTTCGCAAATATCAATTCTACAAAACACAAAGAGAGCCTGAAGAGTTGTCCCAGATTAAAGGAAACTAAAGGGGCATAGCAACAAAATGCAACATACGATCCTGAGTGTTTTTTTGTTTTTTGGTTGTTTGCTATAAAGGACATTTTTTAGACAATCAGCAAAATGTGAATAAGGTTTTTAGATTAAGATCTTTAGATCTGATTTGTACCAATGTTAGCTTCTTGATTTTGATCAACATCCTATACTTACACAAGAGAATGTTTTTTTAGGAAATATATATTAAGCTATTTTTTTCAGTGTTTACCTATGATTTACTTTTCTCTCTGTATATTTTTATGGCTCTAAAATTACTTTATGAATAAAATAGTGGATTTTGGAAGACAGAGAAGGAAAAAGTTTACATGTCATTCCTTGAGGGCTTTTTTTCCTAATTTTATTTAGGCATAAAGGAGGATTGTATCTGCAATTTATTCTTACACAATTCACTAAAATAAAATTTGTGTGTGTGTATAGAAGAGAAAGTAGATAAAATATAAAGAAAATGTGGTAAAATATTAACATTTGGGAAATTGAATGAAAGGTATTCAGAAATTATTTGTATTGTTCTCCAAACTTTTCTTGAAGTCTGAATTTATGTCAAGTTAAAAATTAAATTACAAAAGCTTAGAAGTGACCAATTCACCGCCGCCCCCCACCGGGGCAGAAGTTCTAGGAGCAAAGAGTACAGGCTTAAAGGCCAACCCTCAAAAAATGCTCTCAGTTAATGGGTAGGTTTCCAAGAGGCACCAGGACAGAAGTCTCTAGGCACACACAGGCATTCAGGGAAACGTTTTGATAAATATCAAGTAAAAAATGTAGGCTTCCTTCTGACAAAAGACCTTTTGCCAATGTTTCTCAAAGCCTTGCTCAGTGTGGAAGATACCAGCTGGTCCATTGAGCTCCCTCCAGGTCTGCATTCAGAACCCAGCCTGCAAGGCAGAAAAACTGAGAACTGGAGAATTTCTTTTAGGCAGAACCATTCTGGGGAATAATGGATGGACGAACAGATAGGCAGACACATATAGATACACAAAGAGTTGAGATGTAAAAGGCCACCTACAGTAAAGGAATTTATGGAAATTAATGGTGATTAGCAATAGTTATTATTTTAAATCATTTCAGCCCAATAAGCAAAGAAAGCATCCTATACAGTAATTTATCAGAGATCCACTAAAATCAGAACTTTTAAAAAAGATTTTATTTATTTTTAGAGAGGGGAAAGGAGGGAGAAAGAGAGGGGGAGAAACATGAGATTCACACACGCCCCAACGTGGGGCCTTTCCTGCAACCCAGGCATGTGCCCTGACTGGGAATCAAACCTGCAACCTTTCAGTTTACAGGCTGGCCCTCAATCCACTAAGCCACACCAGTTAGGTAGAACATTTAACTTTAAGAGTCTAGGTATGTGCAGTCCAATATGGTAGCCATGAGGCACATGTGGCTATGGAAAATTTGCAATATGGCTAATATGAATTGAGGTGTGCTGTGAGTGTAAACTACACACTGGAATGTGAAGACTTGGCATGATAACAAGAATGTGTAACATCTCAGTAATTTAATTTTTAAGTTGATTACATGTTGAAACACTAATATTTTAGTATTAGTATTTAGTATTTAGATTTTTAGATAGATTGAGTTAAGTAAAATATTATTTAATTACTTTCACTTGCTTCTTTTTAAATGTAGCTACTAGAAAATTTAAAATTATATGTATGACTTGGATCTGTGTCCTGTATTATACTAGGTTGGCAAAAAAATTGTATGCTTTTTTCCATAAAATAAAAGACACGTATTTCATTTTCTTCAATAACTTGATTGATTTGGACATTTTGAGTATGTCAACTATCTCCCGGGTGGTATAATGTTGATTGTTCTCAATTAATGTTGCGATTTGATCACTGTCAACTTTAACTGGTCTACCCAACTATGGAGCATCGTCCAACAAGAAATCTCCAGCACAAAAATTTACAAAACACTTTTGACGTGTTTCATCAGTTACAGCACCTTCTCTGTACACTGCACAAATCTTAGTGTTTCAGTTGTGTTTTACCTTTCTTGAAACAATAAAGCATCATATGCCAAAAATGTTGCATGTTTTCTTCCATCTTCACTATTAAAATGGCTACACAAAAATTCACCAATTTTGATGTTTTTTTAAATACAAGCTCATGTGACAACTGTCACAATACAACATAACAAAATTGTTTCAAATGAAGTTAAAGACAACTACACACTACTAGTGCCATATTATAGGAAAAAAGCAAATGAACTTTTTGGCCAATCCAATATTTCTATTGGATAGCACTGGCCTGGTTGATACATGGTTTTGCAAATTTTTGCTCAAATCTCACTTTCTTGGCAAGGTCCTTGCTGGCTACCTTATTTAAAAGTGCATCCTTCCATGGCATCTTCCAATTCCCTTCCTTGATTTATTTTGCTTCAAGGCACTTGTCACCTCAGACACACTATATTATGCTATATTTTTTACTTATTAATCTTGTTTTTTGTTGTTCTCCGCTAGACTACCTTTCATGAGGGATTTTTTGGGCCTATTTTGTTCATTCTTATATCATCATCTTGACACATTAATTTGTAGAACTTCTTTACTTTGGGTATTCAGTAGCTTTTCGCATCTTAACTCTCATGTATCTGCCTGTCCCATCCATCCATCCATCCATCCAACCATCCATCTATCTATTCATCCAACCATCTATCCATCCATCCTTCCACAGTGCCTTGCACATAGTAGACACACAAAATATTTTTGTGTAATAAGTTTTTCAAAATGACTTTTGCCAGTTCCTGACCAGCACCCAAGTTCTAATTTTGTATTACTTTGGGTTCTTTTCATACTGACCCCTGACCTGTCTAAATGGGAGAGGAGAGGCAGCCCAATGGGCCCCATCACTTGCAAGGGTTCATTAGAGAGAAAGGTCTTGGGCACTGCCCTCCCCCCACATTTTTGCCTTGATTTCAACCCCTAACTCTTAACAAACCTGAATGAGGGGGAGGGAATACACATAGATACATTTTTCCAAAAAACAGCCAGTCATCAGGAACTAAGTGCTAGTAAGT
Source organism: Trachops cirrhosus (assembly GCA_028533065.1). Lineage (NCBI taxonomy): Eukaryota > Metazoa > Chordata > Mammalia > Chiroptera > Phyllostomidae > Trachops > Trachops cirrhosus. Next base: position 38,099,100 of record CM052552.1, on the reverse strand, counting down.
TTCAATTTTCTTGGACAATCACTCAATTTTACTTCTAGAAAGTATTTAAAGGTCATATACTCCACTGGTCAAATCACAGCCTCCAAATATAACAATCCATCCCAATAAGAGGAAATTCTCAGAGAGCCCTCTAACTCTTGGCTAGCCCCTTCATTGTCATGATAGTAACCGTATGGCCCAGAGGGTAAGGAACTTAGCCAAGGTCACACAGTGAGGCAGCAGAGTTGGGCGTGGCAGCCAGACTGCCTCCCTCCCAGACACTGGTCCTGTTCCAAGCCTGAGGAGGGGTGGCTGGGTATAGATAAGAAATCATTATGTTGAAACAAAAAAAAAAACAGTCCCAAATCTGGGGCTGTTTGGGAATAATACAGACAGATTTTGTAAGCACTCATTAGCTATAGGTGAACAACACATGCCTGTGATTTAAATATAAACAAAACCATAAGCAAACATGGCAAGCACTGTGGGTACAAACAGTTGAGAAACTAAGTTTCTTTTAGACCAGACAAACAGTTACTCTTTACAAAAATAAGGGTGGGGTGGCTTAGGTTGTTTGTGCATAATGACAATAAGAATACATGAAGTCAAACCTAAAACAGCCACTATGTTCAAATTAAAATAATTCCAAATAAAAAAAGCCCCCAAGCACTACCTCCCATTATTTAAGAAAATCTGATTTTAAATTAGGCACTGGTATGAGTCCAACAAAATTAAATATTTACATTAACTGAGAACAACTCTTGGTTGTTGGGGGTAGAGATAAGGGGGAAATTTCCTTTTTGATTAGCTACTATTTCATAGCTAGAAATGAAAAATCTCTCAGCCTGATACTCTGCTGACTGCAGGCTCAAAAACTGGACATCTGGATTCTTCTCCTGTAAGGGTATGTGGACTGTGGGTGGGGAAACAGCCCACAGTGGGTTGAGAGTGGGAACATCTGACTCCTGGACTATCTCAGCTCCTTGCAGCTTGCAGGGGAGTCCAGCCTGACTATGGTCATGTGTAAAAACTGAATCTCTAAGAAAACACCCCCTTTCCTATTCTTTGGTCCTACATAAATACATATCAAATCTTTTGGTCTTTCCCCAAACTTCTAGAACTGTCCTCGACTATATAACAGTCATAGTCCCCATCTACCAAACTAAAATGAAATCCTCATAGCTTTATGTCTCTAATAATTCCAAAAATAACAAGTTATGATTTATCCTTTTCAAATATTTTAAGTAACATAGAGTTTAATTTGCAAATTGGAGAATCATGACACATCAAAGCTGGAGGCACCCTCAGATTCCCCTAGTCAACTCCTTTACTATACAGATGGGGAAACTGAGGCTTACAGCTGGACATGGAACATATGTCAGCTGACTCTCCAGGTAGACATTTTTCTCACTATTGCACTAGGGATCCCTTGCAGACTCAGAAAGCTGGTCCCAAACAGTGATTCTTCCAAAGAGCAAATGCCAACCGCCAAACTTCCCAATTTGCAGGGCACTATCAGTTTGGATGAATACATGAGCATTCCTAAAATTGCTGGGTGGCGTCTACTTTCAAGTAACTGGCAGGATTTCTCCCTTTCCAGAAGAATAATGAAACTTAAGGCCCAGACACTGCAGCAAATGATGGTAATCAGTGCCACTCTGTTTAATAACCCAGTACTAAATGCTCCTTTTTAACATGATCTCCACTTAACCAGCCCCCGCAAATCTGACTGGTTTAACACAAGAAAGAGGGGACTTGCAAGCCAGTTCAAAGCAAAACAACACTCCTCTCTTTATAAAGGAAAGGAAAAGCCCAAGCTCCTAGAAACATTCTTTTCCAAAAAAACGTTCCTAACTTAGGGCAGAGGAGGCAGTGGGGGCTTGCTCTACAAACATGTAGCTGATGTGATTCTGAAACTGCATAGCAGCAGGCTTAGGATGGCCAGGATCATCCTCTGAGTATTCAAAGAGCTTTCCAAACCTGCTCTTTATTGTCTCAAGCTGACTTTGAAAACCTGATCATTTATTAGGACCAAGTTAATCTGAAGATAAGTCATGTTTTTAAAAGAAGTGAAAAGACATTATTTTCAGGAGCCAGAGAACCTGGAGGGAGCACAGGCCCAACAAGGGCAAAGGACATGTCTTTATGCTCATTTGTATAATGTCCTGTGCTGAAGGCAAAACTCATGTTCATTCACCACATCATGGTATTTCTATGCCCATGTGGTGACCAGAGATGACCACACAATCTGGCACAGACTAAGGCACCATGTTGAGACATTCTTAACCTGTGTCAAAGGATCCCCAAGGGAACCATGAATGGACTTCCAAAAGGGTCTATGAGGCCCTGAAATTAGATGCAACATTGCATATACTTGTGCAATGGAATAACATGATGACCCTTAACTTTCATCAATTTAAAAATAAGTCCATGATCCACAAAAGGCAAAGAGCCTACCTGCTTCAGAGAAATGGGAATCTTTTTTTCTAGGGTCAGCTTCCCTGAGGTGAGCTCAGGAGAGCCTTGACATCCAGGTGCTACTGGGCATTCTATAGGCATGGTACCACTTGGAGGTGACCAAGAAAGCCTACCTAACCCTTGAACACCACCTACCTGTGTTCTAAAGAGTGGATGTTCTCCAAGGCATGGTGGTCCTTGCCTCCCATGACTTCAGTTAAAGGTTCCAGATTTTTCTGAGGTCACACTAAGTCACAGAAGACTGAGGACGGTGACTTTCCAGGGAAGGGGGATGGGCAGGTCTAGGATCCAGAAACAACAAGGTGGGGAGACTGAACCTGAACTTGGTTTGCTTAGGATTTTGCAAAGAGCAAAACCAAAGGCTTGACTGAGAAGGCCAGACAGCCTATTCCCAACTGCGTGGGGAACAAGGGTTTAGGTCCTAGCCCTTTCTATCTGGGTACCACCTTTCAAAAAAGATGTGTTGAGGATAAGAGAGATAATGTCAGCTTCTAGTTCTCAAATCCCGAAGCAAAATGTACTGTAAAAGGTGAAGTGCCTCTCTTTCTTGGGAGGAAATGAAGAGCAATCACGCTTGTCTGACACTGAGATAGGGATGTGTGTGAGTGTAAATGTTTGGCTGTCCACAACTGCCAAGGCAAGGATATAAAGTCCCACGACTGGCTAAGCTGGTTGTCACCCTTATCCTACAAGTCTACTTCCATGGACTATGAAATAGAAGCAAACCATGCTGTGAAAGACTCCTGCCCAGGATCTGAGAAGCCAGACTTCCCAGCCACCCTAGAGTGTGGAGTAGGCCTACAGCTCCCACAACCAGTGCTGCTGTTTGGAGAGGTGGGAATCAAAATAGATTTGTAGGCCTGCCAAGGGGCCATCTCTGTAGGGTGGGTGGCACAGGGAGGAGGAGGGAAAGAAGCCTACTTGGAGAAGCCCAGGAAGTTTAATCTTATGAGTTCATTGTTGCCATGCTCTGAATAGGTTCTACCTCTACAGCAAGCACTTGAGAGGCTTCAATTTGGAATGGCCTCACCTCTGCTGTGGGAGGAGAACTCACCACCTGCCCCCTCTTAGCAGGCAGGAAGCGGTCCCAGGTTGCCTCACTACAAAGGTCATTAGTGACACTCTGAAGGCAACATACAGGACACGGGCCATGTGCAGGGAGCATTGGCTGCCCAGTGGGATTAGTGCAGTGACACTCTTTCATGTTATCAGGGCTCATTTTTAGGGCTGTGGCTGTGACTAACACAATAATGCTCTTTACCCCATCACTGGGGAATCACTAGAAACAACCAGATTGTTCACTTTAATTTGAATGTCAGCAGAATTATTTTAACATCAAGTGTGTCAGATTTGACTTTATATCCCCCAAATTAATTTTAAAGCAGTGGCTAAATGAAATGGCATACTTCTTTAAGCTTTTGTTACAACATGTTCATGCAGCAAACTGAGGAGAAAATGTAGTAATTAGAGGCTAAATTAATCCTTGACAGACAAGCAGCTTAGAAACACTGTGCTGTCCTCCCTAAACCTAGAGTAACGCATGCCAGTCTTTCAGAATTAGACATGCAAAGCATGTGACATTGGCAACTGCATTGAGACTACTGTCCCACTTAAAATTCCAAGGTCAGTGTTAGAACTACCCGAGGCAGATATTAACACAGATCTCATTAGGAATAAAACTGAAACAATCAGCAACTGCCAAGAGAGCCCACCCAGTCCCACCCTACAAGGGGCTAGTTGCCCAACTCTCCATCAGCAACTTGAAAATACAAGACAAAACCTGTTCTGTGGCACCCATGCCTGAGTCCCAGACTCTTAACTTATAATCTTCCATGATCTTCAGTGAGTTCTAGACTTGGAGTTCTGATTCCAGTGTGCCCCTCTGTCTCCCAACAATGCTAACCACAGCACACAGAGACAGAGCAGCTTATATTACACTAGTTAGTAATGATGGTTCTCCTCTGTTCACCACATTCCTGTCACCACTTTGTTTTTCCTCAGTCTGAGTGCAAAGATGGCATTCCAGACCCAAGTACTTGACTGAGAACTGGAAATGAGAGTTCTAATTTAAGATCTCTCCATTGTGCCCCCTCAGGAAAGTCAGGCCCCCATCTCTGGGCCTCATTTTCTTCTTCTGTAAAATCATAGGGCTTTACTCCTACAGCTTGAAAATTCTCCATCTTTCAGCATCTGACACTATGCATTGTGGCCACTATGTGCAGGACTGAGGTGAACTAGCTAATGATCCCCCAAAAGGAAGGCAGAGCTGGATCCTCTCCTCCTTCTCTCCTTCTCCTTCTTTGTCACTGAACCCTTAAAGAAGCTGGGGTTACTAGTTTAAGTTCAAACACTGGGTAAACTATAAACATATTATTTATTCATGGGGCAAGGGGGGCACTCAGAACAAGTGGACAAAGGTCTTGAGATGGCCCAAAGCATTCAAGCTGACTAGATTTTTGTGCTGCCTTTAGTGCCCTAAGGCCCACAGTTCCTCTCCAAAAATGGAGGACACAAGCTGGGGTCACCAGGCCCTTTGGACACAGATGCCATTCACTAGTTCAGACCCTATAGCCTCCAGTGGCCTCTTCTAGAATCATCAGAATGTGTCTTGATGGTCTAGTGTCCAGATGCTCCCACAGGTGGAGGAAAGGGGGGAAAACACAATGGCCAGTCAGCCAGGACCCCTTCTAGCATGATGGAATCATGGTTGGTCCCATCCTCCTTCAGGCCTTGTGGAACAATTCTTAGCCTTAAGAAAACGTCATTTCCCAAAGCCCACTTAATGTTTTTTTACTGCATGGATCTAGCAAGCAGCAGAGTACCCAGAGAGGGGGAAGGTAACTGAACTGGGTCTCTCCCCTTCCAGGAACTGTGGGGGGCATTGAGGCTGCACCCTGGACTCTTCAGAAAGGGGCAATTGCTGCTCCAGGACCAGAAGGCAACCAGGGTAGTACTGGATTGCATGGTGGGGCTCCTCTTCCAGAATAGGGAAGACTCCACTATCATGTAGATCAGCGGGGAGGGAGAAGTCTGAAGGTGGGGTTCCAGGACAGTTCTAGAAGACTTTGCAAAGGGCTTTTTCCTTATGGTGCTCTTGGACCTGTCTCTGGAAACCTTTACTCCTACAGCTTGGTGCCCACAGCCAGTGAGGCCTCACAGGGGCAGGGGAGATCTTTGTAGGCTGTGACTTATCTGATTGCTTTGGAAATTATGAAGATGTCAGATCTTAGGAAGGGACTTGAGGCACAAAGGATATAGGGGAAACTCTGTGAACAGGAAGAAAAAAAATAAAGTAATGAGGTGTGGGAGGGAAGAAACCCAATTCTTTTGCTTCCATCCCCTCCCCTTGCAGCAAATACTCCTGAGGCTTCCAAAGTCCAGGGTTGGTCATTTGAGAACAGGATCCCATGGGACTCTGCTATTCTGCCCACCCCTCCCAACAGGGCCCCTGACTAATTGCCAACAGGCTCCAGCTCTGTGAGGTCACTCTTCTAAATGACAACAGCAGTGATGACAAAACCAGTAGTTTGCACTGCAATTAAACCCATCAATTTCATGCAGGTTTATAAAGTTTCCCTCTTTAAAGTGTGGAAGATGTTTAAGGACTCAATGCCTAAAAAATCAGACTGCTTCCAGCTGAGGTTTGCAAGGCTTCAATCCTGCCATACAGTTGACTGGTCTGCCTAGGCTACTTCTCAGTGGAGTTATGAGAGGTATGATGGGAATTGGTTTATTGTGCCGATCTATAGTAACTGACTCCTGTTCCTCCCTCATTTATCTCCTACCCCAGCCACATCTGGGTTGGTCTATTCACACTCTCAGCATCGTATCTGCTCCAACAAACACTCAGCCTTTTCTGCTTCGATAAGGAGATTTTTTAGTTACATCCATTATATGCGTATCAACATTTATGGCAGCAAGATAATTGCCAAAGAGCTCAGAGGATAAAAGGTCCTTCTTCATAATGTCTACCCCTCCTCCAATTCGTTTTAAAAAATCAATATTAACATCAAGCAGGACAGTGGCATATTCCTTCATGATTGTTGCACCCTCAAAGTTGGAAATGTGATTTTAAAAAAACTCAGCTGGACTAGGAAGAAAAGAAAAGGTTCAACAGTGAATTCAGAGCCCATACTCGAGTGCAGCTCATGTTTGTAGAGAAAAAGGCTTTTTGTCCTTGAAACTTTGCTAAATAACTGCAAAACAGCAAATCTACTCTATATGAGATGAGTTGTTTGGAAACATGCCAGTCCAATTTCAAAGAGTTTAGATTGTGTTATCTTCAAAGCAACCAAACGATAAGGAAGCCTGCCATCAATAATAGGCCCTGAGATCACCTGACTAGGGGTACTGGACAAGAAGCCCTCCCGGTTGCCTCTCAGCCTCCCCCATCCATGATGTGTGAGTTAGAAGTTCACACAGGCATAAGACACAAAGAGAGGGAACACTTCCCACTTGTATATCATTTTGCTTGGCCTTCAGCCATTTTTTATACCTCACTCTTCTGGTTGCCCCTCAAAATCTCAGCCTCATTTTAAAAAATATCTAGCTCTTTTCCCCAATAGTCTTTCACTTTCCTAGAAAATGACTATGTCATTCACAAATCACAGTGTTAGAGCTGGAAGGGACTCAGACTTCGAGGTTATGAAAGGGAGATGCAGAAACAAGGGGGCAGGTGGGCCTTGCCTGAGGTCACTCTGCTAATTAGTGGGGAAAGTGTTCTAGAACACAAGTTTCTCAGCTCCTAAGTGAATTATCTCTCCAATGTACCACTACAGAAAAAAATCAGAATCTTAAAAAAAAAAAAGTTTACCATGGATAGGAAGCCCTTTTGAAGGAGAGTAGTGAAACTACTGTCTGAAAGAACCACTTGTCTAAGATCAATTTCTGTCCATTTTATAAGCCAAAGCAGTGCTTGAGTTTCCTAAAGATGATCTACTAATAGGTACATTTTAAGCCTGTAGGTGACCAGCTTAAAAGAGGGGGTGGTATTAAATGTGCTGGCCACGCTAGAAAAATTCCCTTTCCTTAGTGAATAGGAACGACAACAGTAAATTCCTTTACCTTAAGATGCAATGAATGTATAGTAGTCCCCACCTCCACCCCAGCAATAGGTTATTTCCTGGTAGACTTAAACATTCAATGACATTCCTGTTTCAACCCACATATCTGTGTCATTGTCAGCATCCGTGGCAGGAAAACAGACCTAGTCACCCTTTGTTAATGATTTCCTAACATGGAATTTCCTTCTATCTTCTCAAGCCTTTCTTCTTCCAATGCCAAACTGTTTTTCCCCCTCTCAAACACAGTGTACTGAAGGAAAACTGAAAATGGTCACAGCCAGAAGAGGATGATTTTTAACGAGATCTTATAAGGAAGAGCTGCAGATCTCTGTGACATATTTAAGTTGGAAAAGGACTGCTAGTTTTTCAGAAGCCAGTGGAAACAAAACAGAGCTTTCCTCCCCGGCATTTGGGAATCCTTTTTTCCTGCCCCCCTCTTCCCAGGTTCCACTGTAAGCAACACTATGACTTTAGTGTTGAAGGAAACACTCACACATTGGAGGCACATGTGAAGAGAGGCCAAGGTAGCCCCCAGAGCAGGGGACAGGCATTGGAGAACCACCAAAGCACAAAGCAATATTGGAGCCCATCACACTTCTCCTCTGGAGAATATTCTATTTAATATGCAAACTAGTCATCAAGAGAAAAGAGGGCTGTTACTTTAAGGGGAAGAAGCTGATTAGATGCTCTGGCTGGCAGAAAACAGCTGGTCTGTCCGGCAGGTTCAAGGCCATTTCAGCTTCCCTCTTATGGAGGCACCATATGTTCCATCTCGCACATCAGCAGCTTTATTTTCCAATGATTTTGCTCCAGAAGGGAAGCACAAAAGGGGGAGGAGAAGGTAGAACTTGTGGTTTACCCTTGGAGCACTTTCTTGTGGTTTTAGATGCAGTTGGGATGTGTATGTTGGGGGAAGCGGGGGAGTTAATGCTTCACCTCCATTCCAAAGACCGGAGAAAAATGTCTGACCAACACTTACGAATAATAATCTCCACGGAGGGGGAGGGGAGTGGTGTAGGGAAAAGATGCAAAAAGGCACAAATGACATGTCACCATGAGATTAAATGGGAAGAGGGGGAGGAGGCTGCAGCGACAATATATCCTCAGGAATCTGAATCTCCCGAATCTCCCTTAGCTCCGGGACCCACCAGTCGAGTTTGGGCCCCGCCCACTTCTCCCTATTTGTCAGTTTTTCTTATTGCCAGTATATCCTCTTTCCCAATAAAGTTTAGGAGGAAGACCACTTTGGAGACTGAGGACCGGGCAGGCCAGCAGAATGGCAAAAGGTTACTTCTCACTCTATGTTAAACATTTCTCAATGCAAGTCCGGGTCCAGCAGGTTTGTGGGGTAAAGCAAGTGCCCAGAGCCTGGTGCATTCAGAGGCTGTAGGGCGGTGCATTCTCGTCCCCAATGCTGTGGCCCAGGCTGCAAGAGCTAGGATGTGGGGGTTCTGATTCCCTTCCTGCCTCCAAACAAAGGGGTCCCACTGAGCATTGGAATTAGTGTGGGGGCGGGGGTGGTGGCAGGAGAGCAAGGGAAGAAGTGACGCGTGTAGCCGCCGGGTGGCGAGAGCCTCAGTGTAGCTACCTGGGTTTCAGACGTTGTCTTCACATCGCCAGGCGGGACAGCTGCCCTGAGCCCAGGAGGAGAGGGGCAAGGGCTGAAAAGCGAAACCGAGAGGGCGCCCCCTCTGCCAGCGCCCAGCGAGCACAGTGTCAAGCCGCATCTGCCTAGCCTGCGGAGCCGTACGCCGCCCCTAGCCTCTGCAACTGCCTGCTAGCTGTCGGTCCTCTGAGCCATCCGGACTGCAGGGGCCCAGGGTGTCCACCGCTGGCAGGTTGGGAGCCCAATAGGCACCATGAGTCGGGGGAACGCCTTCTGGGGCTCCGGCGGAGGGGTGTTGGAAGTACAGCCCCTTCCCCTATCGCTTACAAATGCTCTCCAGTGCCCAGCCACTCCAAGCCACTGGGAGGTAGCTGCTCCCTCCCTCTGCCTCTGAGTCCCTTTCCCCTTCCCTATCTCCAGCCTCCTGGGAAACAAAGGGGCTTTTTAGAAAGCGGCTGGTTGGCCAAAGCGGCAGCAGGGGGTGGGAAGGAGAGGGATCTCTATAAAGACAAGGAAAGACGAGCAGAGGTGGGGTGGAGGAAAAAAGTGCACCTCCGGGAGCTCCAAGCGGTGGTGGCGTCTGGGAAGCCCTTATGGGTGCGCTGCTGACCCCTCCGGACCCGTGGGCACACCCGCGGCGACCGGTGCCTGCCAAAGATTGGGCTGCCCCGTTCTAGAGCTGCACACTGGCTCACAGCAGCTTCCAAGCACAGGATTGTCCGGGCTGCGGGGCCGGAGCCTGTGAGGGCAGCTCAATCTCCGTGGGGATTTCCCCCCGGGAGACCCGGGCCCTCTTGCCATCTAACTCTTTCGCAATTGTTCAGGCTAGCGGAGACGTTGCGTTTTTGTTCCAGCGCAGCCGCCCGCCTGTCGTACGCTCGGCTTGCTCGCCCTCACATTGTCCCAGAGCCTCGGTCGGCTACTCGCAAATGGCTCGTTTGCTAAGGTTAGGAAGGCACCCCGGAGATTCCTTCTGCTGCCAAACAACAACACCAAGCCACCCCAGCACACACCTTGTACCAAGTCCTCCGGCCATCCACACGCACACACACCCACAGTCGGGGTGTCCCGTTGGACTACGCCCAGCTGTAGGAGTGCTGGGGGCAAAACCGCTGCCCGAGATGCGTCTGTGTGCTCAGGTTCCGAGGACTTCAGGGCAGTTTTCTGGCAGGCTAATCTTATTAGTGTCTGCTCAGCCCACATTTTATCACGGATCGAAATCAGTTGGTAAGGCCAGCTTTCCAAGTGGCTTCGGACACGCTGCATCAGGACGGAGCCTGCCCAAGCCAACTGGCCAAGAAAAGTATTGGTGGGCGCTCCGTGGGGGCTTCCCACCCGCCCTTGCCGGCGCTGGGTGCCGAACTCTGCCTCGGCTCTGAGGCCTGGGAACTCGCCGTTAGCTCGGGCAGGAGCCCAGTCGGGGCTGCCTCGAGCCTCTAGCTCAGCTCGGGGCTGCTCTCCAGGGGAGGATTTGGCAGGAGAACCAGCCCAAGGCAGCGGGCTCCGCGCGCTCATACTCCACACTCCCTCTCTCCGAGGCCGCAAACAGTCTTGGGGTGGGGTGGAGGAATCCTGCACCTCGAGCCCACAGCCGACCGTCCCAGGCTCAGGGAGCTGGTAGTCGAAGGCAGCGTCGCCCGGGCAAGCGGCCCAGGGGGCGCAGGGACAGACTACGAGCTTGAGGGTCGCCCAGCTCGGCCGGGAGAGTCCGCGTGGCTTGCGCCCCTCTGCCTTCCCTCCTGGGTACTTGGCTGGCCCCGACTGATTCCAGGTTACCGGTGGGCGCGGAGGAACTGGAAGAGGCCTCAGTCCCGGGCGATGCAAGCTGAGCTCAGCCCGGCACGGCACGGCTTATTTGAGAGCAGGGCGGCAGCGCTCTATGCCAGGTGGGCCGTAGGCTTGGAGGAAACTTTGGGGTCCCCGGCTCGCAGCACCCCTGCACCCAAGCACCTCGGCGATGGGGGTCACTAGTAGGGTACCAGTGCACTCCGGAGCCCCCAGAAGCCGGACCTCCTGGGCCCGACTCAGCCTTACCATGCTGCAGAGCTCCCGCGGCGGCGAAGGGGGCAATGCCCCAGGGGCGGGCGGCCGTCTGCGCCGGCTGCCTGGCCTCCGGCGTCCGCTGAGTGGCCCCGCCCGTTTGCAGACCACCCTCTAGCTAGCGGCCCGTGACACGCGCCCGCCCGCAGTCGGCTGTTTCAGCTCACCGCCAAGTTCATGCCGGCGGCGCTGCGGTGGTGGCCTTAATCTGCTACCTCCATTCCCACCGCCGGGCTCCGCGCGGTGCGCCCGGAAGGTGGAGTTTCGGGGGTTTAAGTTACTGATAGGCATTTCTCACTGCTGTGTCACTCAGGGGAGGAGGAGACACGCACGCCGCACACTCACACACCCTCACACACGCGGCGAGGAGCGGCTATGGCCTTAAAGGGGAAGCTGCATTGCCCTGCCCGAGACCCTTCTGTCTCTGAGCCCCAAAACGCTGAGTTTTCAGGCCCGAATGGGGCCAGGGGCAGCGGAACAGCGGCGGCCGCCCAAAGGGCCTCTCGGGCCCTCCTGCTTCTTTTTAAAAGGGAAAGAGGCCGAAGGCTGGCTTCGCTGTAGTCGCCTCATTTTCTCCAGTCCACTGGAGCCTCAGCAACTGGGAGAGATGGGATGGAAGGAAGGCGCACCGGGGCACTTACCTTAGTGGCTCCAAACGTTTTAGGAGGCGGTCGGTGTCCTCCACAGCAGGTGGACTGCCTAGTCGGTGTGCTGAAGGGGAGAGAGGAAAGCGAGGTGACCTAGCGCCTCCGGGCACAAACGGATGGGGCTTGCCAGAGGGCCACAGGCGGAGCCCCACGCGCTTGGGAAACCCGCAGGCGGCAGGTAGCCTTCCAGAGAGTGGGTAGAACTAGGGGGTGGGCCTTGAGCGCCCCCGACGGACCGAGGGCGAGCTGGAAGTGCGGGAGTTCCAACACTCATCAGCCAGAGTGAAAGTGAGCACGAGTGACGGTGACCGAGAGAGACAGAGGCCGAGAGAGGCACCGACAGAGACTGAGGAAAAATGATGGTGATAAGAGTGGAAGAGAGATATCAGGGAAGGGAAAAGGGGGAGAGGGAGATGGCAGATTCCTGGAGGACTCCAGAGCATCACAGGGACAGGAATCTCGTTGTAAAATAGCCTGTTGGATTCCCTCATCCCGTCCTATTCTCTCTCAGCTAAGACCGACACACGAGCTAGTTACCCGGGAGGGTGCTCACCTTCAATTGGGAGGCGCTGGGTGGGTAGCGACTGTACCACTGCCGACGTTTCCGCAGGCTGGCTCCCACTGGACCGCCCAGTCGAACTGCTGTGACAGCAGTGAGGACCAGGGTTCTCAGGTGGCAGTTACTGAACTGCACCCGCCCCTGCTCGCCTAACGCCCCCTCCTCCTCTCGCCCTTTCCCCTCCTCCTACACCCGCCAAGACCCCCCGCCAACCGCAGCCCTCTTCAAGGGGAAGTTGTCTGAGCTCCCCCCAGGGAGTGCTCCATCAGGAGCCCTAGCGCGCCAGCCAGTCTCCTGCCTTCTAGGCTTGAGGCGGCGAAGCCCTGGCGCTATCTGAGCTGCACTGGCCCTCCCACAGCCCGGGGTTATTCCGGGGCGGACACCTGCGGCTTCTGCAGGACCAGGATTTCCCGGTGAACTGCCCCGCAGGCCAGAGCGCCCCGCCGTCTGTCTCCTCAGCTCCAGAGCTTTCGGCTCCCCTCCCCTACCCTGGGGCTGGCCTGAGCCTCTTCTTCTGGGTCTCCCCCCAGTCTGCGTTTCCGAACCTGGACTTCCCTGAGCTATGCCCCCAGGCTGTTGCCGCATCCGGTCGGACAGCAGCGGCTCTTGGCGGGCAAAGCCCCAAGCCCCCTCCCGGCTCCTGCCAGCACCTGTGAGGAGCGACCTGTCACCACATCTGAGGGCATTTGTCGGAGCCTTGGGCCCCGCCGCCCACTCGGCCCCTCCTTCCTCTATGTCCATTCCCCGCGGACTTCGCCGGGCCCTCTGAAAACTTAGCGCGATCCAGTCATGGGTTGGGAAGGCGCCACCCAGCTGGGCGCTAGCCTATAAAATTTCCCGAAGTTCTGCTGAGGGGCAGCATTCAGGCCCAGCCGCAGGTCACCCCACAGCCCAGTACCTGGGCGACCAGGGCCCGCGTGGGGGAGGGGGGAGGGGGCGTGTACAGCTCCACTGGGAAGGAATTCACCTTGGCCAGTTCCAGCCCAGGCTGCTCTGCAAGGGCTTGCGGCCAGCGGCCAGGTGAAGTTATTGCTTTCTGGTGACTGAACTAAGTCCTTACCTTCACTCCAGACAAGACCTCGGTTGGAATACTGGATGGAATCTTGGCCTCTAGCCTGTCCGGGTCCTGCAGGTAGGGGAAGTCATCGTAGAGCCACCATGTACCCTTAGAGCTAGAGGTAGCTCTGAAGTGTCTTGAAGAGTATCCTATTAAACAATGCAGTTGGAACCTGGGATAACTGTGTCTATCACAGAACATTGCAGAGTGTTTTCAAAATTTGATCACCCACCACCCCCCAACATACTGGTCAAGGAGGTGGAAAATGGTGTTCTACTCCCAGACATTTCCACTCCATCATCATGTCACTTCCCCTCTGCTTCCTCAGAGGAGTGGGTGATGCCACTCCCCTGCAATATCCTGGGAGCCTTTGACACCACAGCTGCACCTGTGCCATATGGCCAACTATCTGCATGGCATCACCACCTAGATGGACACAAGACATCTCAAACTCCACATAACCCAAGAAGAGCTCCTGGTCACCCCCCAAACCTGTTTCTCCCTTGGTCTGCCACCTCAGTTTATGGTGGTTCCATTCTTCAGATTGCCAGGTGAAATGCCCTGGACTCATCCTTGATTCTTACCTTTCCCTCACACCCCATATCCAGAGATGCAGACAATTCTGTTGTTTCCATCTTCAAAATGTTTCCATCTTCAAAATCTCAGCCTTCTCTCCTCCTTCAATGGTAGATACTGGGTCCAGTCACCAGCATCTTCCACCTGGTTTACCCCAGTAGCCACCTAACTTGTTCTTCTGTTTCCTACCTTCCACAAAACCCCTCTCCCCCACCTCAGTCTAGTCCCAATTTCTGTGCACTTGCACTGGTTCCCCATTTCACTAGAGTTAAACTGTAGTGCTTCTAGTATCTTAACAGGCCCTGCATGGCATGCCCCCTCCCATCTGGATGATATCATCTTCCTTCTTGCCCTCCCTCCCTCTGCTCTAGGCATCCTGAATCTTCTTCAACATACCAGGCACCCCTCCTTAAGGCCTTTGACCCACAGTTCCTTCTGCTGCAATGCACTTCAAGAAGTATCCATAGGACTGGTTCCCTCATTTCCTTTAATTTTTACACAAATGTCACCTAGCTACCCTGTGTAACATGTCAAAGACTCACACCCATCCCTGGCACTTCCTCTCCCCTTTCCTGCTTTGTTTTCTCTCCTGAATTTACCACTAGCCATTCTCCACTATATGTTGGGCCCCAGGAGGCCCACAATTTGTGTCCACAGCTATATTCCCAGCTCTTAGCACAGTGTCTGGCAGGGAGTGTCTGCTCAGTGAATGTTACTAGGATTCTGTTTTCCTGGAACTATCGAGAAACTCTGGGGGCCACAGTATTATACACAGACACTGGGAGTTGGCCCCATAGCTTTCAATAATTTCATTGCATTTTAAGGAGGTTTATGATGTGAATAAAGGTAAAGCAGGACAGAGATCAGACAAGGAGCTCTTTGTACCTTGAAACCAGCCTAGAATCATATCACCAAAGATAACTGTGGCCAGATGTGTTGTGGTTCTGTCAGTTGCTGTTAGAAACAGAGGTTCCCTTGTAGTTGTCATCTTGGATATCCCCAAGATTGATGGAGAAATGGGAGAGGAAGCCAGAGACAGAGGTATGGTGAAGGCTTTCTCCACAGTGAGTGGAGACTCTTTTTGTCACCCAATATGTAGAAGAAGTCTTGAGCTAACAGCACATCTCTCCATTTTCTGAAGCGTACCATGTACTTTATCTGTATGACCCCATGTACCTGAGGAGACATTAAGCATTGTCATCTCTATGTTCTACATGAGGAAATGGGAGACTCAGAGAGGTAAAAGGACATGTCCAGGATCACACAGATTGAGAGTTGCAGACCTGTAAACAACTGGGCTTCAAAGCTTGGGATTCCTTTGCAGTCTGGTGCTCAATCCACTGAGCCACACCAGCCAGGGCTAAAGCTTAGGCTTCCTGCATATTCCATGTGGCCACTCATGTTTAGTATGTGCAGTCCTGGTGAGGAAAGGAATCCTGCAGATGTCTCAGGGGGCTGCCCTTCTCCTGAGGGAATCTCCTGGCCCTGTTTCTGGGAGGCTGCCAAGCAAAGGGTTGGGCTTGATCTATGGGCATGCAGAGCCATCATGCAAGGCCTTTGGTCTGACCTCAGCCTGGAGCTTGAAAACAGCAGTCATCTGTCATTAATAGTCATATTCTTGTGAACATATACTAAGTTTTCCCAAGGTCATGTAATGAGTGCTGGGGGCTTATCTGTAGCATCTGGAATTCTGTGTGTGGCCTGCACAGGTCAAGGCCCTTTGAGAACAGGCATGCTGACTGCAGATAAGAAACAAACATCCAATTGTTGTGTTCATGGTTACTCTCTTGCTTCAGAACCTCCTATGGCTCCCTTTGGCTGATAGCACTCAGTCCCAACCCCTCAGCCTGACATTCAAGGCCCTCCATTGGCAGGCCCCAGCACATCAGTTTTATCTCCTGGTACTTTTATATATTCCTCCTGGCCTCCTGCCTGGCTGGACTAGTGATTGAACACCAAATAGCTCCTGGTTCTTCCCACCTCCCCACCTTTGCTCATTCATTTTTCCTGCCTAGAATACCAACTGAGGGGCTAATCTCAAAAGCTTTCTGTTCCATGAAACCTGGCCTGAGTCCCATTGCAGCATGGATACCCCTTGTCCTTGATTATCCATGGGCCTGTTTGTAATCTCTGACTCTGCAGGCCTTTACCCTCAGCTCTTCCTATTCTACTGTTTTACCAGAGACTTTTGGGGTTCACCTGAAGCCTCCCTGATGAACTCATGGCTGATCTGTGACTGGGATGGAAGGGGTTCAGGGTGCCCTCTGGACTGCAGAATTTGAATCCAGAGAGCGTAAATGGGATGATAAATGTGGCAGGGCTCAGTATGGAGCCTGGCATCCCATCCTACACCTTTGCACATGTACAGAGGCTGTTCACTGTGCCCAACTAAAGGTCATCTATTCTACCTGCTCCCCCTGACTCCCAGCCCCCACCAGTCACACCCCACTCATTCACAGGCCATCCCCCATCCCCAGCCCAGGCTCTAAAGTCTAGATTCCAGGAGCATTCACTCAGGACTCATTGGCTCCTCCTCTGCATATCGTCCTGACCCCAGTGGTGACCTGTGTTCTCTGACCACAGCAGGCTGGAGGCAACAACCAATAAGAACCAGGAGAGATAAATGCCAGTGGGGAGGCCAAGGGTGGTGACTGCCCCATGCAGAGAAAGCACAACTTGATTGGGAGATTAGAGACCTGGGTATATATCCAGGTTCTGTCATCTCCTGGCTGTATAACCTCCAAATTCTTGGATATATCACTTGTCAAATGGGAGTCACAGTGGTCCTTCCTTACTGGCATGTGATTGGGATACAGCCCCTCAATGAACAGGACCACCCTTAGCATGGTGCCTGGCCTAGAGGTCATTAGTCATCAGAGAAGAGGCTACTGTTAGGATTATTATGACAAACACCCCCAAGGATAGGAGGCGGGTGTTTAATCTAACAAGATGAAACATATTAAAATGAAAGCTCAGTCCCCCAATCCCAAACAGAGAAATCTCTTCAGATCACTAGGGAGGCGTATGGAGGGGCTATAGGAGTTTGCCGAGGAAATGGTAAACAGTCTAGGATGGGATTGGCCGAAAAGCTGAATGCCTACAGAGCAAATGGAATTATGGATGAGAAGACTGGAAATAAAAGAAGCACTCTTGGGCTCTCTGGCCCTTGAGCTCTCTTCCTCAAGGGTGCCTGGATGATCATGCTGCAGTTGCCTGTGTTTCCCAATGGACGGTATTTTGGATGGGAAGGAACTCCAGGCACAGCCTAGAATAGGGCTGATCTCACAGAGGGTGGCAAATTAATTCTTTGGGTGTCCTAGAGGAAACAGCTTCTGAGGCAGAAGCCTGCCATTCTTCCAAAATTGTGTAGCTTTTGTATCTTATGTTGTTTAGTTTGTAAACTAACCCTGTAGAAATAAGATAATTAAAACTAACAGAAGGAATGCTAGGAGAACTGAGGTGTTAAAGAGTTTAACTTTAATTGATAGGTTTAAGTGATTAAAGCTGTAATTAAAGAGTTAAAGAGTTTAGCCTTAATTGTTAGACCTAAGTGACTAATTCATGTGGAAAGCTGTTATTCCAAAATTGTGAAGCTTTGAATAAAGACTCCTTTCCTTCATCATTAAAACTTTGCCTCTGGAATTTTGCCTAGGCTAGAGGGTGACAGTGGGCAGCAGGACCCCAGTTGCTGCTCAGAAACACCCCCATAGGTCCAAATACCTTATGATACTAGGCAAACTGTGAGCATTTTGATATGTCTGGCAAAAGGTGAGTCTGTGCTAGGTGTGGAGACAGATTGGGGCACTTGTGGGGAACACACTGCATTTTTCCATGGTGGGATGGAGGAGTGCCACCAAGAAATAAGATGAATTATTTCTCTTCATTGTATTCTTAAACAATTGTAATTTTCTCAGGGATATTGGGGGTAGTAAGCATTTTTTGAGAATCACAATGGAAACAAATGGGAAACTGTTAAAATATTGATTGTAATTTCCTGACAACTTTACTGACTTAAAAATAGGAACTTTTAAGAAAAAGGCCCTCAAAAAAAAAAAAGAAAAGAAAAAGGCCCTCATTAGTAAGTGAGCAGTTAGTTAAGAGGCTATAGACCAGCTGCATTGATTTCACCATGAAACTAGAACTCTGTGGCATCAATTTGTCTCCCAGGGCTCCTTGCATACCATGAATGCCGCTTCCAGAATGCATAGGTAATGCCATCAAAGCATACATAAAGGTGAGAAATGGTTATCTTAACAGAGTTAGAGAAATGATTTAGGGGATTAACATAAATCCAGATAGCTGCCAGTTTTCCTCTTCTACTATACATACAACTGAAAGACCTTGTCAAAGCTTTTATACAGAAAAAGTATGCAAATGGCTTGCTAAATTATTACTCTTCATGCGGTGACATTTTTTTTCCAGCAGCACAGGCACGACTTAGGCCTCACATGGGCAGAGGCTCCATCCACTATTCTAGAACCCTTCAGACTATTTGCAATTTTGTGGCTAAACACACACACACACACACACACACACACACACACACACAAAACCCTAGCAACCAGTTAGGCTACTACTGCTGCACCATCACCACAATCATTCAGAAGTTTAATATGATCTAAACTGGGGGCTCAGCATTGTGTAGGTCTATCGTCCAGGCTGATGTCTAGAGAAAAAACAGGCAGTGTGCTCCAGCTGTTCTGGGTTTCCAAAACACAATCATAGTAACAATAAAAGCAGCTAAACCTTGATAGCATATCTACTGTATAGTGCCAGTCCCTATGCTTTACATCCATGAGCTCAATGAAGCCTCATACAAACAAACTCATTTCAGAGCGAGCAAACTGAGGCTCAGAGAGGTTTAGCAACTTGTCCGAGGTCACATAGTTACTCACTGGTGGAACCAAGATTTGAATGTCCTAGGTAGTCTGGGGCTCAGCAACCTCCACAGAATCTCATTAACATAACTCACCAGGGAGGGGAGAAGTAACAAGCACTTCACAGGCTGTTAGCTCTGTGCCTGCAACTTTGCTAGTCAGCTGGTTTGGCTGGTTTTCACCAGCTCATAAGGAAGGACAGTTACATTTTCAGTCATTTTGTGAAACTGTTGATGACTTGTTGATAGCTTGGAATTGACCATGGTGGGAGTGTCTACACCACAGAAATAGGAAAATGCTGCAGATCAAGGCTGGTTGTTAAACATGTAGCAATATATCATTGCATGCAGGTGTTACAGCCACACTCCCTGGTTCAAATCCTGGCTCCACCACTTACTGTGTGGCCTGGGGCAAGTTTCCGAGTCTACAAAAATCAAGATGAAAATAGTGCTTGCTTCACCAGGGTATTGTGAGTATTAAATATAATAATTCATGTAAATCATCTAGCACAGTATAAGTGATTGCCTAGTGCTGTAAAAATAGTATACTGCTACTACTAATTAGTAGTATTGTTGCTATTATTATTATTATTATTATTATTAAATTAGGCAGCCATCTGCTTTCATCTACAGTACAGCAACATGTCCTAACTAGCCGCCTTGCCTCCAGTTTTGCCCCTTCCAGTGCATCTTCCTCACAGCTGCTAGGGTAAATTTCTAGAATATAGATATTACCTCATTTCTCCCTTCCTTAAAATATTTCCGTGCCTCCCTATTATCCTCATGGACAAGTCTCTGCTCCAAAATACCAAAATCTTTTATTCTGCTTTGGGTGCTGTAACAAAGTACCACAGACTGGGGGGCTTAAACAACAGAAATGTATTGGAGGTCCCTTAGTTCTGGGAGCTGGACATTTGAGATCAAGGGGTCAGTAAGGTTGGTTCTGTCTGAGGGTGGTGAGGGAAGGATCTGTTCCAGTTCTTTCTCCTTAGCTGATAGATGGCTATCTTCTTGTCTCCTTACATTGTCTTCCTTCAATGCACACCTCTGTGTCCAAATTTCCTCCTTTTTATAGGGACATCAGTGATATTAGATTAGGGTCCCAGGCAAACCAGTATCACCTCACTTTAACTTAATTAATTATATTTGCAATTATCCCATTCCCAAATAAGGCCGCATTCTGAGGTACTGATGGTTAGAACTTCAACATACAAATTTTTGTGGGACACTTCAACCCATCACTGTCTGCTCTCTGGCCCTGAAAAGTTCATGTGCCTCTGTCACATGCAAAATACGCTCAAAACCCCATCCCAGCATCCCCACAAGTCTTATCCCATTCTAGGAGCAACTCTCAGTTCAAAAATCTCATCCAACTGTTGCCTAAATCAGGCATTGGTGAGACTTGGGGTACAATTCACCTTGGGACCAAATTTCTCTCTACTTGTGAAACTAAACCACAAATTATTTGTTTCCAAAATGTAATGGTGGGAATGGTAATTATTTTTAAGTGTCAACCTGACTGAAGCCAAGAGAGCTGCTAAATCCTTATTTCTGGGTGTGCCTGTGAGGGTGATTGTGGAAGAGATTAGCATTTGAATCAGTAGACTGAGTAAAGAGATTCACCCTCAACCAATCCATTGAGACCCCAATATAACAGAAAAGCAAGAGAAGGACAGATTCCCTCTCTCCTCCCAAGGCTGCGTGTCCTTGGACTTTGGAGCTCCTGATTTTCTGACCTTTGGAGCCCTGGACTTACACTCATGGCCACTTGGTTCTCAGGCTTTGGACTCAGACTGAATCACACCACTGGCTTTCCTGGTTCCCCAGCTTACAGATGGGAGATTGTAGGACATGTTGGCCTCCATAACCACGTGAGCCAAAACTATCATAAATCTCTTCATCTATCTATCATCTATCTATCTATCCTATTGGTCTTGTTTTTCTGCAGAATCCGGATTAATACAGTGGGAAAGGCATAGGATAGACATTCCCACTCCAGAAGTGAGAACTCAGGGGAAAAAATGGATTGTGGGTCCCAAGGAAGTCTGTAATCAAGAAGGGAAATATTCATTCAACTTTAAGGCTTGAAAATAATTCTCTGGCTCTAAGGTCATCCTCCAGATTTGCCCCCAAACCTTCACAAAGATAACTCATTGGTGGACACAACAAACAACTGGTTGTTTTGAACAGTTGTTTTTTTTTTTCACACCTCCGTGCTGTGCACACTTTGTTCCCCTCAGCAGCAGAGGGCCTGACTTTCCCAGCTCACTTGGGGCACTCCTATGCAGGCTTTAGGCCTCAGTTGAAGTGTTCCCTGTTGTGTGGCCTTTGGTGATTACTCTCCTCCCTGAGGCCAGGAGAAGGAGCTGCCTTTTTACAGAAAAAAAATGCCTCTGATATCTGAGCTGACTCCTGTGCATTCTAGTCTCTCTGACCTATAACTGCAGAACCACTGTCTCCCACCAGACTAGGTGCTGTTTGATTCCAGGCACAAACTCTCCTTTATCCTGTCTTCCCAGCACAGGCTCGGGCCCAGAACTGCTGTGCAGGATATAAATGCCTGTGTGTCCAAGTGATTGGCTGCACAAAGAAGCCTTTTCCCAATATCTAACAAACCAGAGCAACTAGAATTGGGCTGTACACTGTTGCAGGGATGGGCAAGAACAAACCATCTCATACTCATTAAA
The DNA here is from genome assembly GCA_028533065.1 of Trachops cirrhosus. Lineage (NCBI taxonomy): Eukaryota > Metazoa > Chordata > Mammalia > Chiroptera > Phyllostomidae > Trachops > Trachops cirrhosus. The sequence continues at coordinate 38,077,532 of CM052552.1, read as the reverse complement.
GACAACAGATGAACCACAGTTGAGAGAAGCCCTTAGCAGCAGGTGCTCATGCCTGATACATAGTAACTTATTGCACCCTCACACTAGTCTGTGAGAAATTACACAGCATAGTGGAAAAGCAAGTAGCCATGAGCCAACCTGATTTTAATCCAGGCTTTGCCACTTAGCAGCTGTGTGACATGGGGCAGCTTGCTTACCCTTTCTGTGCCTCTGTTTCTTCATCTGTAAAACAGGACTAATTGGGGTACCTACCTCACAGGGTTGAAGTGAGGATTCATTGAGTTAATATTTGTCAGATTGTAACTGTTATTCAGGTGTAGCTGATTTCTACATGTTGTTCCTATAAATGCTTGCTGAGGATGTAACTCTGTTCATCTTCCAATGACAGTGTCTCTCCCGCTCTCAAGTGCTGTACATCTGTTCTATACATGAAATAACTTTAGTGCACCAACAGGCAACAGGGACAAATAAATGTGTGTATGTGGGAAGGGGGTAGGCTCCTAAAGGGCTGGTGATGCAGGGTGTCTGGTGGTGGCAGCCATCAGATGATAACAGGACAGGCCTGGCAGTCAAGACCCTGGGTTCTTGGCTCAGTCCTGCAGCTGGCCCAGAGTGGAACCTGGGGCCAGCTCCTTTTCCTCTCTGGGCTTCAGGTTCCAGTTCTCCCTCACATTTGAACCTCCCATCTGCAGCATTTTCCAGAAGGGCCCCCATTCTGCCCTCATTGGTGAGAGACCAGTCCTGGGCTATAGGTGGCTGGCTGCCTATTGTATTGGAGCTGTAGCTATGCTTCCCCCATCCTGCTTTCCTCATAGCATGTCTGCCAGTAAAGAATCCCTGCTGCCTTGAGGGCTGATGCCACCTGGTGCAATTTGAGTAACCAAACAAAAGAGCAAGGAAGTGACTTGCTGCTCTTCCCTGTGAGCTGGGACTTTTGTCTCCTTAGCCCTGTCTCCTTAGTGAAAAAAAAAAGTGCAGCCAGAAGAGGCTTTACTACCCAAGTATATTCTCTCTGAGCACTTCATCACTCCCCCAGTGCCTCACAACCTAGGATGCAGAGTGGTCTTCTTGTCCCTGAGATCCTGCCTAAGGCACTGCCAAGGTGGCACTATAAGGGGAAACATGGTATGTACATTTGCCAGGAGGAAAAGAGTGTGTGCCTTTACATGGGACTGAAATGTCCTTGCTGTTCAGAGAAAGGAGATTCAGAGAAGACAAAACTGGTGGCTTTTTCAGCAGCCAAATTTCCATCTTTTTGCGATGTGCTAGCAACAAGATGCCCAGAGGCAGACCACACAGGCTGGTGTCATATTGCATCAGTGCCAAAACAAATGATTTAAGTAATCAAATTCTTTGGACCTAGTGGCAGATGCCAGGATGGCTAGGAGGGCCATGGTGCCCTGCTTCAGAGCTGTGGTGTTCTAAACAAGCTAGACATGGTGCCATGCTGACCCTTGCAAAGGTATCCAGAAACCTCCCACAAGTGGCCATGCAGGGCTCAGTCTCCTCTCCATTCTACCCCTGCCCCTAGCTCTTTCCCACAGAAATCCTCCTTCCCAGGATGTGTCATTGTTCATTCCTGCATCCTGGCCTTATCTGTGAAGCCCCAGGCACACACTGGCTTCTTATACCTGAACAGCAAACATGGCAGTGTACCACCTCACGGGCACCTCCCCACCATGTCATTCCGTAGGTTCAGTGAGGCTGGGGGAATCACAGCAAAAGCCTCCAGAAGTTTCTGTAGCCTCAAGAAACTACAGCCAGGAGAAACCACATTTTTCTGTAGTAGAACAGCAAGCAGAACTTTTCCTGTCCCAAACATGGGCCAGGACTAGCTGTCCCCTGACAAACTCCATGCCAACTCCTTTTGCTCTCTACTCAGGGCTTGTTTCTGCTAATGAAATGGCCATTTTGTCAGTGTAACATTACTTAGTGATTTATTAGTGATTATTGATTTTCAGTTGTGGTTTCCTGGGACTGTGGGATGGAGCAAATCAAAGCCATCCTGCTTGTGGATCTCCATCCATGTGCTTGAGGCCATGGGCTCAGATGCAAGCAGCTCATCCATTGCTGAAAGAACAGACACAGGCAGTTAGTTCTTGCTGCTTCTGGTAGCTCAGTTTCTACTGAAGAACCTCCATCTCACTTCCTCTAAAGCCCCAACTACAGATGGAGATAGATATCTGTAAATTTTAGTGGATGATATTATGATGTTTTTCATGGCCTTACTGGATCCTGTTCCCACCTCCCAGGAACCACTCTTCCTTCTTGTTCACCAAAGGTTTCACACCTTTTCTCCCTGTGAAGGGATTCCTACTTCTTCTGAATGGCCCACTGCCCCTCTGCTTGAAAATTGGTGGTCTCCATCCTCTGGCAGAGAGGAGCAGAAGCCTCTGAGCCAGTAATCTCTATTGCCTTGTGACCTGGGTCCTTCCCACCACCAGATTTCCTAAGCCTGGAATCCTAAACCAGGTGGTCCAACTCCTTTCCTGACACTCTTGGTGACTCCCAGCTCCAGCCTCCTGCCTGAGAAATAGTCTGCCCTAGGAACAACTGGTATATAGATATAATATAGATATAGACATAGATTCATATATATGAATATATAGATATAGATATGTATCTATATCTGTATATGAATATATACCATACTCAATCCACTTAGAATCACCTGTCTTATTCCAGCTATCTCTGAAGCAAACAGTTTTTTCTGTGTGCAGTCTAATGAACTTGATGCAGGTATAGCTTAATAGCACTTTGCATCAGATTCATGCCTCTATGAGGGTGGTGGTGGGGTTCACTATTGATACTGTGGCATAGGATGCCAGGGGAACTTTTTTGGTATGCTGACATGCAGGGGAGCTGATTTCCCATAGAGGGAAACTTCAGCAGATGGGGAAAGGAGATGAGGGATTAACTGCTTCCTCTTTTTCCCCCTAGTTCTGACACATACTTCTTTTGGTTTCTTGGAGGGTTATATGGACTTAAGCAGCCAGTCACACATTAAGATGCATAATTAGATATCATTGCATTGCTTTGGCTCTTCTTACTTTCCTATTTTTCCCAGCCCCATAGCTGGCTGACTCCTGATCTCTGGGATAACATTCCCAATAAAGATATACATATAAGCTTCTGTCTTATGCTCTGCTTTCTGGGGAACCAGCTACTTTGTACTAGAAAATGACTTAGAAATCCCAAGGATGGGATTTTTGAGCTGGATCTCCTACTAGTTGCATGGTAATACAGACCCCATTTCTGGTGGCAAAATGGCTGGTGATAACCCCTGACATGCAGTGGCATCACAGTTATCTAGAATGTCACTTATGAAACCTGTGGTCATATGGTAGTTGTAGCACTCAAATAGCATGGAGACAACGTTAATCATAAAGGTTTGGAAGATGTCTAGCTTTTGTTATTTTGAGAAACTTGCAATAAAGAAAATGACAAGCCTGGGTCAGCCGACAATCAATTTAAAACACATTGTGAAAGCTAGAGGGCCTATATGGAAGCTTTTGAAAGGATCCGCATCTCCCTCAGCAGTGGGAGAGACCTTGATAAAAATAAGACCCAATGTCAAGTTGTAAGAATAGAGTGTTGCAAAGAAGATTGAATACACAGATTCATAGCTTCGAAATCAAGGTCTTGATGGGAATACAGTGAGAACTTGAGATCTGGGATGGGAACATTTGGGTGGATGAGCCTGAGAATCTTGACCCCATATTCTCCAGAATGCTCCATGCTGACAGTCTCTTTCTTTTTCCCAGAGGAGAGCAGCTTGGCCCTGTGTGGAGACCCTGAAAGGACCTCACCTGATGCAGTTGAATTGCAAGATGATGCTCTTCCTCCTCAAGATCCACCTCTACTACCTCTTATTGCCTCCACACTGATAACCAGGGTCATACATATCTCAGTATAGCCCAAGCTTGAAAGCACAGTTCTTGTTCTTAAAGAAAACATCTTGCATGCAAAAAGAATTGCAGAAATGGGCTAATATACACAAACAAGAATTGTGAGAACAATTATGGGAGTTAAATCTTAAAGATGCTGACCCCAGGGAGTAAACAAGGGAGAATTTATGGACATAGTGGCATTCACTTGTGCCCAGGGATTTGCTATTCAGACAAAGACAGTAAGAATGGGTACTATTACTCTGCTGGGAAACTTGGATATGACAAAAGTCTGTAATAAATGATCTGGAACTACTGTAAATTTCTTGGTATAGTATCAAGGAAGGAATCATACTCTTCAGAGAGGTGTTAAAATAGATTTATTATATGATACCAGAAAACCTACCTTTTGACTGTGTTTTTGGGTGGGTCAATGAATATTCTCTTCTTTGGTAATCGGTAAGGCAATTGGTAAGATGGTCACTAGCATATCTGAGAAGCTTGGTAGGTAGCTGTCCTTTCTAGGTTGACTTTTGTAGTATGAGATACCACTATGAAACTGGGTTCCCTGATATCAATGAAGATGATGTGACTCTAGAATGGGAGAGGCAAGGTGGCAATACTTAGGCATTATCATAATGGGAAGCAAAGTCAGAGTAGCAACTGAGGTGCCATACCTGCAGGGATCTATGTGAAGGCCAACAGATCACTGTGTTCCTAGGGCAGATAAATGGAGAAATAACTAGGGTGTCACTTAATTAGTATAATTTTTTAAAGATTTTATTTGTTTTTAGAGAGAGTGGAGGATTTTTAGAGAGAGTGGATTTTATTTGTTTTTAGAAGGGGGGGAGAAAGAGAGGGAGAGAAATATCAATGTGCGAGAGATACATCGATCGGTTGCCTCTCGCACACCCCCACCAGGTGACCTGGCCCACAGCCCAGGCGTGTGCCTGAGTGGGAATCAAACCAGAAAGCTTTCAGTCCATAGGTCAGCAGTAATTTCACTGAACCACGCTAGCCAGGGCTACTTAGTGTAATTTTTAAAAACAAAAACTTATAAGCAGAAGGCAGATGTCAGCTACCACAATGGAAAAGTCAATTACTTACTTGGTCTCCAGATCTACTTCACTTCCCAAACCCAGAACCCAGATTGAAAGGGAGACTAGTCTCCTTATAGAAAAATCATACAGTACCACCACAATTACATGGGAAAACAAATATTCTCCCAATATTACACTAAAGGGACCTGAAGGACATTTGTGAGGAAACTACTTATACTTTTCAAAAACTTCTGGATACAGGGCCTGACCTTACACTAGTATCAGGAAACCCCAAATGCCATCATGCTTTTCTTGTTAGGGTGGGGACTTTTTGAAATAAAGTGATAAATGGAGTTCTGGCTGAATGGTCTAATGGGTCTCTGGATCCACCCCATAATCATTTCCCTGGCTACCAAGTATATGGCTGAGGTAGACATTTTTAGCAAGTAGAAGAACCCTCATATTGGTACTCTGACTTGCAGAGTAAGAACATTTTGATCAGAAGAGTTAAGTAGAAATCACTGAACTTGTCTATCCCCTCAGCCAAAATAGTAAATCAGAAGCAAGGCTAGGAGAAATTGCAAAAATTAGTTCCATTATCAAAGACTTAAAGGATGCAAGGGTATTGGTCCTCATCATATCCTTGTTCAACTTACCTATATGGCTCTTGCAAAAACCAGATGGATTGTAGCAAATGATGGTGGACTGCTTACTGTAAACTTAACCAGGTAGTTGCTCCAGCTGTGGCTGCACTGCTGCACGTGCTATCCTTACTAAAGCAAAAGAGAACATCCTTTGGCATTTGGTGTGTGGCTATTTGTCTGGAGAATACATTATTTTAATTCCCATCAATACATGGTATTAAAAGCAGTTTGCTTTACATGAGAAGGCCAGCAGCACATATTCACTATTTTAGCCTAGGGCTAATTGAATTCCCTGTTCTTTGCTTTGTTACAATGTAGTCTGTCAGGGCCTTGATCTTCTTGATGTTTTATAGACCATCACACTGGTCCATCATTTTTAAAATTTTTATTTTATTTATTTATTTATAAAATTTTATTTATTTATTTTTAGAAGGGGGGAGAGAGGGAGAAAGAGAGGGAAATAAACATCGATATGCAAGAGAAACATCAATCAGTTGCCTCTTGCACACCTGCAACCAGGAAACTGACCCTCAATCCAGGCATGTGCCCTGACTGAGAATCAAGCCAGCAACATTTCAGTTTGCAGGATGATGCTCGACCCACTGAGCCACACCAGTCAGGGCTGATCCATCTTATTGATGAAATTGCTCACATTGTGTTAACTGGACCTGGTGAGCATCAGGTGACAAGTACCTCATTTGTTCTTGTAAAACACATGCAAATAAGACTGTGGGAGATAGACCCCAAGAAGATGCATTGGCTTGCCATGGCAATGAAATTTTTAGGAAACAAATGATCTAAAACATGCCATGATATCTTCTTTAAGAAAAAAATACAAATTATTTTACTCTGAATCACTTACCACAAAGAAAGACACAGTACTTAGTGGATCCAGTCTTTTTGGATTTTGGACACAGCATAGAATGCAGCTGGGAATTTTGCTGCAAGATATTTATTGGGTTGTTGAGAGGTTGCCAGGTTTGAATGGGGTTTAGAATAAGAGAGGGCTGTGCTGTGGTCCCAGGCTGAAGTACAAGCTACTCTACCTCTTGAGACTAATGACTTATCAGGTCCAATGGTGCTAGAGTTATCTGTGGTAGATAAGCATGCTGTGTGATGTCTTTGTCAAACTCTAATAGCAGAGTCATAGCATAGACTTCTAAGGTTTGGGAACAAGGTTATGCCTTCTGTGTCAGAAGTTTGTTCTCCTTTAATAAAACAGCTCTCACTCACCACCCACACATGTGCACCTGGTGTTTGGGTATGTTAACACCTCATGAGATAACTGCTTCTCCTTTTCTTTCACCATGGATAATCCTGAGATATATTATATGGCTTCTTAGATGGTGCCATAAATTCAAATAGCCAGTTGCCTTTCACAGCAGCCAACTTGATAAACACATTCTTGTATTGACTTTCCTCCATCCCTGCATTGCTCCTCTTGCTCCTCACTCTTACTTCCTGGGGTCACTCTCTTCCCCAAAATATTCACACATAAGCCTTTGCCTCTGATTTGGCTTTTTGGAGAGTGCAGCATAAGAGAGTAGGTACACACCTGCCCTCACTGAGTTTCCAGACAGGTTAGAGAGACAAACACAAAACATTTATATACCTGGTGTAATGTGCCCCATACAGAGGCTGTGCACAGTGCAGCAAGTGTGTAGGAGATGATAGGAGTCTTATGTTATCTGTGGGGAGGGGCTTAGTAGAGCTTCCCTAAATTATGATATTTTGATATCATAATTATGAAATTATGATAAATTATGATATCAGCTGATATATTATGAAAAATCCGCAGAAAGTTCATCAGGAGAAATGGATGTGGGACATTTTTTTTGTGGGGGAAGTGTTTTTGTATTAAAGGGGAAGAGGGGACTCATTAAAGATTGCTGGATGTTTAAGCCTTAGATGCAGGGGTGGTTTGGGGGTGCGGGGAATATGGAGGCAATCACAGAAGAGCACTCTAACTAGAAGAAGTGAGGCCCCAGAGGAAATGGGACAAGATGGGGTCCAGGACCCAAAAGATAGGTCACTATGCACAGGGAAAGGAGCAGCCCCTTTTGCCTCTGAGACTGAATAGGAAGAGGAAGGAGAGGGAATGGAGGATTGCAGTGATTTTGAAGTGGCAAGGATGATGGAAGCATGACATTTGACTACCTTGGTCTTCTCTGCAAAACCTGAGCTGAGACTGCTGCTGGCATAGGTGCGTGGGATGGAGGCTGGAGGAGGCTGGTGGTGAAGGCTTGGTACAGCTGCTCTGGGGAATTCCAGAAGGATTGAGTTAAGGGGGGAGTGCACCTGCCCTACTTGCCTGCCAGACTGGAAAGAACTTTGCATAGAGGAGGGCCTTGGGGTGTTTGCTGAATGTAGGGTGGGTTTGCCATCTGTAGCCAGACTTACTGTAAGTTGATGCTTACCTTTCACTTGATACACACTTGGTTCTTTTTCTTACTGCCACCCCCACTCTCTCAAATGCACCTCCCTTTCCTACCACAGAGCCTTTGCATGAGTTGGCTCTGTGCAAGCAACAAATGCTCTTATATCCTCCCAAGCCACAACTCACATTCTTTAAATCTCAGTACAGAGCCCCACCTCTAAGGAGCTATCTTTGTGATTAATACTGACCATTCTCAAACTTTACAGCAGAAACCCCAGGGTGACTCTCTTGTCCAATGCACTCTTATAATTCCTCTTACTTTCCAAATTTAGGCAAGGACAGGAGATGATAAGTGCTTTTCTCAGGGCCCTCATTAGAAGGTCAGCTCTGAAGGCAGGGGCTGAGTCTCCTGGCCCCCCATACCTCACACACGGACAAGTAAGAAGTCTCCAGACTTCCTTGGTCAGGAGTCCAAGGTCATTCTAGGGGTTCTTAAGCCAAGTCCAGACACTGCAAGCAAGTCAGGGAGGGTTTCAGCTTATTCACAAGACCCTTGGACTTGGATGCAAATATTGCATGCATGTTTGTGTGCAAGTGTGCAGGCTTTTGTGTGTTTTTCTGGGGAGAAGTTCCATAACTTTTCTCAGGTCTTCAAAAAGATCTATAACCCCCTATCAGCCCAGAATCACTACTGCTGCAAAGTTGCTTGGTGAACACAATCTGCAGGGGGCCTGCATGGTCCCACACGCTTCACCTGCTGTCAGAGTATCAAATCCAGATAGTCAAAAAGTTACTGCTCTCAAGTCCCTGGGATACCACCAAGGGTGTTGTGGTCACAGATATTTTTTTGCACTCGTCAGAATCTCATCTGTGAGTCATAACATCCCCCACCATTCTAATGAGTGTATTATAATTCATAGGAAGGCAACCAGGATCATGAGCCCTGTGGAAATTTTTCTTTAAATAACTTAACCTACCTAATAAGCGAATTTGGTAAAACAGCAGGATATGAAGCCAATATTCAGAAATTGAAGACTTTTCTGTATACCAACAAGGAAATATCAGAAACAGGAATCAGGAAAAAAATCCCATTTGCTATAGCAACAAGAAAAATAAAGTACCTAGGAATAAACCTAACCAAGGAAGTAAAAGACCTGTGTTCAGAAAACTACACAACACTGAAGAAAGAAATTAAGGCAGCCATAAATAAATGGAAGCATATACCATGCTCATGGATTAGAAGAATTAACATCATCAAAATGTCCACACTCCCCAAAGCAATTTATAGATTCAATACAATTGCTATTAAAACACCAATGACATATTTCACAGATACAGAATGAACATTTCAAAAATTTATATGGAGATCTCATCCCCATCTTCCACCCAAGGTCCTAGCTCCATCCTCAGAATGCTCTGAGCAACACCAGACTAGAGGACCCCAGACAGTCATATTGGAGAGTCCTGTTCCTAGGGCGAACTCATTGTCTAGTGGATGATAGACAGGAGATCTAAAGCCCCCTGGGGGCACAGGACTCTAAGAATCATGAGTGAGGGCCTTAAGGATTTCTATCATCACCCAAAACTCTGGGAGGCAGATCTCGTTATCCCATTTTACAAATGAAGGAAGTTATACTGAGACAGGTTAAGCAACTTGCCCACTGTTGCCAGTTGCAAAGAAGCTGACAAGAGATGGGAACCTAAAGGGAGTGTATCAAGACCAGTGCTAAGCCATATGCTGCACAGGTCATGAGTTTTCAGGGTCCCACTGACTTTGAACCACATGTTGGGATTTTTCATTGACTTGCATGATCATTGGGAAACCACTGTATCTTCATTTCTGATAGATTGTCAATGTATTAATGATCTGTAAACATAGTCTTAAATGTACCTAAGACCTATTTAGTTAGTGCAATGTTTTTAATTATTCTAATACAGTGGTTCTCAAAGTGTGGTTAAAAAAACTAGCAGTATTAGTATCATCTACAGCTTCTTAGAAATACAAAACCTTGGGTCTCCCACCTCCCCCCAGAGCTACTGAAGCAAGATTCTGGGAATAGGGCCCAGGCAAGACTAGCTGTGTAATTTGTGGAGCTCAGGGATAAATAAAAAGGTGGAGTCCCTTTTTCAAATATTTAAAAAAAATTCAGCACAACTAGAAGAGCATTAAGCCAAGTGTGGGGTCCTTTTGAACATGTGGTCCTGTGCAACTGCATACCCATGAACTTGGCCTTAGCTGATAGAAGCATCTTCTCAATCTCTGCCCCTATGTCTATATTACATTCTCCCATATGTGTGTCTGTCTCCAAATGTCCCCTTTACATAAGGATATCAGTCATATTGAATTATGGGCCCACCCTACTCTAACCTGACTTCATTTTAAGTAACTATATCTGCAACAACTCTATTTCTAAATAAGGTCACATTTCCAAGTACTGGGGGTTAGAATTTTAACATATATTTTGAGGGGATAAAATTCAATCCCTAACAATGGTGTGATAACCCAAACAAGGAGCCCTGCCTAGGGCTGTGTGCCTCCAAGGAATCAGCAGGAAGGAGGTAAGGACCCTCCTTCAAAACACAGCCCCAGAAGCACTTGGAACAATATGGGTAAAAAGAACTATGGTCCTGTCTGAGAGTGGATGTGGAGTGGAGCTTGTCTCAAACTACAGTGCCCTAAGCCAGGATCCTAAGGCCAGTATAAGTCCCCACAGATTTGAGCCCGTTCAGCTCAACCTCTCATCTTTCAGAGAGGAAACTGAGGCCCATAGAAGACAAAGGGTTGCCCATGGTCACAGAAAAAGAAGTGGAAGTTAGTCATGAGACTAGGTACTCTGGACTCTCATGCCTGCTCCATGACTATCTCCTTTCTGTTCCCCTTTAGCAGAATATCTCAGAGCCATGAGGTCCAACAGAGACCCAGATGGAAGAGGGACTCACTAATGACCAACTAGCAAATCAGTGATGGGGCCAGACTGTAATCAAGGTCTCTTGGCTCAATGTTCTTTCTGCCCTTCCTTGCCCCCTGCAGGTGGAGTCCACATGTTTTCCATGACATATTCCATGTGGACTATGTTAATAGAGGTGCCACACCAAAATGTCCTGATGAAAATACATTTCAGAAATTCTAAGTTCTTCAAAGTTAAACTGCAGGACTTCTCAGGGCCTTTTATGTGCTTTGTACATTGGGATTCTCCAGAGTGAGAACAGTATATACAGAGTTTTCCACCTGCTTTGACCTCAGAGGTTCTTTATCTATGGAACCCTTGTTAACTTTTCTCTAGACCCTTGGGATGGACCTCTGAAGGCTGTGGGAGCCTCAAGGTCTCTCTGCAGTACAGCAAACAGAACAGTGTGGGCCTCAGAAGGATCCTGATAAAATGATGTGTGGAATAAACTAGGTGGGGCTTGCTTCTGTGGACTCAGGAACTGAAGCTATCTCTGGCCTCCATAGAATTATTTAAACGTCAACTTGACAGTAGCCCTTAATAAAGCTCTATTTTTTTCTGTGCTAAAATTTTATAGACACATTTTCCTCTCTACAGAAACATCTAGTCTTTTTTATTCTCACCCATGTCTATGCTAGCACTTAACAGCACCTTGCATCCTTCAGCCTGCAACCAAGAAAAGTTGGCCCACTCCTTTTGCCAATGTCTATCCTCATGACAGAGCTCACTGTTTCCAGAGGTAGCCTGAGATGTTCCACCAAGAAAAGAAGGGGATCTTGATTGGAACTGTATGTACTCCATGGAAGGGCTATGGCAACATCCACGTTGACTCCTTGGGGAGGAGCCAGGTCTCACCTTGCCTCCATACCTACAGCCTGTTCCACATGGCCAGGATTGGCATGAGTAGAGGGATAAACAATCTTTGGTGCTGGCCTCTTTGCAAAAAGGGGCTTGTTGTCAGGAAAGGGAAAGGGTCTTCCCAGAAATCTATGACAGCATTCAGGTTGTTTGTCATTGAAAGAAGTATGTTCTCCGTTCTTGCTTCAGAAGACTTTAGGAACCTGAAGCAAGTTAGTGCAAGGACTTCCTGTTCTCTGCTGGGACAGGCTGGATATTGCTGACTCAGGGATCAGGAGAGGATGGCCAGGTTCATCTGACTTTCCAGTGCATAATGAAAGGTGTGTTCTGAATTTGGCAGAATATCCTATTTTATTTATGAAGCACCAAACCAAAAGAGAATGAGAGGTCTTACATGTGGATGTCCTGGCAAGCTTGAAAGTAACAAATGCCTCAGCCACAACATTTTCTATCTCTATCTTTAGATGGGAGAGTTATGCCATTGTCACTTAGTCATACTATTAAGTATACAAATTGCCAGGCTGATATGGGGTGGAGTAGAGTAGGGAAGGACTTGTTTGTATGAGAGCCCCACCTTCCATCTCCTCAGGAATTGGGTGCCTGGCTGCAGATGCAGTGACTCCAGGGCTGAGGAGCAGGAAGTCAAGAGACAAGAGAGGCCAGCTCCTCATTTCAGCCAAACTGACAATGGCTGGAAACAGGATGCCCTGACTATATCTCCAAGATGATCACTGCAGATACAAGTTTGGGAAGACTGATGGCCAGGGAAGTGGTTTTCCTAAAACCAATTGGAGAAGTAAGCTCCCAGGTGGGAGCTGGGCTTCAGACTTTGGACCTACCAAGGCTCTTAAGGGACTGCCTAGGAACAAATCTCATGAAAGGCCCTTGTTGCTCTGGAGGCTGGGTTCATGACTGCCCTTTCTGAGGGACTCATCCAATATCACCACCACTGACTGCCTCAACCTGTTTCTGGGCCAGAACCCTGCTTGTGGTAAAGAATCAGTCAGAGTGACAATATTTGAAACCTCAATGCCTGGAGGAAAATGACATTCATTTTGCTGCACAGTCCTGAACATGATTTAGTTGTTGATATAAAAATGAAAAATAAAAATTAAGAGAGAGAGATGCAAAGACAGAAAAAGACAGAAAGCTATTCTACAGATACAATACAAAATTCAGGAGGCAGGGAGGTGGACAGAAAAGCTCCCCAGAGCATTTTTGGTTATTAAGAAAGCATTGCTGAAGCCATCCCTGACCACACAGAGGGCAGTCTAGTACCTAGTAGAGGACAGCAGACTGGCATCAACAGCCTGGATGCTTGTTCCTGCTCTGCCACTTGTTAGCTCTGTGACTGCAGGCTAGTCACTACCTCTCTCTGAACCTCAGTGGCCTTAACTCAAAAATGAGGACAATAAACATTCTCATCCCATAGAACTGTTGTAAGGATCAAATTAACTAATGGTGGTGAAAATGCTTTGAAAAGTGTGAGGGTAGACAAGAGAGTGCTGCATGGGAAAATGTGCGAAACACAGAGATCCAAAAATATGCTCTTTCTCAACACCCCTGAGCCCCGCACAGACTGCCCCATATCTTATCCTTCTTTTACCTAGTGAAATCTTTTCTTTCAGGTCTCAGCTTAAGGTTGGGTCCTTGGGGAAGCCTTTTCTAACTCCTAGGTTGGCCTGAGCCCATTTGGCCCCTACTATTTCTCCTACAGAGTGCTTACCTCTATTGTGTGATTACTTTCCTCACTAGAGTTTAAACTCTATGATCAGAAGCTCTTCCTTCTGTGTTGTTGAATACCTAGCACCAAGTTAGGGGTCTGGAATAGAGCTGGTACTTGATGAATAATGAATGAATGAATGAATGAATGACTCTGCTATCCTCAGCTAATCAACTTCCTTGAAGTGCATTTTCTTTTTTCTGTTAAGTGAGAATGAAGATGTTGATGTTGATGGTACTACAAGTAATAATGACAGCTCATTTGGAACCTTTTGTGCAGATGATCTCATGTAGTTCTTGCAACTGTCCTGTTATCAACCTCTCTTTACAAATTTGGAAACAAATGCTTAGCAAAGTCAGGTAAATCTTGTCTAGGTCACATAGCCTATAAGGGATAGATCCAGTAATTGAACTCAGATCGACCTTACACTAGAAACATGGCCTCACTATACATTCACATTGCCAGTTGTGGTACAACAATGTGCTCAGAACACTTTCTAGAGTTTTATAGAAAGTGGTAGAGGAAATTGTAAGGTGTGGGAAAGGTGGTTGTGGTTGTGGTGATAGTGGTGGTGGAGATGCAGGTGGAGGAGGTAGATGTGATGGTGGAGGTACAAGTACTGATAGGAGATGAAAGCAGTGGCATTGGTAGTAGTGGAGGTAAGGGACATGATAGAGGTGGTAGTGATGGTAGTGGATGTGATAGAGTTGATAGTGGTTGTGTTAATAGTGGAGGTGATGGAAATGGTGGTGGTGGTGGTAATGGAGGAGATAGTAGTTGTGATGAAGATAGAAATAGGTAGATTTGACATTGGAAGTGGTAGCGGTGGTAGTGGTAGAGGTGGTGGAGGTGATGAAGATGATGGTGGTAATGGTGGAAGTGAAAGTGGAGATGGTGATGCAAGAGGAGGTAGTAGAATTTGTGATGATGATAAAAATGTTCTTGCCCAGTCTCTGAGTAATCTCTGTCCCTCAAGGTCAAAGGCCTGAGGTTACTCAGGAAGAAGGCAAGAGGAAGGGAAAAGTTAGTGAGAGGAAAGGAAAGAGAATGAATTTTGAGTCACACCGTATAAATCTTAGATAGAATAGGGGTGGTATTTGGCACTGGTGATTGCCCTGGGCTGGGGAACACATGCTAACATAAGGGTTCAAGCTCTACCATGGTTCTCATCTGCCACTGGTCTGTTTCTCCTACAAATCTATCCTGGACAGACAGAAGCTGGGGCAGTAGAGGGCTAAGCCCAGACACCTCTCTAAGCCCAGCTAATTGGTGTGTCAACACAGAAGTGGTCAAGGTATATTAGCTGTGGTCCTTCAAGAAGCAGAGGCAAGATAGGATTACTATGCTAGGATTTTATCAGTGGAAACATTTGTTAGAGAAAATGGGGTGGGGGCTGAAGAACTCTGAAGATCTGTTAGACAACAGTACAAGTCTAATCCCATGTGAAGGAGAGAGGGAAGGAAGATTCTGTGGGAACATCTAGTAGGGGTGTCAAACTCATTTTCACCAGGGACCACACTAGCCTCACGGTTGCCTTGGAGGGGCCAAAATAATTTTAGGACTGTATAAATGTAACTACTCCTTAGCTGCTAAAGAGTTGAAATTACATTTGGCCCTTTGAAGGCAACCTCGAGGCTGATGTGGGCCCCGATGAAAATGAGTTTGACACCCCTGATCTAGACCATCACACAGTCTCAGGAAGTCTTGGCAAGGCCACCAGGGAGCCCTCAAGCAGGAGTTGAGCAGAAGAGGAGATTGGTGTCTCCCAAAAATGGTCCTAACAATGTCAGCTCAGTCATTGCTGAGAACAGCCCACGACCTTGGCACAAACACAGCAATGGATTTCAGAGGGCAGAACCAGGGCCTCAGGTCAAGGATGCTCTTGAATTGGGGACTTGTGAGGTGCAATCTCATGGCTGCCACATATTCCCTTTTTGCTCACCTCTCTCCCTGAACTTTCAGGTGGCTCTAGCCTAGCAAAGTCTCTATGTGAGAATTTACCTTCTGGGTTGACTGAGAATTCCATGTCTTAGCCCGGTGTTTGGCTTGATTCCTTGCAAAACCAGCTCAGAGGTGTGACTTGTGTCAGGGCTTGCTTTCTGTTTCAGCACATTGAACAGAGCAGCCTTTTGCAAGGTACAAACTATCCCAACTCCACAGAGATGTCTTTTTTTCATGTGCTATTAGAGATCCTCTTTCAACATAATCCTCTAGGAAAGAAACCTCTCACTTTCTTACAAGGGCAAGGGCAGAGGACAAGATCACTACCTTTACTTGCATATCAGTCCCAAAGTCCTAACTTTTTCTGCCTTGTTACTGGAATGAAGGGTGCCTCCAATTCTTTTTCTCTAATCTGACTCCTTTTCATATCTTTAGACTTACTCTGGTACCAGCCTTTTTGGACCATCTCCAGAGCACTGAGAGAGAGATGATACAGATAGAGATAGATAGATAGATAGATAGATAGATAGATAGATAGATAGATAGATAGAGATAGAGATAGAGATAGATAGAGGAATAGAGATAGATATAGAAAGAGAGAGATTATGAGAGAAAGAGCATGCCTGTGTGAAGGTGAGTCTCATGTGAGCTGGTAAGAGCATGTCTTAGTGTGAAAAAGATGTGGTGATAGAAAGAAGTGAGAAAGAGAATGAAAAATGTGTGTTTGGTTGTGGTGGGGAGAACAGATGGGGAGAACAATCAAGTTGTTATTCATACTCTCCCAGAGGGAAGCTGCACTCTCAAGAGAAAGGAATGGAGGACAAAGGAAATGCAGGAAGATGCAGGAGGGACCTAGGTCAGGGTAGAACTGAGCCGATATGTTTCCTTTGTGATAGAAGGCCAGTTAGGCTAGGTTAGTGCATTTGTGATTACCATATGTCCACTGCAAGCTCAGGCCCAACATCAGGCTCCCATACTTACCAGAAGCACCAGAGTCCTAAGGCCTCAGTCTATAAACCACATCTATGCTTTGCCTTTTACTCTGGGCACTGCCCAGTACAGAAGACCCTTTTAGAACCCTTCCTGTAATTATAGTGACTAACCTAAGTCCTTCATAAATCCTACAGGTTAATCTCACTGGGTAATGCTATCCTTGTCTTCTCCTTTCTCATCTTTGTGGTTTTATGCACACTACTTTTCCCACTTTGGAATTCCCTCTTTAGCCCTCTCCACCTCATTCATCCTTTTATGTGGCAAATTGAGTGCCACCTCTTCCAGCAAGTCCTCCTAAATTCCACCAAGGACAATAAATCACACATCTCTCTATTCTCCAGGACCAATGTGCTTTTATCATATTGAACTCTTCATTGATCTGCTATGTGCATTCACTTTTTCTGATTATCAAAGCATGCTTATGGAGACAATTCAGGCACAAACAGAAAATCATCAACAAAAAAGCCAAGAAGGAAATGACCCATAATTCCCTTTCCCAGAAACAACTGCTGTTAAGATTTTGCCATATTTCTTTCCAGTTGTGTGTCTAACATGGTTTCCTTGATGTATTTTTATCCTGCTTGTTTTCATTTACTATTTGGTTACCCTAAAGCAGAGCCTAAGATAGAACTTGGGTGAAGTTAGTTTATTTGGCAAGTGTGATGGATGATTTTATGTGTCAACTTGACTGGGTCAACAGTGCCCAGATATTTGTTCAAACGTTATTTGGATGTTTTTATGAGAGTGTTTTTTGTATGAGAACATTGTTTATATCAATGGACTTTAAGTAAAAAAGAAGGTCCCTATAATGTACGTGGGTATCACCCAATTGGTTGAAGGCCTGAATAGAACAAACTGACCTCCCCTGAGCAAGAATGCATTCTGCCAGCAAACAGCCTTTCAACTTGAACTGCAAACATCAACTCTTCCCAGAGTCTCCAGACTGACAGCCCACCCTGATGATTTTGGATGTGTCAGCATTCAAAATTGCATGAGCCAGCTCCTTAAAACAAATTGCTCATGTTTATATGTACAATCCATATTCGTTCTGTTTCTCTGGAGAACTGTGACTAATACAGGAGGCAACCCCAAGAAGCAGGTATGAGTGGGCAGGGAGCATGAGACAGGAAAGGAGGGAAGGTCAATATCAGAAAGTATTATGAGAGGCTTGCTATGAGCAATGGCACCTTGATTCTACCAGGGTATCTGGAAAATGCCTTGAAAATTTCCCATAGTTGTCTGCTCACATGAAGGGTGGGAGGTAAAATATTTATCCATCAGTTCTTGGACCCATCTGCTAAGGAGTGCTCCTAAAGTCATTAACAATCCTGTACTTCTGGGTTTTGCTTTCAGGCTGGTTGGGAGGATGCCCACTGCTTTGAGAAAGGTTTTGGGGCTAACAGTGGAAATACATGAAGCCCAATATCCAGGAGGAGATATTGTCAGAGCTTCCATGAAAGGGTCCACTGCATTGTGGCTGAAACCAGAGAGGAAATAATGTGAGGCATCACATGTGTTTACTATGGTATCACATATATTGTCCTACATCATTAAAAATTATTTTAAATTATTACTTTTTATGGATGCATGATACACTATTGTATGGATATGTCAGTTAGATTGTTTCTATTATTTTCATCTTATAAGGAATGTTTTGATGAACACTCTTTATATTAGTCTGCTAGGGTTGCCATAACAAAATACCATAGACTTTTTGGATCAAACACAGAAATGTATTGTCTCACAGTTCTGGAGGTCAAAAGTTCAAAATCAAGGTGCTGTCAGGTTTGTTTTCTTTCTGAGGCCTCTCCCCTTGCCTTACAGATGGCCACCTTCTTCCTGTGTCCTCACATGGTCTTTTCTCTGTGTGTGCAGGCCCCTAGTGTCTGTCTCTCTTCTTTCTCATGAAGACACTAGTCATATTGAATTGGGGCCTACCCTAAGGGTCTCATTTTATCTCCAAATACAGTCACATTTGAGGTACTGGGGGTTAGGACTTCAACACAGGATTTGGAGGGAGGACATAATCAGCTCATTAAACAACTGAGCACACATTGTTGTATATTAGATTATTTCCCCATCAGACTTCAACCAGTTGTTTCTGTTTCTCCCACTGGATTGTAGTCTATCTCAGAGCAGGAATTAGTGTGATTTAATCCAGTCTCCTCAGGCCCCAGCAATGAGCTGGTGTTGCATATCTTTATGGACATTAGCAATATTACCACTGACTGCCACTGATGTTGATTGAGCAATTGCCACGTAAAGACTCTTCATGTATTTTTTCTTTTGACTAAAAAAGTGAACTTTATCAACCCATAATTAGTTGGTAGACTGTTGGCACTGACAATATGTTTCTTCCTTTACCCTCCTTCATTTTTAACAATTATCTTAGCTATTTTTCCATATACATTGAAAACATCAGAGTGTTGTAATTTTTGCAGAAACCACCAACATAATTAAAAATATTCAAAAGAAGGCAAGTCTGCTGTATTTACCCGTATTTTTAGTCTTCTTTTTGTCCTTTTTTTCCTTGTAAGATTCCTTCTTTTATTATTTTCTTCCTATTTAGAGAACCTCCTTTCATCATTCTTTCAAGGTAGATCTGATGGTGATAAATTCTCTTAACTTTCCTTCAGAAAGATATTTATTCTGGATTTAAAATTCTGAATTGACAGTTCTTAAAAAATGTTGTGTCACCTCTTTCTGGCCACTATGGTTTCTGATAAGAAACCTGCTACCATTCAAATTGTTTTGTTCCTATAAGGAAGGTATCATTTTTCCTCATTCCATTCAAGATTCTCCCTTTGTCTTTATTTTTCAGGATTGTGATGTGTCTTGGTATGTATTTATTTGAATTATCCTGTTTGGGGTTCACTCAGCTGCTTGAATATATAAATTTATACCTTTTGAGAAATTTGGAAATTTGCAGTCATTTCTTTGAATCCTTTTTAGACTCATACTCCTTTTTTTTCCTCTTGTGGTATTAATGACATACATTTTTTAAAAAAGATTTTATTTATTTATTTTTAGACCGAGGGAAAAGGAGGGAGAAAGACAAAGAGAGAAACATCAATGTGTGGTTGCCTCTCACATGCTCCCTACTGGGGACTTGGCCCACAACCCAGGCATGTGCCCTGATTGGGAATTAAACCTGCAACCCTTTGGTTTGCAGGCTGGTGCTCAATCCACTGAGCTACACCAGCCAGGGCAATGACATAAATTTTTAATAATCTTTCATTATAGTGATCTTTCTTTATAGTCTCAGGTCCCTGAGGCTCTGTTCATTTTTTCCAATCAATCTTCTTTGTTATTCAGACTGAGTAAATTCTATTGTTCTGTCTTCAAGTTCTCTGATAATCTCCTATCATCTCCAATGTACCATTGAGTCCATCCAGAGAGATGTTCATCTCAGTTACTGAATTTTTCAGATGTAAATTTTTATTTAGTTTTTAAATAGCTTTTATTTCTTTGCTAAGATTTTTATATTTTTGTTTCAAGTATGTTTACAATAGATTGCCAAAGTATTTTTATGACAGCTGCTTCAAAATTCTTGTCAGATAATTCCACCATATGATTTTCCCCAGTGTTTGTGTCTATTGATTGTCTTTTCTCATTTAAATTATGGTTTTCCTGGTTCTTGGTATGATAAGTGATTTTGATTATATTCTGGACATTTTAGGTATTGTATTAGGAGGCTCTGGATTTTATTTAAATCCTCTGTTATAGCAGGCCTTATCTGACACTCCTTGGTGGGTGAAGGGGATGCTGCCATGTTATTGACAGGTGGGATTGTAAGTCCAAGTTCTCCAGTGAATTTTTTTTGACATTCTGGGTTGGGATGGAGAAAGGGACATCTGGTTACTGCTGGATGGGAGTATGAGTTCACGTTCTCCATTAGGCCTCCCTGGCTGAATGGGGGAGGGTTACCTCTTTCTGCTCTCCATGTGGCCTCCATGACATGGGTAGAAGTCTCTTTAGTCTTGGGAAGAATGAAGATCCCAGTTCCCTACCTGAAGAGGAGGTATCAAGTGCCTTGTTATAGGTATTTGACTCAGGCCTTGCTGATCAGGAAGGCGTGAGGGTCACAGATTTTTTCTGTGCTGTTTGTTTGGAGTGGAGCATTTATTTTCTGTTGGGTTTTTTTTAAAAAAATGCACCCAGGTACTAATGTTATCTCCACTTTACCTAGAGCCCAGGCTTCTTAACTCCTGATGCACAGTAGACTCAATGACATCAGACACATCCCCATATGTTTCACATTTTCTTGATTGCCAGTTAAACTCTGGCAAGACATAGCAACAAGATTTCAGCTTCTCATCAGATAGCTGAGAAGAGAGGTGGTAAATAACTAGTGGACTTCTTGTCAAAGAATGGGTTCAGGGTGGGCAGCAGGTGTTGAGTTTCAAGTCAGGGAGGTTTTCCCCAGGTTTCTGGTACTAGTTTGGAGTTAGTAATTGCTCTGTTTTCCTATTCCCTCTTAAGGTAGGGAATTAGAACCTCTCTCCTGTCCACTTTGTGGACAGTGTGGCTCTTATCTGCATTTCTCAGGAGAGAGTTCAGGTTCACAAGCTGGAAGGACAGAGATGGGCAGGCCATGACAGCATCAAGTCAAAACCAAGCCAAAGCACTATACAGATTTCCAAGGACCAGATGTGTGGCAACAATCCTGGGCCCTTCTCTTGCTCCTTGGTCACACTGGTGGGCATGGTGGGAAAAGGACAGGGCTCATCTATAACATTCACTGCCTCTTTAAGTTCTTGGAAGCACTTGCCCTTGTCTTATCTCATTAGAAACTCAATATCTGTTACTCATTAGTCCCAATTTAGGGAGTAATAGGTCCAGAGAAGTGAAGTGACTGGCTAAATGTCTACAGCTCCTAAATGCTTGTGAATCTTGCTCCCCATGATTGAGAAGTCCTTCAGGTGGAGGGCACTATATCTGATTCAGCTGAATCACCAGCATCTAGTTCAGTTCCTGGCACAGAGGTGAAGGAGAATTTTCTTAACTGTTTCCCTCCTACCCTAGCTCAATGGTGGATGAAGTTAATGTTGGGGCTGGCACCCACTAGGCAGTCTCAAATCTCATTCATGTGCACAAAGCCAGGCCTGGGGTGTGGGTAGAAGGTGAATATGAGGGACTAGCCCACTATAATCAGTCCATTTGACTTTGGGGCCAGTTGACATCTGGCTTTCTATTTCAGAGGGCCCAGGGGATGGAGGGTCCAAGGCTTAGTATAAGATGAAAGGGGCATGGTGGCATAGCAGTTCAGGTCCAAGGACAATGAGGGTAGTCTTTCTTCCTCCTTCCTAGTGTTTAGGTTATGTGCTTGTCCATGGGTCTTTAGTGGTAACCACCCCCCTTCATATGGGGCCAAACTGGTGACTTCATGCTATTTACAAGGCTTCAAGTACAGAGCTGAGCAGACATACCACATGGTACATCTTTTCAACCAAGCCAAGATTCTACATGTGCTATTAAATAGAAATATTGCTATTGGATAAGATTCATAGTAAATTACTGCTTGGCCTGCTCAGGAAGCTTCTCAGGAGACTGGAGGAAGAGGATTCATCTGGCTCTTCCACAATGAGGGTCTTGGCAGCATCTAATGAGCCCTGCAAATTGTGCATGGCTGCATACAAGTGTGTATGTGGGTGCATGCACACACACATTAAGCAGTTCTGATATTTTTGCTTGTGACAAGGCAGAGGCGATCTATTTTGCAGCATTGAAGAATGGCTCTGTAGTGATGGGGCTCATGGTGGCTTTGGTATGATGAGTGCTACAGTACTGAGAGAATGGGCCACCTTCATTTAGTGGCCATTGAGGGTTGTTTTGAGTGGAACAGGCCCTAGCAGTGTTCTTCCTGATGACCAAACCCTGCTAATCTGGTCTGAAGCCCCAGAGAAGACAGAGTCCTCATTCTTTCCTTGTATTCCAGCTATTGGGGCCTGGACTCTAAAAACAGGGCGCAGGAGGTTCTGGGGGCTAACCAGGCCATCAGGTCAGCATACAAGACTGAGACCATCCTCACACCTGGCTTACCCTGAAGCTCTGAGTTTGTCACTTGACAGGTTGGGATAAACTAGCCAGACCTACAGGCTTGTGAGTTCAGGGAGCCCCTCACTCTGAGAGCCTGTGTGATGAGAAGCCTAGGGTGGAGGGGAGCTGGCTCTGTGATGACAGTAGGATCCTAGTGACCCAAGCCTGTGTCATTTCCATGTCTGTTTGTCTTTTCAATGTAGCGCCACTGTGTCCTGGGAAAGGTGTCCCCAGAGACATTATATGTGACCAAAATTTAGAACTGTTACTTTCTAAACCCTTAGACATTTTTAGATTTGGTGGCAAGATATACTTACAAAGAAGAAAATCTTCTACTTATGAATCAAGTCATCTTTATGTTTCTTAATTCTCCTCAGAGAACAATGAGGATTTCTGTTTACCCAGGCCTGTGGAAGCTGGAGAATTTGCAATTCTTGATTGCACTTTGAATACATAACCCCTTGGCCTGCCACATTTTTTTAATGCTCAGTGAAGTCACCATTCACTGAGCACATACCACGTGCCAGAGCCTGCATGCAAATACAGGCACTTCTTAAACCTTTACAATAAATCTTCCAGGGTTTATTTGTTTCCTATAACACATTACGACAAACTAGGTGGCTTAACAGAAATTTATTCTCTCACAGTCTGGAGGCCAGGAGTCCAAAATCAGTATCACTGGGCTAAATCCAGGTGTCGACAGGGTTACACTCCCTCTAGAAGCTCCAGAGGAGAAATCTGTTGCTTGTGCCCCTTGCAGCCCCATGCATTCCCTGACTTGTGACCATATCACCCCCCATACCTGCCTCCATGGACACATCATCTTATCTTCTCTGTTGTCAAATCTCTCTCATAAAAACACTTGTGATTACATTTATGGCCCATCTAGATGATCCAGGATCATCTCTCCATCTCAAGATTCTAAAATTAATTGCATTTTGAGGCCATATAAAGAAACATTCACAAGTTCTGAGGAATTGGGCCTAATACTTTGGGCAACATCTTTTCACCTGCTACACAGGACCTATTATTGCCTGTTTTCTAGGGGGATGAGTTAGGGATTGACTTCTGGGAATGGCTTCTGAGAAGAGGCACAATGAAACTGGGAGCACTTGGGCATTGCTGGGATAGACGGACCCAGGTCAGGACAGGGGTACAGGGAAAGGATGCCCTGCTCTGGAATGAGGGTCCACATCAGATTCCTCCCTGTGCCTCCAATCAAAGAGCCCTGCCCAGGGCCTGACCCAGAACCAAATTTCAAACTGGCTTGGAAGAAGGCATGGAATGGAGGCTGAATAGTGGATGGATGGATGGACCAAAGAATGACTACATGGACAAATAGAGAGCAGATGAGTTCCACCAACATGCGTTGAGCCCCTTATCCTGTCTGTATGAATTTCCCTGCAATCAAGATTATTGCATTTCTCCCCGAAGTATGTTCTTTCCCCAAGCCAAGGTCACTCTTCCCCTCCAAGTCTCTTCAGCTTCTCTCACCTGCCCGGCAAAGGTGGACTTCAGATGCCAGTTGGGTAGTTGCCCTCCTCTCTTCATGTAGCCCCCAGACCAGCTTCATGGGCACTCTTGTCCCCTCCCCAGCAAGGCCTCTGATTTTTTGTGCAGAGAAGGCTGGAGACTTGGTGGGAAAGCCTCACTGAGTCTCTCTTGAATTTCCTCCAGTATGGCTGCTATCCTGGCTGCAGATGAAGTCAGCCTTTTCTTTTCCCAGAGAGCATGTCCCAGTCTCCACAGAGCCCTCATCGCCTCCACTGAAATCCAAGCTCAATAACAACAGTTATTGGAAGAAAGTCACTTTCTCTTTCTCAGATGCTCCATTCTATTTCGACTCCTCCCCAAGTTGGTCAAATGAGCAGCGCTAATTTGTCACTTGTGATAACAGAATCCAGTTCTGAAGTGATTTCTGTGTTTCAAGAGCCTCAAGCTCACGACAGTTACATCCTTCAGCCACACATAGGTAACCACTGCTGATCCCTTGGTGTTTGAGCCTGAGCTCCTGTTGACTCCTGAAGGCAGATATGTTTCTGGAGCAGCCCCTCTTAGTCTTTGTCTTATTTTTAAGCCATGTCTACAGAGAATAGCAATCTTGGGTGGTGGATATAGTAGAAAGAACATAGGCTCCAGAGCAGGGGTATCAAACTCATTTTCACCGGGGACCACATCAGCCTCGAGGTTACCTTCAAAGGGCCAAATGTGATTTTAGACTATTGTATAAATGTAACTACTCCTTAACTAGGGGCAAGGAGCTCAGCACTGCCTCCGGGTAGTAACAAGGTGCCAGGCTGGATAAAACAAGGTGGAGGACTGGATTCAGCCCATGGGTCTTTGCCGCCTGTGCTCTAGAGACACAGATAGGCACTTGACTCTCAGCTACCTCACGCTAGCTGTATTTCTTTAAGAAATTTAGCCCCATAACCTCTCTGAGGGCCCATATCACACATCCAAAAATGGGAGTATATAGACTATATTTTTAGGGATCATTTCTACAGTTTGAAAATGAAGGTGTAATCATCCCTACCTCATAGGGTTATTGTGAGAACTGAATGAGTTAATGACTATTTTGGAATGCAGGGCCCTCCTCAGTCCTCCTCTGTGGGAGGTGATGTGGACAAGGCCAGAACTTGAACTCCAGGTCTTCCAATTGAGGGAGCAATGAGCTCCCCATGGCTTGGCCCATTATGGAGAGCTTCAGAGATGGTTGTGGAGGACAAGTCCCAATACAGTGTGAGCAGGCATGGGGAGGGGAGGTTTGGAGGGTGGGATAGGTGTATTCACAAGATGGGGCTGGGTCAGGGAACAAATGGGCTGTTGAGAGGGACAAGGGGCCTGAGGGAACCTCTTTTCCCTACACTCTGATGAACTCTGGAGGTTGTAGCCAGGGCCTACTCATTCCCTTCTCAGAACTCAGAAACCCCCCAAGACCACATAGGCATTGCATTAATCAGGGTTCTCCAGCAAAACAACCAAAAGGAGTCTGTCTGTCTACCTACCTCCCTACCTCCCTACCTATCTAAAGAAAGGAGCTCATGTGATTGCGAGGGTAGGTAAGCCTGAAATTTTAGGGCAGGCCAGCAGGCTGGACAACTCTCTCTCAGGAAACGGTTGATGTTGAAGTCTTGGGGAAGGCTGGAAACTCAGGCAGAATCTCTATGCTACAGTCTGGAGACCAAATTCCCTTCTCTTCATCATAACTCAGTCTTTGCTCTTAAGTCTTTCAACTGATTGGTTGAGGCCCACACATTACGGAGAGCAACTCTCTTTATTCAAATTCAATTAATTTAAAAGTTAATTGCAGGGGAGAAGAAGATGGCGGCGTGGTAGGAGGGAGCAGATTCTACTTCTCCTACACCCGGGGAAAAATCCTAGCCAATCTACGTAGGAACAGCAAATAGCCAACATTATCACAACAGATATGAAAATAGGAAATCACAAATTGTAGTGGACATTGAAAAACCCGGCGGTAAGGAGACTATGTGGATCAGCGCAGGGATCAGAGAGGTTGCAGCTCCAGGCCCAGCGTTCCGGGGTCTGCCGTGGGGCTCCTGGGAGAGAGCTGGGTCAACCGCTCCCTCCCTGGCCAAACAAGGACTGAGCAGCACCGGGGGAGGCCAGTTTACCAGAGGGCGCAGAGAGAGGAGTGAGGACAAAGAGGCACCCACACAGGGGCTGTAAGCACCCATGCAAAGCCCTAGTGAAAGTGTGCACCCACCCAGTGCATCCAAACGCACCCGCCTCTACGCCCACGCCCCCAACCCGGACAGAGAGTGGTTTGGTGGAAGTCTCGGAAACCACAGCAGTGAAAAAGGAAAAGGTGCGGGTGCTCCCCGGGACCTATGATGCCCAGGCTGTGAATTTGGAGGAAGTGGGTGTCCCTCAGGGTCCAGAAAGTGTGCACCCTTGAACACAGAAAAGGCGCAGGCACTCCCCGGGACCTGTGATGCCCAGGCCCTGAAGTTGGGGGAAGTGGGAGCCCCTCGGGACCCAGAGATTGCACACCCATGAACCCGGAAAACACGCAGGCGCTCCATGGGACATCGGAACACATGGCAGTGAACTCCCAAGGAGGCCCATAATTGCACCTAGCCCCCATACACAGGTCCCTTTGGGGAGGCACCAGACAGGCTTGGGGGAGAACGCATGCCTACACTAACAACAATACACCAGAGGCTGACTGAGTCCTGAATGGGAACAGAGAAAAACTATCTCCAGTTGCCCCTCAATGTGCTGAAGCCAGCTAGAAAAACCGGTTTGGCCAGTCTGAAACCAACAATAGGTGTGGGGTTTTTTTGTTTTGTTTTGTTCTTTGTTTTTTTGTTTGTTTGTTTTTGTTTTCTTTTAATTATTTTAAGTAACTTTTTATCTTTTAATTCCTATTACTTTTACATCTATCAATTCTTTATGCTTCTCTTTCTGTCATCCTAGCATTGACCCTTCTCCCTTGCTGTCCAAATTTATCTCTTCTTCTTCCTTCCTTCTCCTGCTTTGTTCCTTCCTTTTATTTTCTATGGAACCTGCAAGTAATTGCATAATGGTATTATCATTGTTTCATTATTCATACACCTTTTATTTTTATAGTATTTTGGTATTCCTCTTCTTCCTGTATAGTCTTCTTTGCCTAGCTGGTTATATTGTATCATTTGATAGGTTCCCCCTGTTATGTCATTCATAGTATATTGCTAATATACTGTCTTTCATTTGTGTTCCATTAGTACACTTCTCAAGGCTCAGTACTCCCTATTCTTGTTATCTAGATTTCATAGATTCTGTCATATGATTGTTGCTCTAATATTACTATAAATAATAGCTATTCCATACAAATGAAATACTGCATGACACCCATCCCAGATCTTAGCCCACTTCACAGTTTCCTGAACTCTATTACTGTAGTGGTTAACTCTATTCTCTCAAACACTTCACCTATTTCCTACTCTTTACTCTCACCCTACCTCAGAATCTGACTTCCCACATCCTCACTGCTTTCTAGAGCCAACTCACAATCCTTTCCTTCCCAACAAGAGTCTTATCTTCTTTACATCCTTTCCTAAAAGTGGTTAGTGGGGTGAAAGGTCACGGTTAACA
>CM052552.1:38032995-38049488 GCA_028533065.1 Trachops cirrhosus | reverse complement strand
ATTGTATGTTTTTTTCTTCCTTCTGGTCCACTCCATTGATGTGAGACCCATTTTTCATTCCATCACTATTGGTTCCCTGTGCATTTTTTCTTCATTTCACTTATTGTAGCCTTCATTTGTTCATCTACTTTGCGACCAAAATCAACCAGTTCTGTGAGCATCCTGATCACCAGTGCTTTGAATTGTGCATCTGATAGGTTGGCTATCTCTTGGTTGCTTAAAAGTATTAGCTGTGGGGCTTTGATTTGTTCTGTTTGAGCCATTTTTTTTTTTGGTCTGTTCCCGCCTGTTATGTATTGAGGGGTGGAGCTTTAGGTGTTCACCAGGGCAGGGCAATCTAGTTACTGGGTTGTGATGCTGTATTTGGGGGTAGGTCAGAGAGGGAACAATGGCACTTGCTCCATTCTCTTTTGGATTTCAGTCCCCTCTGCTGCTCCCTGCAAGCAGATTGAGCCCTTCTGGTGCTGGCTCCCAGGTGGGTGGGCTTGTGTACATTCTAGGACCCTGTAGGTCTCCCCAAGGAACTCTCCTGTGAGGCTGGGAAATTCTCCCGGCATCTCAACCCCCAAGGTCTTTTCAATCGGTACTTTTAGGCTTTATTTCACGGCGCTGGGTCCCTGGGTTGCGCAGTCTGTGTCACTGCCCATTTTCGCCTGGTTTATCTGTGCGTGAATGTGTGACTGTGGACAGCCAGCTGCCTTGCGCACCTCACTGGGTCTGCTTGCAGCCTCCCGGGCCCAGGGTCTGCCACCAGTCCGTCAGCCATCCCTGTGCGTCTGGGGTCTGCCAACTGCTGCCTGTGCCCTGTGCACCTGGGTCTGCCAGCCACCACTTTTTCTTGCCGGGACCCCTTAACCCCTCTCTGTCGGCCTCCAACTCTGCCCCTCTTACCTGTCTGGATGAATGGGTGTCAGACTTCCGTACAGTTCATTTCTCTCTGTTCTGGTTGTTTCTTTGTTTCTAAATTTTTGTTGTCCTTAGTTTTGGTTGTGTGAGGAGGCACAGTGTGTCTACCTACGCCTCCATCTTGGCCGGAAGTGAAAAGTGTTTTTGTAAAAAAGAAAGGAACACTTATACCTTTTAGATTGTCAGCTTTTGTTGTGTTCAGTTGTTAAAACTATACATAGAAGTGAAAATGCTGTGTCAATGGTGAGCTTAGCTGTGCCTTTCAAATAAAGATGTGAGAAGTCCAAAAGAAGCATTGGGAAGCACACAGTTTCCACTACTCAGTCTTCCTAAAGCTTGCTGCTACTGCTTGACCAGGCCCTATTGCCACACAACTGTTGTGGCATGAGCAATCCATATGTCACCTGAATTTTTTTGTGACTGAAATGTGCATTTCCTCTGAGTTGGTTATTTCTCTCTTCCAGCCACACCCCAGCCAAAAAAAGAAAAAGAAAAACAAAAGTAAAAAAGAGAGAAAGAAGAAAAATGTTTCATACAGACGATATGTGTATATTCCTTCATTCAGCCACCAGATGTGTTTTCCTAAAGATCAGCTTGGCTCCACCCTTGCTGACAAGCCTTTGATGCCAAGCGTGGTGCCTGTGATATGCTGCTGAACTGCTCAGTGCGGCACTCGGGGTCACATGGACTCAGTCTACCTCCATAGCTCTCTTCTCCCTCTCCCCCACCCATCTCCACACACATCTATATCTCAGCCTGGACCCTTCCCCACAGAATACCTTATCCTCCTCTACCCTCAGTCTTCTGTTCATTTCTTCTTTATCTCACATTCTTTTCTACACATGTCCAGGCCTAACTCAAACCCCACCAATTCCTAGTAGCCTCCTCAGCCTGGCAAAGCTGAAAAATGACGCCCTTTCTCTGCTCTAGTCCCTTCTTCAGGATCTATATCAAGGTTATTGTTAGCCTGGTGGCAAACTCACTTAACCAGGTGCCTCTTTTTCCCTCCAGGGGATGGAGTTGAATTTGTCCTGGAGTCCCTGACACCTTCCACATGGTAAGAAATACAATGGATATTTGTTAAATGGAATTGAAGGGATCTGTACATATTATTGCTTCCTTCCTTGCTTATTTGGCAAGGAAATTAACCAATTCCAAAAGGCAGGAAGAGGGAAGGGAAACCAGCTGGGAGCGAAGAGGTCTAGAGTCACCCAGCATAGAAGATGGCATCTAAAGATTCTGAGTCCTGCCCTGGCCTCTCCTGCTATCCCTTTCCTGCAGGATGTCCCCAGTCCAGAGTCTCTCAGGCATCCCCTCTGCCTACTCTTTGAAGGCCTGCAGTTGTCTCACCGTAGAGACTTGGGATTCATTTTGCCAATACCTGAAATAAGAATAGATACTTTTCAGATTGCCTCAGTCTTTGCAGATGTTCCCCACACCCCTTCCTATTTCTTGCTTGCTTCTTCCTTCCATTATCCAAGGCCAGATCTATTCCTTTCTGCTCCTCTGGCTGTTGGGAATGTAAGCTTCACCCCCAAGCCCACAGCTAGCTAGACATCATACCCAAACCCTAACTAAACAATATCCCTGGAGTTTTTCCCCAGATCTTCCATTATTTACTGGCCCTTGTAAGTATAGCCCCCCAGGCACCAAACCATCCCACCATCATCCTACCTAGAGACAGAGACTTGCTGTCTTTGTCCACAGCTTTTTCTCACCCCCTCAGGCTCTTCACACTTGCTCCCATAGGAGTGTCAGCCCAAGGATTCCATCCTGCCATTATTATGGTGGGGGAGGGGACAAAACATGAACTCTGACATCAGCCTGGGGAGTCCTGTCTCAGCTCTGTCTTTTACTAGCTTATGACCTGCTCTGAGCCTGAGTTCCCAATGAACTTATTCATTTACTTACCCAGTAAAAAATAAAAAAAAATCTTTATAGAGTATGTGCTGGGGGCCAGGCCTACTAAGTGCTAGCCAATCCTGGAATACAGCCGTGTAAAGAACAGAATCCCTGCCCTCCAGAAACTCACAGCTTGGTCCCGAGTGAGGTGCTAGCCATGCAAATAAGCATGATAGGAAAAAACTCAGGATATAATATGGGTTTGTGCTGTGCTCTGATGTGACAGCTGAGCTCCCAAATATTTCCTCCTCTCAATCATTATTTTATAAAAATACAGCCAAGGGGTAACACTACAGAATTCTAGACTTGTAATAAAAAATCATTTTTCCTGCAATGATTTTAATAAGAAAGATTTAAAAATAGCTGTCACTTTATTCAGCTATTGCAAGCTAAGATAATCAGCTGCTCCAAAAGTCCTGAACAGCAAGCACATAAAGCTAAAGTCAAGGTTCTCAACCATTGAAATACTATGTGTCCTCAATTTTAAGATAGTGTGATTGATAAGATGAAAACAATTTAATGATGGTTTTTCAGGAAGAAATAAAGAAGCAAAATTGTATTGAAGGTGCCCATGGAGAGCAGTGAGCATCAGCATTAACATGAGAAAGCATAGAAAGCATGTGGCTTCACAAAGCCTCTTTGCAGCCCAACTCCCAACTACCAGAGGCCTGAGTTGCAGCCAGCCACTCTGCTAGCACAAACTACTTCATCCATCAGTCACAGGCAACACTTCCTTCCCCTCCCCACCCCTGTAGCCTCATTCCCAACTTCCATCATGTCATCACATCACTAGGACTAAGTTGTGTAGGTAATGCAACTGGACCATCCTGGTAATACTTTTCTGTCCCATGGGAGTCCCAGCAGGAGAAATGCTTGTGTGAAAAGAGGGGACAAGGGAAAGGAGCAGCCACATCAGTCCCTGGGATGGGTCCAAGGCCTTGACTTCAGTGGCAGGGAAGCTATCAACATGAGACAAACATTTAGGAAGTGAATTGACAGGATTGGTTGTTGAGAGGCTGGGAAGAGAAAAAAGATTAGGGGGTTCAGTGGTATGCCCAGTTTTCTGGCTGATTACTGAGACACATGCACCAGGAGAGAAAACTATGATGTCCAGAAGGCCTACCTCAGGGCTGGATCCATCAGAGCACTGACTATGCACTAGGCTTCCATTTTCCTCTGGGGCCACTTCTGTGGTATTTGCAGAGGGACTGAGGAGGGGCAACTGAGCTGGGTTATCCATGTTCCAACCCTGAAGGACCAGCTCCAGTGCCACCTCCTCCAGGTCTTTCTCTTAAACTCTCAGAGGCCTTGTGCTCTTTGTGCTTCTCTTAGAACCTTGGTCCTTCCCTTTAGCATTGGTAGTGTGAAGTTTATGCAGACTTCTGGCAAAGCTTCCCAGCAGCACTGCTGTGACCCCCACCTGTGGGGTGGGGGTCAGGGGAGGCCTGCAATCTCACTGCTGGGTTCCAACCTTTGGCTCCATCTCCTCCTGTGCAGGAAGGCTGAGGGAAGGGCTTTCTTCCATGGTACAACTGTGGAATGGAGTAATGGGGTCGTGCTCTGAGAGCCTCGAGAGAGTGCCAACTTGGCCCTTGGTAGATGCTCAGTAAGTGGTAGCTTTGCTGCTGCTTGTGCTTTCTTCTCTTTTCTTCCTTCTCCTTCTCCCTTCTTCCTTCTCCCTTTCACTGGTATTGTTGCTGTGGTATATGTGTTGGTTTCTTGTGGCCGCCATAACAAATTACTACAAACTCAGTGACTTCAAACAACAGAAATTTATAATACGTTTGTATGTATGTATGTATTTATCCTCTCACAGTTCTGGAGGCTAGAGTCTGAAATCAAGGTGTCAGCAGGGCCACACTCCTTTGGAGGGCTCTAGAGTAGACTTCTTCCTCTCCTCTTCCAGATTCTGATGGCCCCATGCATTCTTTGGTTTATGGCTGTGTCACTCCAATCTGTGCTCCATCTTCATATCACCTTCTCTGCTGTGTGTTTCAAATCTCCTTCTGCTTTTCTCTTATACAGACACCTGTCACTAGATTTAGGGCCCACCTGAATAATCCAGAATAGCTCATCTCCAGATCTTTAATTTCATTATAACTGCAAAGACTTTTTTTCAAATAATTTCATATTCATAGGTTCCAGATGAACATCTTTTGAGGGTCACCATTTGAAACACTACAGTATGAATATTAGGGTTCCCCATCAACCCCAAGATCACAAGCCATGCCACCTGCATTTTTTCTGGGTTGGGCCCCTGTAGGGACTCCAAAAGCTAAATTCCAATATTCATAACTGGAGGCAAGACCACATCTTATATCAAATTTCCAGAACTCAAGGGAGACTTGTCCCTGGAGAGTAGGTGACTCAATTCCATCAGTAGTCTGGCAGGGGAAAGGGAGATTCCCAGAGGAGGTCCTGGGGGAAGTCCAGGCTCTTCTCTCAATTTCTTTAAATTTAGAGCAAATATATTCTTTTTTTCAGATTTTATTTATTTATTTTCAGAAAGAGGAGAAGGTAGAGAGAAAAACAGGGAGAGAAACATCAATGTGTGAGGGATACATCAATTGGTTGCCTCTTGCACACCCCCAACTGGGGACCTGGCCCACAAACCAGACCTGTGCCCTGACTGAGAGTCAAACCAGCAACATTTTGGTTAGCAGGCCAGTACTCAATCCACTGAGCCACACCAGCTGGGGCACTTCCCTCAGTTTTTTTTTAAATTTATTGATTTTAAAGAGAGAAAGGAAGGAGAGAGAGAGACAGGGAGAAACATCAATTTGTTGTTCCACTTATTAATGCATTCACTGGTTGATTTCTGTATGTGCTCTGACCAGGAATCGAACCCTTGGCATATCAGGGTGATGCTCTAACCAACTGAGCTACCCAGCCAGGGTGCTTTTAACAGGTTTTGAGAGGCATCTTCTATGTACCTGGACAGTATTTGTTGCTGGGACACAATGTTAAGTAAAGACCCCTAGGCCTCTGCCAGCAGTCACAGGTATCTTTCTGCTCCTGCTCCTGCCCTGGCTGCTGCCCAGACTTCCCTAAGAGGATGCAAAGGGGCTCTCCTACTGCCCACCAGAGACACACACCAGCAGGAAGCAGTTGGCCCTGATACACAGAGGGTCCTCACACTGGTTCTGAACCTGAGGTCCTAGGTTTGAACCATAATAACAATCTGTCACTTTGGGCCACTTCACTGAGGTAAAATGGCAGCAGTGAAACTGATGTGGATGTGAAATATATGCAGAGAGGGAAGTGGTTGCTTTCAAAACCTGCAAAGGTCCTTGTTACAGGCATTCATAGAAATGGTGGGCCACTCCTCACACCTATGTGGTCTTGGGGATGGAACTGATCTGTCTCCTGTGCCAGATATGAAAAACTAATGCCCTTGTGCTGAGAAAAACAGAGCCTGGGGAGAAAGTTCAGAGGAGAAAGGGAGCCCATGCAGACCTTAGCACCCACCCTTACATGTTTCTGATCTGGCAATGATGGAACAGAACAGAAGACCATGACCTTTCACCAAAGGGAGGAGGGGACAACCCAGTGACCAATTTTGGTGATTAGCTGCAAAAAGAGAGCCCTTTATTCCAGGCGTGTATATTCCTTTTAATTTCCTGTTATGGGTTCCTGAGGGGGCCAGTAACCATGCAATTGGTATTCTTCTCCAGCCTCGGGGGATGCAGTCACTCTGTGGGAGACAGTTCCAGGTGGTACAGAGTGCCACCTGCATTCCTAGCTTCCTGATTAACTGCTCCATGCAAACCTCCACAGGATGAGGGAGGGGAGATGGCAGGCCAAGGGGATCTGCTCCATGGTCAGGTGGGACTTCTCCTGGACTGAAGTCAGCAACAATGAGGTCTGAGTTGACCAATGTCTGAGTTGACCATGGCACCTTCCCAGTTTTGTACAAAACAAAATTAAAAGGTGCTCTTAGCAACAAAGGGACATAGCCCCCTAAAGCAATTGAAGACACAGGAGTCACCAAGCAGGCCAATTAGAGAGTGGTGATTTGCATTAAAAGTAGACCCTTTGCTTTATAAAAGTTCTCCCAGGGGCTGCAATAGATGGAGCTCTGGAGCAGGGAAGGGAGGGAAGCAGGTAAAAATTCAATTTGCAAAACAGTGATTTGCCCACAACTCATCCATAGCATGCTCTGTTGTGTAAAACCAGCCCATCTGTATTGACTTTTGGCCTGCCTCCTAGCCCCAAGATTTGTTGTATCACCAAAGACACAAGCCATCTTTCTTCCAGCTCATAAGCACACACCCCTTCTTTACCATACCCTGGCAGTTTCACAAAGGCAAAACATGTAGCTGCTTCCCAGGCTGTCACCTGGTTTTGAAGACAAACACAGTGGTCTAATGCCTCAGTCCCAGGAAGGGAGGGGTAATGAAGGGGGTGGAGGAGTGGGGCAGGCAAGACCTGAGTACCTGCCCTGCTGAGCCATCAGCAAGTTTCCTAGCTTATTCCCATTTTGGAGCCTATGTGATCACATTTATAGAACAAAGGAAGGTTGACACAGTAATCTCTGAAGATTGGGAGGCCCTGGGGATGTCCTTCACCTATGTAGTGGAATAGGAACATTGCCCTGGATAATGTCCAGAATAATGGTGATGGGGAAAACAAAATAAGTTTGTGGAAGTACTTTAGAAATTGTACCTTTTACAGTTGCTGGAGATGTGGAAAGAGGGGAAGTGACCTCTTTCCCTACAAAGGGGGCATTTTAAAAGTTACCTGTTATACCATCTAAGTGCTCTGAATGTCTGAAATATGCTCAGTGGGTGCATGCATGCCAAGTGCTGAGACATTTCAAAGACTAGCTTGGCAGTCTCCATGATATTTCCATTCTAATCAGTCCTCAGTGGAAGTAAACTATTTCCCCTGCATTGCAAAATTTAGGGAAAAGCATATTGCCAAAATGCAAATTGAGTTTCACAAAATTTAACTGGATCTTAGTTTGGAATAGTAGGGACCTAAGGAAATGACATGGAGATGCCCATTAGAAATAATGTCTTGAAATTAAAACTAATTTTTCTTTTGTTCCAATAGCACATTAATTAGTTAATTAATCAATTAATGTTTTATTATTGACAGTATTACAGATGTCCCCATTCCCCACTTTGGTTGGCCTCCACACATTTCCCACACACTTCCCTCTGGGCCTTACCACTGTTGTCTGTGTCTATGAGTATTAGGTATATTATATGAAGATATTAGCAAAAAAAACTTGTCCAGGCTCTGGAACTTGCAAAACAAAGACACTGGGTTTTCTTGAGAGGGAGGAGTGGGAAGGTGGAAGGTGAAGGTGGGGTGAGAGCACTCTCTATATAATTTTGTGGTTCTGGTTGCTGGAGGCCCCTGAATTTTTATCCCTTCCAAATCCTACCATTGCTGAAATTGAGAAACAATCTTTGTCCCCCAACAACTTGTAGACACCTTAAAGATTCAAAGTGGTTTTTAAAAGTTCTGAAATCCAAACCTCAATTGAAGAATTGTTCTCAGAGCTAGAAATTCTAAAGGACTTAAAATAACCAAAAAACAAGAGCAACAAAGAAGGAGCAAGAACAAAGGGAGACAGAAGAGAAAGAATTACAACATTTCCTGGTAATTTTAATTTCCACATCACAAAGCAACACTAAGTTGTCAACCATTACACTTTCCAGTGCTGCCTACTATGACCACAGGAAACAATCTTGAGGAGAGAAGAATGTAGAACTCACTCCTTCCTGCTCTGCTCTGGCCTGATGTAGAGATCACAAAGGAAGGAAGAGTTCCCCAAAAGTTGCCAACAGTCTCCTTTCTCCAAGACGAATGGATGATTTTCATCCTCACTAGAGGATAAGTGCTGCCCCAAACTCCCTCCTGAACTGTACTTACCTCAGTGTGAGAGAAACCTGGAATCTGACAGAGGCCACCTCAGGTTGTCAGGGGCACCTAAGATTCAGTGTAGGAGGCAGTGAC
This sequence comes from Trachops cirrhosus, assembly GCA_028533065.1. Taxonomy (NCBI): domain Eukaryota; kingdom Metazoa; phylum Chordata; class Mammalia; order Chiroptera; family Phyllostomidae; genus Trachops; species Trachops cirrhosus. Next base: position 38,040,713 of record CM052552.1, on the reverse strand, counting down.
AGAATCCAGAAATCATCAGTGCAGTCTCAATCAGCAGGATTCTCATATATTCAGCAATGGAATGACAGACTGTGACCTCCATTCTTCTAGTCCCCTCCTTCAAGTGGTCAGATAAGTCAAATGACAAGCCTCAAGCAAGAGGCTTCAAGCTGGTGACTTTCAGCAGTTTCCTGCTCCTGAACCATTATCATCCTCTCCTGAAGTCCTTCCATCCTCCATTCCTACAGCACAGGAGCACCAAACCAGTAAGCTCCTTAAGTGTTCATATTAAAAAAAAAAACACCCAGTGGACCAGTCAACATGGACATGCTGTTTATTACTTACATTACAGAGAAATGCACCAACAGTGGCAGGCCAAAGAGGTACAAGAGAAACTGTACCTCTTCCAGACTGAGGATCATTATAAGGGGCCCTGTAACCGAGCAAACTGAGGCTCATTCATGTGGTGCCTTGATGTATGACCCAATAATTAGTGTTGAGGGAAACAGGTTTTCAATTACAGGATACCAACCTTGGCCGGTGTAAGGGGGCACTAAGAGTATTCTTGCTTCCCACCAGGTTATAAGCCAAAACCATGCCCAGGAGTTCCCCATATCCTTATCTGTTCTTAAGCTGGCTGCACAAACAGTTCTCCATCCTCTCCAAAAGGTACACTTGTGGGTTTCAGAGTCACCATCTTGTAGCAGCTCTTTCCTTCAGGATCTGGGGTACATTGTTCTCAGCCTCCATGTAGTAGTCCAAGAAAGCATGTGCTGTGTTACACTGGAACATGATGGGGTCCATGGAGGCACATGTCCCAAGAGAGTGGTCTCTCTATATGTCCTTCAGAGAAGCAGAAATCAGCATTCCCTGGTCACAGCTCAGCATTCTAGTCATCTCTCACAAATCTGTGCTTGGTTCAGTATGTTCCTGCATAGCTCCATCAGCTTTTCCAGATCCCCACACAGCTCTATCAGCTCTCTCCTCAGCTTGCATGGCTGCCTTCCTTATTACCCCAGGCTGCATGACTGACTCTCCTTATTTCATGGCTCCTTCCTCATGGCTGCCTTCTGAGAGGAGCAGACATAGCTCTTCCCTCACTATAGGCAGCATGGCTGACTCTCCCTCTGTCTCTCTCAGCTCACCCCTATTTTAAATGCTGACCTGGAGCTTCCTATGTGACCTCATATCTGGCCCCTCCTATAATGTGCTACTTTTGCCAGTTCCCCATATCTTTTACTTTCTTTCAGCTGGCACTTTTAGTCGGGACAAGTGTCTCCCATGATGAACAGACATCTGGGGTGGGCCTCCACCTCCCTTGGCTTTGTCATGAGTCCCTGAATGCACCCAAAGTCAGGTATGCCTTTGCCTTGGGTGGCAGCACAGCTATCAAGTAGCTATCAATTTGCCATTGTTATGGAAAGTATCTTAATCACAGTATCGTCCCCTTTTCCCACTTTCCAACCATGGGCTGTGGGGAATATTCTTTGTTATTTTGGAGGACTACCTGTTTTGTACCCCGTTTCAGTCCCAGACAAAGGCAGCATGGGTCCAGGTTGCACAAACCTACGTGTGGCCTGGAGCTACATTACATCAGTGGGTAGTGCAGATGGAGAAGGTCAAGAAGCAGTCACAGGATGAGAAGCTGCTCCCAAAAGGGGATAAGGAGTGAGTTACAATCCATTCCCAAACAATGCACATTCCTTCTGGCCAGAGCATCTCTGACTAGCCCTCAGTCATGGGAGGGGAAAGGGATATGTATTGACTCCTCACTCTACCCCAGCATTGTTCTTCCACCTCACATTCTTCACACTAATTCTTCTAATGGGGGACCTGTGTGGTGAGTATGTTGGTACACTGCATCCATATACCACAGATACAGTAAAAGCTACACCCTAAGACTAAAAGTACAATACAAAACCAAAGAGACCCAGGAGGAGGGAATGTCACCAATAGTCTATAGCTGTCAATACCATAATACTCTTACACAGCATTGCTGGCATTCACCCCATGAATTGCACGGCTTCATTTGTAGTCCCATTTCTGCATTCAGTACATAGAGGTACAGGCTGTTGTACTGAACCTGTAGTGCTAACAGCCACCCCACCCCATCCCAAACTGCATATGTGAGCTATGGCTTGGTGCAGTTAGTCTGTTCTCTTATGATAGAAACACCTTCTCATGTGACTGTTTAAAGAGGGGGTTTCCAGCCTTGCAGCCAGTAACAGCATGTCTTGTTTGCAAGGTGAATCCACCATGGCAGGCTGGCAAAGGGCAAGGTTGAGAACTCTTTGCAGACCCAACAGTCTGAGTGGTTGTTCTCAACAGCCAACATTACCACCTATTGGGGGAAGGTGTTGCTTCCACATAATTCTGCCAGACAACCCCCAGGAATCTGACAGGTAAACAAGGTCACAGTATACATTCTATGAAAACAGAAAGAATACAGAGATTAATAAACACAGCAAATCATAAGCCAGTTTCTGAATCTGTAAGAATGTCAGATGAGAAGACTTCCAATTGCAAGGCTTTTGCTGGAATGAAATTAAGTAGTGACTATCTGATAAATCCTCTTTGTAGTTTAAATGTCTCTGGTAATATCATCAGGTGCTCAGGTTAATTCTGTAAGGTTGATACTGCATCAGCACTTCTCAATAATTCAAAATCAAAGGAGGAAGGAATAATGAAACACTAGTGTGAAAGAAAAATGGAGAAATTCAAGACTCTATTTCATACGTGAGAAATAAAAGTTTACTGACAATTCAAAGAATTATACTCTACTTTCCATAATTGTGTATAATATATTTTATTGAAACATAATTTTCCCCCTAAACTCACCCTCATTTTTACCGAAGAGCCAAATCAAGACCAATTCATTTATTACATTAAGTCCAGTTTCGATTCGGCTTGATTATTTGCATAAACACAACAGGAATAACAATAGATCATCTAGGCTCTTTAAGACTGCTCTTCTGGAACTTACACAAGGAACCTTCAGGTTGAGCTTCAGTCAGTTCACACACATCTGCCATCAGGTTTTGCCTGCAGTAAGTGCCTACATTCCTCAAGTCCTCGAAGGTCCCATCGTGTCTTAAGGTTTCTCCTTGCCATCTTTCAGGAAAGCAACCTTCACTCCTTACCTGGAAAGACTGCTGTGATCCACATGACCAAACACAATGCCAGGCCATTTCTCCAGTGGGCTTTTATTGGCTTCAAAAGTCAATCTCAGTTCCTCAAGGCTTTCTGGTAACAACCAGAACCCAGGTATGCCTCCTTCAGGCATGACATTCCAGTCAAAGTCTTGGTTAATACAATCACAATTAGAAACTGGCTTTATGTATTCTGTTATGAAGAAATCAGATTTCTACTGGATTTATGCAAACAAATATATTGTCACGGAAAGAATAATACTCACTCATTAAGAGCTTCCAAATTCCAGAGGGATCAGGTAGGGAGAAAACTATAAACGCCTCAGTATTGTTTATGAAAGTATAGTTTACCAAAGTGCTTTAAGAGATGGAAAGTTTTCTTATGTCTGAAAAACAATGATAAAAATTAACAATATTTTTAACAAAAAGCTATAAAAAACAATATTATCTTGAGTTTATTATGCTCCATAATTAATTTCTGTTGATCTTGATCATCTGCAAGCACCTCTATAAATCCAATCATTTCACAGAGCTCCAGCAATCTTCACTAGGTTCACAGATATGATCTGAAAATCAGTTCTCAGAAATATGCAATCCAGAACAAATCGGAGTCCTCTCCATGAACCCCTCCCATGACAAAATATATTTTTGCACATGCATTAGAGCAAAACAATGACCATTTCTAAATGACAAAACTTAAAATGACATGGCTATAGAGTTGAGTATAATGCAATTGACAAATGAATTTGCTTTCCTGCAACAACATTTTAAGATAACAACTAAAATTACAAATGACAGCTTATCAGAACATTTTTCTGGAAAATCTACCTTAATAATAAAAACATTTGTATACAGAGAGAACATACTTATTATTTCTTTATTTTATAAAGTGTCCCATGTATTTTAGGCATATCAATTAGGCCAAATTACTTCAAAAATTACTTTTACAGAAGAGGAAAAACAAGTTCTTGAGGTATTCCAGGGGCCCACTGGAATAATTCAAAGTCATTTCTCAGTTGAAAAGTCTCTTAAAATTTAAATTTGGGGATGGCTTTTAAATAAAGTTAACCAAAAGAATACAAAGTAAACTTTTGTAAAACAACACACTTTTTAGAGTAATAACTTCAAAAGACATTAATTAAACTTAAAACTGGTTTTCACATCAAATAATTTGTCCAGACCACAGGATCCTGTTTAAGTTATGTAAGTACTTAATATCTTTAGGCCAATAAAATATTACCCCCTAGTTATGCCATCCAGAGGCAGAAAACACACCACATGTAATGCACAGACAAACATATATCACATGAAGACCATACACATGAAGACTAAACACGTAAAGACCGTTTGAGGACTTTTGGCCAAGACAGTGGTACAGGTAGACATACTTCGTCTCCTCACACAACCACAAGAAGGATAAGAACCAATATAAAACAACCAGAACTGCCAAAAAAAATCAAACTGTATGGAAGTCCAGCAGCCAAGGATTTTTAAAAAGATTTTATTTATTTATTTTTAGAGGGGAAGGGAGGGAGAAAGAGAGAAACATCCATATGTGGTTGCCTCTCACATGCCCCCTACTGGGGACCTGGCCCACAACCCAGGCATGTGCCCTGACTGGGAATCGAGTGAGTTACTCTTTGGTTCGCAGGCCAGCACTCAATCCACTGAGCAAAACCAGCCAGGGCAGCCAACAACCAAGGATTTAATTAAGAAACATTCATCCAGACAGGTAGGAAGGGTGGAGACTGGGGGCCAGGGCAGGGAGGATGAGGTGTGGCCAAGTGAGGCAGCAGTGGAGAAACAGTAGTGGAAAAAGCCAGAAGAATAGGTGGTCCCAACTTCACATGCTACAGATGAAAACTGGGACTGAGCAATCCCAGCTCCAGTGGACTGTGCAGCCCAGGGTTCCAGTGCCACAAAAATAAATCCTCATAATCTCTTGCTAAAAGAAATCAGTGGGGATGAGGGCACCTGAAGAAACCACCAGTCTCTCAGGAGAGCCTTGTTCAAGGGCCCACAGGGTCAGAGAATGTATGCAAACCCACCCACTCTAGGAATCAGCACCAGAGCAGCAGGTAGAAGGGCATCAGTCACGTATGGGAAGTGGGGGAAGTGACTGGAAGCAGGGCGAGAGCCAGGCAAGTGACACTGTTCACTCTCCAACCCCTATACCACGTACAACACCACAAAGCACCAAAGAGTATTGCACTGCTCTGGTGAATACCTAAGGTTCTGTCCCTTACAACATAACAGGTGACCAACACAGGAAGTCAAAGCAGCCCTACCAGGGAGGATGCCAAATTGAGGAAACACAGAAATATGGCCCAAATGAAAAAATAGATCAAAACTCCAGGAAAAGAACTAAGTGATGAGGAGACAGACTACCTATCACATGCAGAGTTCAAAACACTGCTATTCAGGATGCTCAGAGAAATGATTGAGTATAGCCACAAAATAAAGGAAGAAGTGAAGGCTATACAAAGCAAAATAAAGAAAAATATATAGGGAACAAACAGTGAAGGGAAGGAAACTGGGACTCAAATCAATGATTTGGAACAAAAGAAAGAAATAAACATTCACCCAGAATAGAAAGAAGAAAGAAGAATTCAAAAAAACAAGGAGAGGCTTTGGAAACTGTGGGACAACTTTAAACATACCGACATCCAAATCATAGGGGTGCCAGAAGAAGAGAAAGAGCAAGAGATTGGAAACTGCCCTGGCTGGTGTGTCTCAGTAGATTGAATGCCAGCCTATGAACCAAAGGGTCAACAGTTCGATTCCCAGTCAGGGCACATGCCTGGGTTGAGGGTCAGGTCCCCAGTTGGGGACAAGTGACAGGCAACCACATATGGATGTTTCTCTTCCTCTCTTTCTCCCTTCCTTCCCCTCTAAAAATAAATAAATAAAATCTTTTAAAAAAAGAAATTGAAAACCTATTTGAAAAAAATAATGAAAGAAAACCTTGTCAATTTGGCAAAGGAAATAGACCTACAAGTTCATGAAGCTCAGAGAGTCCCAAACAAGTTGAACCCAAAGATGGCCACACCAAGGCACATCATAATTAAAATGCCAAAGTTTAAAGAGCAAGAGATTTTCAAAGGAGCAAGAGAAAAGAAGAGAGTTACCTACAAAGGAGTTCCCATAAGACTATCAGCTGATTCCTCAAAAGAAACTGCAGACAAGAAGGGACTGGCAAGAAGTATTCAAAGTCATGAAAAGCAAGGACCTACAACCAAGACTATATCCAGCAAAGCTATCATTTAGAATGGAAGGGCAGATGAAATGCTTCCCAAACATGGTAAAACTAAAGGAGTTCATCATCACCAATGCATTATCATTACATGAAATGTTAAAGGGACTTATTTAACAAAAGGAAGAAGATCAAAACTATGAACATTAAAATGATGACAAACCCACAACTATCAACAGATGAATCTAAAAAACAAAAACAAACTAAGCAAGCAACTAGAACAGGAACAGAATCATTAAAATAGAGATCACTTGGAGGGTTATCAGTGGGGAAAGGGAAGGGAGAATGGTGGGAAAAGTACAGGGAATAAGATGCATACTTGGCAGGTACAAAATAGATAGGGAAGGTTAAGAATAGTATAGGAAATTGAGAAGCCAAAGAACTTTTGTGGATGATCTGTAGACATGAACTAAGGGGATGAATGGTGAGGGAAGGGGAGTACAGGGCAGAGTGGGACAAAGGCCAAAAATGGGGACAACTGTAATAGCATAATCAATAAAATATACTTAAAAAAAGAACATTTGAATTCCTAATTTGTAGAGAAAGAACAAGATTTTCTCATTTGCTCTGGTCAACTTTTAAGAAGACTAGAAAGGGGATGGAAGGTGATAAATACCAAGCAAGAAGACCTGTTGAGACTCTCAGTAGAAGCTTTAAGACTATGAAAGAGCAGTGGAAATAAAGAAAGTCTTATCAACTTCTGGCCAAGATGGAGGTGTAGGTAGACACACTGTGCCTCCTCACACAACCAAAATAAGGACAACAACAATTTAAAAACAAAATAACAACCAGAACCAACAGAAAATTGAATTGTATGTAACTCCGACAACCAAGGAGTTAAAATAGACACATTCATCCAGACCTGTAGGAGGGGCAGAGTCAGGCGGCCAGGTGGAGAGGAGTCACAGCACAAAAAGCTGTTGCACTGGGTGCTCAAGATGGAAGCAGGTGGACCCTGGGCACACAGGCAGCGGCTGGCAGACTCCGGGCATGGGGTGGCAATGGGCAGACCCAGCAAGGTAGCGACTGTGAAGCAAGCCATTGCATGCAAGGTGGCTGGCTGAATGGGCAGTCCCAGAGTCGCTTACAGATAAACCAGGCGAGGCTGGGAGTGAGACAGACTGAGCAACCCAGGGTAACAGTGCCAGGAAATAAAGCCTCAAGGCACACACTGGGGAAACCTGTGGGGGTTGAGGTGCAGGGAGAGACTCCCAGCCTCACAGGAGAGTTTGCTGGAGAGACCCACAGGGTTCTAGAATGTACACAAGCCTACCCACAAGGGAATCAGCACCACAAAGACCAAGTTTGCTTGAGGGAAACGGCGGAAGGAACTGAAA
>CM052552.1:38013069-38032495 GCA_028533065.1 Trachops cirrhosus | reverse complement strand
TGTTGTTTTATTTATGATGGCCATTGTGACTGGTGTGAAGTGGTATCTCATTGTGGTTTTAATTTGCATGTCTCTGATAGCTAGCGATATTGAGCATCTTTTCATGTGTTTCTGGATCCTCTGTATGTCCTCCTTGGAGAAGTGTCTGTTCAAGTCCTTTGTCCATTTTTCAATTGGGTTGTTTGTCTTCTTAGAGTGGAGTGGTATAAGTTCTTTATATATTTTGGAGATTAAACACTTGTCTGAGGTATCATTGGCAAATATGTTTCCCCATATGGTTGCTTCTATTTTTATTTTAATCCTGTTTTCTTTACCTGTGCAGAAGCTTTTTATTTTGATGAGATCCCATTTGTCTATTCTTTCCTTTCTGTCCCTTGCTGTAGGGGACATATCAGTAAAAATGTTTCTGCGTGCAATATCTGAGATTTTCCTCCATATGTTCTCCTCTAGGACTTTAATGGTGTTACAGTGTATATTTAAATCTTTTATCCACCTTGAATTTATTTTTGTGTATGGTGTAAGTTGGTGCTCGAATTTCATTTTTTTTGCACATAGCTGTCCAGTTCTCCCAACACCATTTGTTGAAGAGGCTATTTTTACTCCATTTTATGTTGCTGCCTCCTTTGTCAAATATTAATTGACTGTAGAGACTTGGGTTTATTTCTGGGCTCTCTGTTCTGTTCCAGTGGTCCATGTGCTGGTTTTTATGCCAATACCAGGCTGTTTTGATTACAGTGGACTTGTAATACAGTTTAGTATCAGGTATTGTGATCCCTCCTACTTTACTCTTCTTTCTCAAAATCGCAGCAGCTATTCAGGCTCATTTATGGTTCCATATAAATTTTTGAAGTGTTTGTTCTATGTCTTTGAAATATGCCATTGGTACTTTAATAGGCATTGCATTTAATGTGTAAATTGCTTTGGGTAGTATGAGAAGGGAACTTTCTAATCTGATAAGGTAAGTTACAAAAAACTACAGCAACCCTCATAATCAACAATCAAATATTAAAATTTTCTTCATAGATTGGAAATGAGAAAAAGTTGCCCATTATCATTACTTCTATTCCACATTATAGCAGAGATCTAATCTAGTTCCATCGAAAATAAATCAGTTTGCTGTTTGCAAACTACATAATTGGATACATAATAAATCAAATGGAATCTACACACAAACTATTAGAATTTATAAAGGAGCAGGTTACAAAATCAATATATAAGAATCATTACATTTTTATATATTAGCAACAAACAAATAGAAAGTAAAGTTAGAAAAGATACCCAGAAATTAATGAAAAATGTGCAAAACTTCTACACTGAAAACAAGAAAACATTGAGACAAGTTAAGACAGTCTAACTAAAAAGAAGGATATGCCATTATTAATGGCCTGGAAGAGCAAATATTGTAAATATATCAATTTTCTTCACATTAATCCATGGATTCAACACCATACCAATAAAAATCCAGCCAGTCTTAAAAAATTTTTTTTTCACATTGCTAGACATAAAGAATGCTATAATAAGATAATTGGTGCAAGGGCAGTCAAAAATCAATTTAAAAATAAAACAGAATAAAGAGTCCACATGTATGTTATCACCTGATTTATGAAAGATTGTCTCTTCCATAAATTATTATAGATCAATTGACTATCATATGGAAAAATACACTATGACTACTATCTCATGTCATATACCCAAACCAATTCTAGGTGAAGTGTAAAAGGTAAAAAAGTAAATATTTTTTTTTACTTTTTTTTTTTACATAGAGAACATCTTCATGAGTTTATAGTAAGCAAAGATAGCTTTAATGGAACACTAAATGTATTAACCATATTAAAATATAATAAATTAGACAACATTAAAATTAAAACTTTGGATTATCAAAAAATATTGAGTGGGAAATGGTAATCTTCAGAGAGGAGAAAAGATATTTGCAATATATATATATATATATATTTAGCTCCTTTGCCAAATTTTTTATTGAAGTGTCTGTCTTTTTCATATTGATTTGTAGAAATTTTAAAATATTTTGTATATTCTGAATAGTTATTTGTAATATATGTTCATAATATATATTAAAAACTATATAGAATATATAAAGAATTCCTGTACACACATGATCTGGGTATATTTCTGTATGTAACACTTAAAACAGTCTTGAAAAACATAAAGAACACACACAGACATCTGGAAACTACATTCTCCCTATTCACCTCAGACACAGTCCCTGAGGTGGTATTTCAACTGCTAACATTCAATATGGTAACCCCTCTCCTTCCTCCACCCCTCCAATCCTCATTCATTGGTATAGCCCCATAAGCTGTGTCCAGGACAACATTTGAAACAGACCATGTTTCAAAGCAGGCCAGGCCCAACTTTTGAGAGTATTTAGGCTCCCTGCTCTATGCATCCTGATTCCTGAGGCCTCGGCTGGTCTTTGGCAGCAGGGCAGCCTCCTGGTTAGGGGTTGAGGGTTAGAGGAACATGTGAACAGAGTCAGAGGTTTCCCACACATCTGTCCTAGCCTATCGACGAGCAATGTGAGGGTTGGTGGCCATGGATTTGCCATTACCAAGTGGGTGGCAGCTTGGGAGGGGAGACAATTCTCCCTGATGAGTCCATCAGTCGAGTTACAAGCAGAGTACTTGGTGTTGATGAAAATAAAAAGTATTCTTCCCTGTGTATTGAAAGGGTTCAGCAGGTACACTCTTTGATAGATGGTCACAGTAATGAAATTCACACTCTTTAATCACAAGGGCTATAACTCAATTAAAAACACATCTAGGATTGATTTGGGTTAGAGAGCTCTCCCAGTTCTTTGGGCTTCATTATATTTGATTTATCTTTGCTCAGCCTCTTCTGACATGCTTAATTACAGAAGTCGACGGCTGAGAAGCTGTCACTGTCCTGATGGTTTTAAAGCCAGTTTTGGGGTCCTAGGAGGATCAGGCTGAAGGGAGATAGGGACCAGGGTACCCAAACCAGGGAACTCAGGCCCATAGTCTCCCTGCCTTGGCTTGCATCATCTTATAAGCAGATAATAAGTCAGAATCTTTATTCTCAGCAATCTGAGGAAGGGCTCTTCTTTGATCCCTCAGAAGAGATCTAATGTTGGGAAAGCCAATTTAATGTGAGGTAGGAACTGCTGCTGTTTCTATTTTACACATTTGGAAAGCTAGGAAAAAGAAAAAGGGGTGATAAGTGGCCTAAAGGGCTGTGGAAGGCAAGCACCTCAGCAGATACCATCACTATACCACCACAAAACAGACACACACCCTCCACACACACACAGATATACTTTCCTCACATCTATGCCTATGCAGATACATCTGGATATAGACATAGATCCACACACCTGCCTGCATTTCAAACACATGCATGTAAATATACACACACCCACACCACTGTGTAGATACACCCAGATACGGACACACCTACACACTCAACTGCACTCCCAACATACATGTCCATATACATGCACTGAAATACATAACCTTCATACACCCAGTCAAATATACATACATATACCTGTGCAGATAGACCTGGATATATACATGCCTCCACACACCCATACATATCTACACCCCCCACCCTCCCACACCCTCCCCACATCCATACTTGTACAGATACACCCAGTCATAAATCACAGACATAAATCTACACACACATACATATCCATACTTTCCCACACATACATATCCATACTTTCCCACACATGTATGCAAACCTCAATACCTATGCCAATACACTGATATATGAACAAACACACGTATACACATCTGCACCCAACACACACAAATTGTAAACTCCATATCCACACTCATGAATATGCATTTGATGCAGACACAAATTCATACACACATATACATCTGCCTCACACACATATCCACACCCAGACACATAGCTGCATCTCCTCCTCACACCTACTCCCATGCAGATACATCTAGATACAAATACCCATCTGCACATTGAGATACAAACACATATATGCACACCCACATAACCCCATGTACTCATATGCATACACCTACAGACACATACACACATATTGACACCTGTGCAAATAAACTTGACAAATCCACACACCCATAGACATCCATACTATATACACACCCACACACATCTATATACATATATATGCACATGCCTACACACACCAACACATACAAACATTTATATATGCATACATACCCATACATAAACAGCATATCTACCCATACTTCCATCCCAGACATGAACACACACATAAACAGACATACATGTACATAAACAAGCACACACGTTCACATGTATAACGCACATACTGCATATGCACATATGTACACACATACACATATACCCATACACATACATACATATATGAACACAAATACACAACAAATATGTATGTTTGTGTGGAGGGTGTACATACATATCCAAATGTTCTAACAGTCACATTCACATACCCAGACACACGTATATAATGAACATGTATGTACACACTCACACTCATTCACTTCTACAAGCTGTCTTTATTGCTTGGCACAATGAGCACTTTCTAGAAATCTGTGGCTTAAGGACAGTCCTGAGAAGTCAGCATAATGCATGCTCCCTATTCACCTCAGCCCTAGATATCTTAGCGATGACAACCAGCTGGATGAGCCTCTTCCTCCTTTCCTAAGAAAGCAGTGGGATCAGTGGCTCCCTTGGCTTCCCAGCTTACCTGTCGAGCTAGTGGTGCTTTCTCCAGAAGAACCCATGCCACCATTCCAGAGGGTCCTGGGAGCTTTCCTGGACCAATAATAGCAGGTGGCAGAAAATCAGAAAACCATTCTGGGGAGGATGGTGGGGCTGAGATGATACAGAGCCTATGGCCTTGCTAAGGAGCTAGGCTTTTATACTCAGTATTACCAGGTGCCAACCAGAAGTTGGAAGTAGTGGAGGGGTGTGGCCAGATTTGTGGAGGATCCCTCTGGCTGCCCTGTGTAGAATGAGAAGCATACAGTTTGGAAGAGAAGAGGCCAGGGCAGAAGCAGGTACAGCTATCTAGGCAGTGGAGGAAGCATAGGCCAAAGGTGAGGGTGGCAGTGGGTGTGGAGCTACAGGTGGTGAGCTGCCTGGAGAGAGTCTGGCCAGGACTAGGTTATGGGTTGGCATGACGGAGAGGGAAGGAAGAGGAAAGAATGACATCTACCTTCCTGAGGTAGACAACTGGGTGAGTTGTACAAGTGGGAAGGAGCCATGCCAGGCAAGCTCCACTGACCATGGCAGGGGATTGGGCTTTATCTGAGGATCATGAGTAGCAATTGAAAGGTTGGAAGCTGAGGAAAAAGTTGTATTGCATTTATGAACATCAGAATTTTACTGGATAGACCAGATGAATAGTAGGGAAAGTCAGGTAGTTCCCTCAGGAACGATTTGCACTAGCTAGAAGGAGGGATGGAGCTATCAGGCCAGAGCCAGTAGAAGCTGGTCCCTGCCTAGCACCTCAAGGCAACTTACTAGCGTAGCACAGGTAAGGTGGCCCATGGCAAGCTCCACCTGGGAGCTGGATGTCTGAAATCAAAACAGACTTCGAGGAGGTATCTGCTCTAGACCTCTCTTTTAGCTTCTGGCAGCCTCAGGTGTTCCTTCACGTGTGATGGTATTATTCCTGTCTTCATATAGTCTCCCCTCTATGTACATCTGTCTATGTGTCCAAATTTCCCCCTTGTATTCAGTCAGTGGATTAGGGCCTAACCTAATGATCTCACCTTGACTTGATTACCTCTGTAAAATCCCTATTTCCAAGTGAAATCACATCCACAGTTACTGAGTGTTAAGACTCCAATATCTTTTGGGTGGGACATACCATTCACCTAGCCTCAAATATGAACAGAAGTTCTTGGGACCCCTCCTGGGTCAGGACAGCAACAGTGGAACAAAGCTAACTGCTTAGTCCAGGCTGGGCCTGTGAGCAGTGTCCTGCCTGAGACAGACCTTTTTCAGCAGAGGCCTAGGACCCCAGTGTAGAGCAGGCCTTTCATAAGGATAGTGTGGAATGAGAGCAGAGGTTGCTAGGAAACACTGGGTATCAGGGGCTGGCTTTGGGAGGAGAAGGGGACCCAGAAGGAGGGAGGGCTGAATGAGTGGCAGCTGGAGCCTGGGAGATATGTGCTGACCCTCCTCTCCCTGGGCCTTCTCTTAAGGGAATTAAGGCACTTGTGCTGGGAATGGACATTTCTAGGCCATTGGGCTATGGGCCCAGGTTGAGAGAGAACAGAGCTGGTGCATGTGAGTGTATGCATGGGTCTGTGTGTCTCTATGAACTGAGGTACATTTGGGGTCATATGCCTGCACGTATATCACCTTGTACAAGACCACATGTGTCTGTGATAGTGTGCCTCTGTGTGTGTTGTACATGTACGGGGGAAGGGGGATGATCAGAGAAGATTGGCAGGGGATCTTCTACCTGAGCTGCAGCTAAGCTTGACTTTCAACTCATAAGAGTATCAGGTGGTCTTCTGCATCGCCCCTCAGCCACCTAATCCCTCTCCACTTATCTATCCCAGACCCCTGGCATTTCATCTCACCCAGAAGCATCTCTTCTGCAGGCTATTGCAGCTGGCAGGAAAGCCTGCTGGGTCCCCAACTATCTGTGCATGTGACTGCTAAACCTTTGCCAGCCACATTTTAGTTGGGCACATGCTAGCAGTTTATTTGTTACTTGTTTTCTCACTCATAATCCAGAACGAGTCTGGTTGCTAAACTGCACATGCTCATTGGGAATAAAAGCTACTTGGGGCCAACCAAGACCTAGGGTCCAGATGAAAAACAACCAGCCCTGGCAGGGGCTGCCTGGGGCTGCCAGAGCTGGCTTGGCTGCAGGGCAACTACCTGTCCTCTGGCAGTAAAGAGCTTGCTTCCTCAGTGAGCTGAAAAAGATCCAGTTTGCCTGCCTGTCATCTGAGGTTTGAGGAAGACAGACAGAGTTAGACAGACCCCAGGTCTCTGTCTTCTGTTAATTCTTGCCCCTGGAAATTCAGAGAGAGTCTCAGTTTATGTGTTGATCACATTTTAGTGTGAATAGGAGTTAAGTGGTTAGAGTCACCATTAATTTTCTCTCTAATGAAGGAATAATGAACTTTGCCTGTAGGTAGAATTATTTTAACCATAAGTATATAGTAGGCAGATATCACAGGGGAAAAGAAGGGAAGGAAACCCTGGGTGCACGTCCCTTCATGGGGGCCTCTCTCTAGTCATGGGACCTGGCTATGCCAGTTTCCCCACCCACAGACAGAGCTGTGAGTAGGGGCTGTGCTACCAACTCCCTTCATGGTTGTTGGGAGGGCCAGATGCAAGGATGGATGGAGAAATGTTTTAGGAACGCTGAGCTCTGCACAGACATAAGGACTTTTTATTGTTTGCAAAGGAAATCATGATGTTAGAAAAGTAAGCATGAAGCTCAGAGAAGCAAATATTCCTAAGTCTACTGGAGAGCTCATTGGTAGACAGGTGTGGGGCCCATTATGCCTCTTCCATCTCCCAAGTAACTGATTGTCCAGGTACCATCTGCCTTAATTTTACTGTGTAAACTGAAAGCTCTTAAAGAGCTGGTTCTATTTTGAATTCTGTCTCCAAAACTTTTATACCTCAGCAGCATTTCCATTTTTCCAATGACACTTCATTTATTTATTTTTAGAGACAGGGGAAGGGAGGGAGAAAGAGAGGCATAGAAACAACAATAGGTTGTCTCTTGCATGCCCCCAACTGGGGACCTGGCCAACAACCCAAGAATGTGGTCTGACTAGGAGTCAAACCAGCAACCTCTAGGTTTGCAGGATGGTCCTCATTCCATTGAGCCACACTTTCCAGGGCTGCACTGACACTTTAAAATCCCCTTACACCTTGGGAGGGTAACTCTGTTGGTCAACATGCCAATTGACCATTAGAGCATGGTCAATATGCCAAGGTCGTGGGTTTGATCCCAGGTGAGGTCATATACAATAGTCAACCAATAAGTGGAATAAAAAAATTGACGTGTTTCTTTTTCTCTCTCTCTCATCAATAAATAAAAATAAAAAATAAAATCCCCTAACATTATTCAATAGGCTGAAGGAAGGCAGCCATTATGAATGCTTACTTTTTTGCCCTTACTACATTTGGTACAATTATTTACTAGATCAGTAACAAACTTATGACCCCGCTGCACCATTGCAAATGATCACATTGCTACCTCCATTTGAAAACATCAACCTTCAAACTGTGTATATGCTTGATTGAAATGCTCCATGTGGTTCTGGCTATCTGTGTATATATACACACATAGAGAGAGAGAGGATTGAAGGTGGTTGTTCTAGTAAAATCATAATCCACTGGCAAGTAGAGCTTTCTTGGGCTGGGGTACCTTGGGGGAGTGTCTTTTAGGGGGCTATGGTGTTTTCTCCACACTTCTCATTCCTCCTATCTTGCCATCAAGAGTGGTAGGACAGAGCATCATGTTCACAGGAAATAAAGCTGTGCCTCCAGGACTAAGACTGATGGACAAGGAGGCATATGTCAGGGTTGGGGATTAATTTCTGCTCATCCCCAATAATAGTAGTTACCCTAGAACAGAGATTCTCAAACATTTTGGTCTCTGGATTTCCTTTACATTCTTATGATCATCATATCTATTAATATTTAATATGCCAGAAATTAAAACTGGGATCATATAAAAATATTTATGGCCCTGGTTGGTGTGGCTCAGTGGATAGAGTGCAGGACTGTGAACCAAAGAGTCTCTGGTTCAATTCCCAGTCAGGAACATGTCTGGGTTGAGGGCCAGGTCACCAGTACGGGGCACACAAGAGGCAAACAGACATTGATGTTTCTCTCCCTCTCTTTCTTCCTCTCTTTCCCTCTCTAAAAATAAATAAATAACATCTTAAAAAATAAAACAATAAAAACATTTATCTATTTATTTTAAAAAATCCATCCATGATGGTTAAATTTTATGTCAACTTCACTGGGCCATTGAATGTCCAGGCATTTGGTTGAACATTATTCTGAGTGTTTCTGTGAGGGTGAGTTTAGATGAGATTAACATTTATTCAGTGGGTTCCACTTATAGATAAGATCATCTCACCTATAGGTGGAACCTAATCAACAAAAGAAACAAGCAAGCAAAATATAACCAGAGACATTGATATAAAGAACCTACTGACAGTAACCAGAGCAGAGGAGGGAGGGATATAAAGGGGGAAAGAAAGGGAAGGTTGTCAAGGAACATGTATAAAGGATCCATGGACAAAGCCAAAGGTGAGAAGGCTTGAAGGTGGAAGGTGGGGGTGAGTGGGGCAGGGGAAAGTGATGGTGGGAAAGTGGAGACAACTGTATTTGAACAACAATAAACAATGATTTAAAAACATTTAAATTAGTAGACTGAGTAAAGCAGTTTGCCCTCTCTAATGTTGATTGCTCTCATCCAATCTACTGAAGACCTGAATAAAACAAAAGACTGACCCTATCCCAAGTAAGACAATTCCTCCTGCTGACTGTCTGTTATCTGGGACACAGGCTTTTCCCTGCCTTCAAACTTCAACTGAAGATCAGTAACCACTAGTAAAAATACATACAGCTATAACCACCTATTGAGAAGTGTGTAGAAGAGAGAATGGGATAATAAAAAACATTCTAAAAGAAGGTAGGAAAGAGAAAAAGAACTTGTAAGACTTCTTTATATGTTTGAGATACACATCCCTTATCATAAATCAGGGGTGTCAGACTCATTTTCACCAGGGGCCACATCAGCTTTTTGGTTCCCTTCAAAGGGCCAAATGTGATTTTAGGACTGTATAAATGTAACTACTCCTTAGCTAGGGTCAAGGAGCTCGGTGCTGCCTCCAGGTAGAAACAAGGTGCTGGGCTGGATAAAACAAGGTGGAGGGCTGGATTTGGCCCACAGGCCTTGTGTTTGTCACCTGTAATATAAATGATTTCCAGATATTTTCTCCCAGGTGGTGACTTGTCTTTGCTTCTCTTAGCAGTGCCTTTTGAAAGGTAGATCTTTTCAGTTTGAGCCTACTGGCCTTCAGACCAGAATCACACCATCATTTCTCCTGGTTCTCAAACCTTCAGACTAAGACTGGAGCTACGTTTGTGTCCCCAGATTGCCAACTCACACTAAAGATCTTGGGATTTGCTGGCCTCCATAATCATGTGAGCCAATTCCTTATAGTAAATCTCTCTCTCTCTCTCTCTCTCTCTCTCTCTCTCTCTCTCTCTCTCTCTCTCTCGTGTGTGTGTGTACAAACATGCATACACAGATAGATATAGATACAGATAGATATAGATATAGATATATGTCCTATTGGTTTGTTTCTCTGCAGAACCTTAACACACCATTACATGTCAACACAAGTAATATTTGTTTTAGAAAAAGGACTATATTTTTCTGAACAAAATTGTAATGAGAAGTGATATTGTTTTACAATTTCTAGCTTAATAGAAGAAAGCTTCTCCTGCACTCAATCTGTTGTGGTATCACACATCATGTAGCCTTTTAAGAGGAGAGTGGAAAAGGCAGCTAACATTTCACTATTATTAAGAAAATAATTTTAATCACTCAGAGGCTGAAAGTTTCTTGGAGACTCTGGGTGTCCCCACACTACATACAGAGAAGCACTTCTCCAGAGATTATAACACAGTCTAATGTTAATTTGTACCTTTACTCTCTTCCCACGCAATGCAAGTACCTTAAAATACTCTAATTCTACTTTCCCTTTTCCAATTTATATGCTATGTATAAGTGCATTTTAATTCTATATAAACTTTAAAGCCCCCACAAATAGCATTCTTATTGTTTTATAAAACCTGTGCTCATTTATGTTTACCTATAAATTTATCCTTTTATCCAGCTTTTCTAGTTGTTTTCATTGAGAAGAATGATCTGAATTATCAGAAGTAGAAATCAATAAAGCTTTCATTATGCTGTTTCTTTGACCTAGAATGGTGCTTCCCCCAGTTACTATTTTTCAAAGCCATATCTTTCAAAGTCTTTTTATTCAGTCCACATTCAGAAGAGCTCTACTGAGTGCCTACTATGCACCAAGCATTGTTCTGGAGTTGTGCTAATAGAACCTTCTGTGATATTGGGCATGTCCCATATCTGCACTGTCCTCTAGGGTAACCACCATGTGGCTCTTGAGCATTTGAAATGTGGCTATTAAAACTGGGGAACTAAATATTTAATTTTATTTATTTTAATTAATTTAGATTTAGATAGGCATATGTGACTAGCACCTATCAGATGGGGCAGCACAGTTTTAACAATAAAGAATGAAAATGAACAAATCTGGCAAAAATGCTTGTTGTCATGTGACTCATATTCTAGTGTAGGAAGATAACAATCAACAAGTCCTGGTATAATTTTGCTCCCAGTCCCTGACCTGGCTAGTGTAACTGCTTAGTGTACTTGGTTTGAGATAAATATGTGCTGACTCCCAGGGGAGGTTTGATGGGGAGGATTTGAATTATCCACCCAGGGATATATGGTAGAGCAGTGGAAGTAACATGGGCTTTTGAAGTGAAACAGTCTGGGTTAGACTCCAATCTCTGGTCACTTACAAGCTCTGCAACTGTGGGCAAGGTGCTGAATTTCCATGAGCTTCAGATGTCCCACTGGGGAAGCAGACTTAATGACAATTGCAGAGTGGCTGAGAACTGAATGCAGGGCACACTAAAGTGGCTCAAAAATCCATAGCCCTTCCCCTCCCCCAAGTCCATTTTGTTACTTGTGACTGCAGTTCTTGCCTTTCACCTCATCCCCCAGGCCATAAACCTGCAAGGCCATTAACCTGCAGGCCATTAACAAAAACAGGGAAATTCACATCCGGTGCTTCAAAGCACAAGATTGAGACACAGAGGAGATGGGCCCCCAAAGGAATGTAAATAAAATGGAGAGGAATGTGCCTATTTTTCTGGCCTAAACTTGCCTGAGTGTGTGAAGTGCCTGGGCATTTGTCCCCTTCATCCAATCTCCAAAGGCAGTGTAGAGCAAAGTGAGAGGCCAGCTCTTCCATGCTTCTGTGTGGAGTGGGCATGGACAGGAGGTAAATTTGAGTGGATACTACTTACTTTCACTCTAAGCAGTTGGATTTCTAGGGGAAAAATTTTTCAGCTTTTCTTATGGGTACAGTGTCTAGCCCAGGAAATTGCCCTGTGACCTGGGGGTACAGCCCAGGTTAGTCCCCGAGGCTCTGAGGGCTGCTCCTGTGCTTCTGTAAGGTCTTCCTTCCTTGACCAGGGCTTGCCCTTACAAGGGAAGGGAAGGCAGTGAACTAGGTAGTGGGGCATTCTTGTTGTTATTTAAGTTTGCATTCCCAATCTGCTGGAGAGAGAGTGGTGACAAAGCATTCTGGTGTGGGGAAGGAACAAAATTTCCTCTATCTTCAAGGCTATTCAGGTTGGTCTAATAATCAAATAGACTGGAGAAAATAAGCAAGAGAAAATAACCAAATTTAATACATACATATGTATGTGAACTCCACATACCTGAGAGAGTCAGAGACCCCACATGCAGGAGAGGTTTAGAGATAGAAAGAGGGATTGAGGTATATAAGACATCCTGAACTAGGGATGTGATAATGCACTTTGGGGGAATCAAAGGGTCCTTCCAGGGTGATAATAACATGTTTAGTAAATAAAAATTTGCCCTGCCACATAGGTGGGGGAAAGGGTTATTTCTGATAATCTTTTATGGGCAAGGGCTTCTAATTCAAATTCTTCTAGTCAGGTAAGAGTGGGCAGCAAAACTTTCTCCTGAGCCTGCAAGTAAAATTCCCTTTAGCTCAAAACAATTTGCATACTACAGAGGCACATCTTAGGGCGGCTCGTTCTGGACCCTCAAAAGTCAGGCTGGGTAGGGGAAATGTCAGGCTGTGGTAGAAAAACCCCTGCAAAAAAATAGGAAAGCAGACTTCAATATCAGTGAGTTAAAGAACAAACAAATTGTTTGCATTTTGTCGGGATTCATGGCCAAACTGTCCTGTGTCCCCTTCCCACCCTGCATACTTCAGAACACCTTGCACCTCAGCCCTGCCACTGCTCTGCTGGCACTCCACTGGTGCTACTGCTGGTGGGCCCTCTGTTGTACCCATACTTCTGTCTGCTCTCCATCTGCTCCACTAGCTCAAGACATGGGTGTGGACAAAGCACATATGCTTTCTGTGTTTTCTATCTCAGTGCCCACATCTGGTGCCCAGCCTGGACACTGCCAAGAGCAGGCATTCAGTTGTTGATAATAAACTTTCCTCAGCCACCCACCTCCTAAAAAGGAGGGCTGGGTGCTTTACCTCTTACAGAGTCTTGTGTAGAGCATGTGTTGCATGTAGAGCAAGGCATGGAGGGCCCAGTGAAGGGAGGGCACAGCTGCTGATCTGATGATTTTTAGACTAGCAGGGAGGACCCCAAATCTCAGCATGGTGTATAGCAGGCAGAGCACAGAAACCCCAAGCCTGGAAGTCCTGGGAAGGAAGAGTCTAGGTCTGCTTTACTTCCCACTGGATTCCCAGTGCAAAGTAGGAACTCAGTAAACATTTGCAAAGGCAGGTAAAATCCCAAACAAGTTGGGCCTCAAAGGCCAAGAAGCAAGGCTCTGACAAGGTGAAGATTAAAAGAGGTCATTCTCAGCCTTTCTCAAGCTCTCCAGCCCGCTCCCTGCCCAGTGCCCCATGTAGACTTCACCATATCCCTCTTCCAAATTCAGCTGAAGGGACTCCCACTGAAAGCCACACACACAGAAACACACACACAGCTGTGGGCTCAGGACACACCTAACAGTCAGGATGCCATAAGACAAATCTACAAGACTTCACCATCTTTCCATCATTTCACATACTTTCTTCCAGAGCCTCATAGCCATTCTACCAGGCATAAACTATTAAACCTACTTTCTCCATGAGGGAACTGAGCCTTAGACCTGGTCACATAACTAGAACATAAGGGGCTGGGATTTCAACCTATGCTTGACTAAGTGCAAAGCAGTGAGGTGGGTGGAAAGGACTGAGGGAGCCTAGCGCCCACTCCTTACTGCTCATCAGAATTAACCTTCCAGTCACTTCCTCAGATAAGAAGCCAAATAACCCAGTGCCTCTTCTCTCTTGCTGAAGAGTGAGGATATGTGACACCTTGAACTGCAAGGACCAATATGGAGCTAAACATCTCTAAGTCATACACTAAGCAGAGCAGGGAAGATCATATCTTTGGGAGACAGAAAGCTGGGGTGTAACTCTGGCTTCTCTTCCTCCTACTGGTGTGATCTTGGGCAACCTGTTCTCTGTTTCAGAATATTCCTAGCCTCAGCTTTGCTCATGATTGCTGCTCCCTTGGGAATGATGGGATTGTTTTATAAGTTCTTCGGTTCTTTAAGATTATAAGCTAGATCATGCCTCAGACAAAGGTACGGGGAGGGCTGTGGATGCCCTCTGCCAACTGGGACACTTGTTTGAGTGCAGTTGACTTGAAACTCCACATCTAGGAAAAAAAGTTGCCCACTCACCACCCTTGCCCAAACCCACCATTAGTCACCAGGTTTGTGGTGAAGGCCTGGCTACTTTGGTGTCTCTAAGGTAGGGTCCTAGGACAGGGGCAGTCCAGCCATGAAACGTGTGTCCTGGGCAGCTGCCTTATCTAGAATCATGATGCTCTTGGACAGCATTTCCTGGGGGAGGAGTCTTTCCCCCTCCTCAGGGACACCTAGGCTCTAAAGCCTGGGAGTGCACAGGACATTGAAGGAGAACCAAATCTGCCATCCTAAAATATGCCTTTTTGGTATAAGAATTATTTTAGACTAGTTAATTTTAAGAAACAGCAGATTTAAGAGAAGCTCTGAAAACTGAGTAGAAGTTACCCTTTTGTAGGACATTTACATTTACAAGGGAAATCACCATTTGTGAAGATGTCACTCTCTCCAGAAACTCTTACTGAGGCAAAACACAGTACCTAAATCTGCATATTAGCCATTCCTTTGTTTACTGCTCTTTTCCTGGTAACCCCCCATTATTGGCTTTCCCCACCATCAACATCTTTTCTGTCTTTAGCTGGAGATGGTACTTAAGATCATGGCCTGGGCCATTTGGAGGAATTACTTAGTTTTCCCTGGTCTCTCCTGTGTATATAGGAGGTATTCATGTTCATCATTCCTGTTCGTTTTTCTTGTGTTAATCTGTCTTTTATTATGGAGGCGGTTCCCCACCAAGAACCTAGAAGGGTAGAGAAAATTATTTTTCCTGCCTTACACTATGCATGAAGAATACTGGGGGCTCCATTGTGGGGGCCAGTTTCCACACCCAACACTGCTATCTCATCCTCAGCTTCCATGGTGCTTCCTCTATGATGAGGCAAAACCTTGACCAAAATCAAATGTTGTTCTTTTTGTCAGGCGATGGGGTGATATGGCTTTTCAGGCACTCATTTTATTTGTATTGTAAATGTTTCTTTTATGGAACTTGATGTCGAGTTGAGATTGGTGAGAATGCAAGAGCAGGGCACACTAGATAAATTGAAGCTACTAGAAACCACTGGCTTGGGGTCCTGGTCTGACTGTGGGGGACAGGGGGAAGAATGAGTTGCTTGTAGTCCAGTGCCACTAAGCAAGGGGCTGCTTTTTGAAAGGTGTCTGACACATCATACTTCCACAAGTCTTCTTCCTTTTGACTCTGGAATAATTAATGTGTTTGTGGAGGAATTCAGCCATTGGGTCATTTCTAGTGCTTCATGTCTCATCCCAGAAGGTCCACAGTGTGGACGAATGGGTACCTCTCCAAGCAAGGCAAAGCACTTGTTTGCCATCCTTACTTTAATCAATTAAGGGTACACTACTCTAAAATGACCAATGTTAATTTAAGGATGTGTACTGAATTGGGAGATCAGAACCTTCCACTTCTTATTTGGGGTTGCTGTAAATAAGGGGCTGACTCTACACTTCTCATGGGATTGATTGCAGTTCAGTGGTGCCTGCTGATAATAATTCAAAGTTTGCTTTTACCATGTCTGATTTGTACACATCATGTGTGACAACCCTGCAGTGTGGACAGATGACAGGACCAGATGCCTGAAGGCTGAAGGTCTGAGCCTCGTTAACTGATGAGATGCCAAATATTTTTCACTTTTTGAAGGTCAGCGAAATTGATAGGGGACTTAAGACTTGGAAAATTTTAGCTTAAGGTAAAAAGTTATGAGTCTAGCAAGTAATGTGTATGTTAAAACTTTTGTTTCAGGAACTACAGATAAAGCCCATCCTGGCTCCTAGGAACAACAGCCAACCTCCTAGGGCACTGATAGAAGATTACCGCCTGGGGACATCCAAACCTTTGTTCCAGGGAGAGCAGATGACCAACCCTCCCCCTTGGGAACAGCTAAATGCCTAGGACAGGAATGTTGCAGCTTCTGAATTTCAAAGCCCTCACCACACCTTGTTTGCCCTCCCCCACCCCCTTATAAAAGATCTGGCCTTGAAAGAGAAGGGAAGGTGGTTTGTTAGAGTATGAACCCACCATCTTCTCAGATCACCGGCCATCTGAATAAAGCACCTGTTAAAGATTCAATCGCTGTCATTGCTTATTGGATTTGGTAGTGACAGGCAACCCGAATGCCGGTGTCTCTTCCAGTTACATAATCACTTATACAAAATGTAATTGTTGCCTTTTTTGACTATCCCTGAGTTGCTTCACATAGCAAATTAGTGATCTTTATTTGACTTGGTTAAATTGTGATGGTGGGTACCTTGGGGATCTCTTCTCACCCTGGGCTGGATAGGGAGGTCCAATTAGACTGCAACCACCCCTTCCCTTGGGATGTCTATGCGTGTCCTGGCAACAAGGTAAGAAGCCTTAGGGTACTCTTTGCTGTGGGAATCCCAGGAAGGGAGAAGAAGAGATATTAGGGTGGAACCAAAATCACCCCAAATTGGGGCAGGCTGCAGTCGGTGGGATCACCACCTACATATCCAGATGCCAGGGCCAACCAGGAGAACTTAAGATTGGGGAAGGTCAGAGGAGAAGCCCAGCTTCCTGGGTGCCAGAGACACTGGGGGCATTGAAAGGAGGAGAGAAAAGGCTGCTGTAGAAGCAGTCAAAGGTGAGGCAAAGGGGCCCAGCTGATTCTGGTATTAAATGTGGCAAAAAAAGATATAAACACTGCAATTTCCTTGTCTTATTTCCTTCTGTTTTAAAATACCAAAGGGATTATGAAACATGTGAGTAGGAGGAGCAGGAAGATGGTGTCAGGGTAGGGGGGAGCAGATTCCACTTCCCCCTACACACAAGAGAAAATCCTAGCCAATCTACAGAGTAAAAGAGCAAACAACCAACACATGAAAATAAGAGACCAAAAACTGTAGCGGAACGGAAAAACCAGAAGGTAAGGAGAGTGCTTCATGACAATAAGGTCCCGGGGACCAGAGCGGGGTCCAAGGAGACAGCAGCCCCAGGCCCAGCACCCGCTGCCAGGTTTACCACAGAGACCTTGGGAGAGAGCCAGCCAAACAAGGTGTGAGCGGCACTGGGAGAAACCCAGTTGCTAGCAAACAAACAGGGGCTGTGAGCAGCCTCGGAGTCTGAGGACACTGGCAGAGTGGAGAGTTGTGCAATGGGCCCTGGCCCCATAGTCACGGGTCTGGCTAGAGAATTGGGCTGTGGGAGAGGACAGGCCACTGTATGGAGTGGCAGGCTTGAGTAGGAGGAATTTCTCAAAAAGAAAAAGTGAAAAGACAGACACTGTTTGGGGAATTCTCCTACAGCAATCCCTCCAGCCTCCCTGCCACCCAGCCAGGCAGTGATCCCGAGGTTCTACAGAAGGTTGTGCTTGTGCGGAAGTCCCTGCGCACCCCCATAGCACTGGGAAGGGTGAGGCAGCCTGGCCCAGGGCGTGCATGGGAGTGCACCCCTGCACCCCAGCCCACAGCACTAACCCTGGGGAAAGGACTGGCTCCCACACCCAAGGCACAGGGGAAAGGTGACAGGTTAGCTCCCTGGACAGCGCACTCGAGGCTGACTGAGTGCAGATCAGTAAGGAAGAAAAGCCATACCAATCATCCCTCAGCCTGCTGCAGCCAGCAAGACCTGTAAAACTGGTTTGGCCACTTTGAAACCAAGAGGCTTTTTAAATTTTTTAAAATAATTTTTAATTTTTTTAATTTTTATTATTTTTGCTATTTCAATTCCTTTTTCCTCTCTTTCCTTCTTTCATGTTTTATTCCTTCTTCCTCTCTTGCCTCCAATTTTATCTTTTTCCTTCCTTCATCTGCCCTTTTTTTAAAAAATACCTACAAGTGAGACAAAAAAAAAAAAAAACAACAAACCCTGGAACTGTGAAAAGACCAGAGTTGAACCCAAAGAAGGGGCATCACAAGAGCTGCGACAGTGAGACAAAT
The DNA here is from genome assembly GCA_028533065.1 of Trachops cirrhosus. Classification (NCBI taxonomy): domain Eukaryota; kingdom Metazoa; phylum Chordata; class Mammalia; order Chiroptera; family Phyllostomidae; genus Trachops; species Trachops cirrhosus. Next base: position 38,014,128 of record CM052552.1, on the reverse strand, counting down.
TTCACTCCGCTATTACAGAGAACCTGCAAGTTATTGCATATTTGTATTATTATTATTTTCCCATTATTCTTACATCTTTCATTTTAATAGTATTTTGGTATTCCTCTTCTTTCTGTATAGTCTGCTTTGCTAGGCTGGTTATATTGTATCATTTCACAGGTTTCCCCTGATATCTCCTTCATAGTGTATGGCTAATTTACTGGCCTTCACTTCACTTGTGTCCCATTAGCACACAACTCAAGGTCCTATACTCCCTATTCTTGTTATCTAGATCACATAGATTCAGTCATATCATTGTTGCTCTAATATTATTGTAAATAATAGCTGTTCCATACAATTGTAAATTCTTCACAACACCCCACCCAGATCTTAGCCCACTTCACAGTTTCCTGAAATCTATTACTGTAATGGTTAACTCTATTCTATCACACACTATACCTATTTACTATCCTTTACTCTCACATTACCTCAGAATCTGACCTCCCACAACCTCACTGCTTTCTAGATCCAACTCACAATCCTTCGTCCCCAACAAGAGTCTTATCTTCTTTCCATCCTTTCTAAAAATTGGCTAGTTGGGTGGAAGATCATGGTTAACACTATACATAGCCAAAGGATCTCCTATCTCCTCTCTACTGGCTGCTACTGTAAATATCATAGAATACTCTCTTCCTGTCTTAAACCATTTTCCCTTCCCCCTCCACCTGATCACAAAAAACAGTAGGTGAAAGCACTGAACACCAGGATACCCAGTGGAAGAGGAAACCCAACAAGAAAGGAACCACTAACAGATAACAACAGAAGAAGGTGAAGGAGGGAGTGGAAACCACACAAACCTCAATCCAGGACTGATCTGGAAATACAACTAAACAGTGGAGACACTACCCAGTACAAACAACTGGATGAAAGCAAGAGACAATCCTCAAAACCTTATACACACAGAAGAACCAGGTTCAACACAACCTGTCCTAACCAGCACAACAAAATACAAGGGGTGGTGGACAGAGTGACACTCAGTTAACCAGCTGGTGGGAAGGACCCACCAAAGAAAGACCCAAC
>CM052552.1:38000033-38012569 GCA_028533065.1 Trachops cirrhosus | reverse complement strand
AGGAGGGATCACAATACCTGATACCAAACTCTATTACAAGGCCACTGTAATCAAAACAGGCTAGTCCTGGCATAAAAACGGGCACATGGACCACTGGAACAGAACAGAGAGCCCTGAAATAAACCCAGGTCTGTATGGTCAATTAATATTTGACAAAGTTGGCAGCAACATAAAATGAAGTAACAATAGCCTCTTCAACAAATGGTGTTGGGAGAACTGGACAGCTACGTGCAAAAAAATGAAACTTGAACACCAACTTACACCATACACAAAAATAAATCCAAGGTCGATTAAAGAGTTAAATATAAACATAACACTATTAAAGTCCTTCAGGAGAACATAGGGAGGAAAATCTCAGGTATTTCATGCAGCAACATTTTTACTGATATGTCCCCTAGAGCAAGGGACATAAAGGAAAGAATAAACCAATGGGATCTCATCAAAATAAAAAGCTTCTGCACAGGTAAAGAAAACAGGATTAAAATAAAAATAGAAGCAACCATATGGGGAAACATATTTGCCAATGATACCTCAGACAAGTGTTTAATCTCCAAAATATATAAAGAATTTACAAGACTCCACTCTAAGAACACCAGCAACCCAATTATAAAATGGGCAAAGGACTTGAAAAGACACTTCTCCAAGGAGGACATACAGAGGATCCAGAGCCACATGAAAAGATGCTCAATATTGCTAGCTATCAGAGAGATGCAAATTAAAACCACAATGAGATACCACTTCACATCAGTCACAATGGCCATCATAAACAAAGCAACAATCAACAAATGTTGGACACGCTGTGGAGACAAGGGGACCCTAGTACACTGTTGATTCAACTGCAGACTGGTACCACCACTGTGGAAAACAGTATGGAATTTTCTCAGAAAACTAAAAGTGGATCTGCCTTTTGACCTGGCAATTCCCCAGCTAGGATTATATACTAAGAACCCTGAAAGACCAATCCAAAAGAACCTATGCACCCCAATGCTCATAACAGAACAATTTATAATAGCCAAGTGTTGGAAGCAACCTAGGTGCCCATCAGTAAATGAATGGATCAAAAACCTATGGTCCATTTACACAATGGAATTCTATGCAGCAGAAAGAAAGAAGGAGCTCCTACCCTTTGCAACAGCATGGATGGAGCTGGAAAGCTGTATGCTAAGCGAAATAAGCCAGGAAGTGAAAGACAAATACCATGTGATCTCACCTTTATCAAGAACCTAATCAACAAAACAAAGAAACAAGCAAAATATAACCAAAGACACTGAAATAGAGAATAGGCTGACAGTGTTCAGAGGGGAGTGGGGAGGGAAGTTCATGGGAAAAGGGGGAGGGTTTACAGGAACAAGTATAAAGGACACATGGACAAAAACTAGGGGTGGGTGGAAAGGGGAGGGACGTGGGGAGGGCTGGATGGGGGGGCTGGGATGGGAGTAGAAGAAAATTGTACTTGAACAATAATTTTAAAAAAATAAATAAATTTTAAAAAACATGTAACTAGCATGCTTAGTCAACAGCGAGATTGCCTTATTCTAAGGAGTCCATGCTTTCTTTGGATGTTTGTCCCCAAGGTCCCCTGCATTTTCTTGTGTGCTGTTGGTAAAGTTTGTGGAACTTATATGCATGAAAACCTCATGGCCAGCAGCCAGAGTGATGCCAACTATATAGCATCTCATACTTCTGGTGTGTACGGAATAAAATCCAAACTGGACATAGAAAATTCTCTCAATTCCAGCCAACCAGTCTGGCCACATCTTTTTGCTTCCCCCTGTTAATCACAGCCTAGGGGAGTCTTCAGGTGCCTTGGACACAGCCATACATAGGGCTGGCCCAACTGAGCACAGCCTGTCACCAAGCACCCCACAGAGGCACTGGGATCATGACCATTTCCCATCCCATCCTCTAGGGAGTAGACCTGATTAGATCACAACAAACCATGAAAGATGCAGGATTGCTCCTTACCTTTTCCGGAATAGTCCCTCTATTTGCCATTGCAATTTTTTAAAAAGATTTTATTCATTCATTTTTAGAGAGAGGGGAAGGGAGGGAGAAAGAGGGAGAAAAACATCAATGTGTGGTTGCGTCTTATGTGCCCTCAACTGGGGACCTGGCCTGCAACCCAGGCATGTGTCTTGACTGGGAATCAAACAAGCAACCCATTGTTTCATTGACCAGCACTCAATCCACTGACCCACACCAATCAGGGTGCCATCGCAATTTTGTTCAGAAGTGTTTAATGGTCCTGAAACAGTGAGTATAGAAAAAAGAGCCCTGATATGAAGTCCTGGGTTCTAGTCCCTACTGTAACAAGTAACTCCTGAGGATTCTCTTTTGGTGGGAAAACTTGTCAAGTTAATTCCCTTGTTTGTGTCTCTGTTTCCTCATTTGTAACATCAAAATACAATAACAGTACTTACCTACAGAAAGCATTGCCCTTTCTTCTTCCTGAGTATTTGACTGAGTAATTGCTGAGGCTCAGGGATTTATTTTTCACTTCTTCGGTGGGTCAAAAAGTTAGTTTGTTTTTTTTCTATAAGATGGCTCTAGCAGTGCTTAGCTGTCTTTGAGTTCATTTGAACCAATATTGTGGACTTCTGGCCAAGATGGACGCGTAGGTAGACATACTGCACCTCTTTGCACAACCAAAAGAAGGACAATAAAAATTCAAAAACAAAAAGCAACCAGAACTCACAGAAAATGGAACTGTATAGAACTCCAACAACCAAGGAATTAAAGAAGACATACTCATCCAGACCGGTAGGAGGGGTGGAGACAGGTGCGTAGAGAGGACTCGCAGCAAAGCGGCCATGGAGGACAAGGGCGGGCAAGGCTGCAGCTGACCTGCAAGGCTACTGCTGTGGCTGGTAGAGCAGACGGTCCTACATTCACATGCAGATAACTGGGAGGAACAATTGGGGAGTGAGACAGACCATGCAACACAGAGCTCCAGAGTGGGGAAATCAAGCCTCAAATCACTGATTAAATAAACCTGTGGGGGTTGAGGCAACAGTGGGAGAAATTCCCAGCCTCACAGGAGAGTTCGTTGGAGAGACCCACAAGGTGCTAGAATGTACACAAGCCAACCCACCCAGGAATCAGCACTAGAAAGGCCCAATTTGCTTGTGGGAAGTGGGGAAAGTGATTGGAAGCTAGCAGAGAGCGGAGCAAGTGCCATTGTTCCCTCTTGGAACTCTCCCCCACAAACAGTGTCACAACAAAGCAACAGGGGTCACCCCTCCTCAGTGAATACCTAAGGCTCCTCCCCACACTACATAACAAGTGAGTCAAGACAAAAAAAATGGCCCAAATGAAAGAACAGATCAAAGCTCCAGAAAAAATACAACTAAGTGATGAAGAGGTAGCCTACCTATCAGCTGCACAGTTCAAAACACTGGTAATCAGGATGCTCACAGAATTGGTTGAATTTGGTTGCAAATTAAATGAAAAAATGAAGGCTACGCTAAGTGAAATAAAGGAAAATGTACAGGGAACCAATAGTGATGGGAAGGAAACTGGGACTCAACAGTGTGGACCAGAAGGAAGAAAGAAACATCCAACCAGAAAAGAATGAAGAAATAAGAATTTTAAAAAAATGAGGAGAGACTTAGGAACTTCCAGGACATCTTTAAATGTTCCAGCACCCGAATTATAGGGTACCAGAAGGAGAAGAGGAAGAGCAACAAGTGGAAAAGTTATTTGAACAAATAATAAAGGAGAACTTCCTCAATCTGGAAAAGGAAATACATTTCCAGGAAGTCCAGGAAGCTCAGAGAGTCCCAAAGAATTTGGACCCTAGGAGGAACACACCAAGGCACATCATCATTACATTAGCCAAGGTAAAAATGAAGGAGAGAATCCTAGAAGCAGCAAGAGATAAGGGGACAGTCACTTACAAAGGAGTTCCTATCAGACTGTCAACAGACTTCTCAAAAGAGACCTTACAGGAAAGAAGGAGCTGGAAAGAAGTATTCCAAGTCCTGAAAGGCAAGGACCTACATCCCAGATTGCTCTATCCAGCAAAGCTTTCATTTAGAATGGAAGGGCAGATCAAGTGCTTCTCAGATAAGGTCAAGTTAAAGGAGTCCATCATCACCAAACCCCTATTATATGAAATGTTAAAGGGACTTATGTAAGAAATGGAAGAAGATAAAAAAGATATGAACAGTAAAATGACAGCAAATTCACAATTACTAGCAACCACAACTAAAACAAAAACAAAACCAAACAACTAGAACAGGAACAGAACCACAGAAATGGAGATCACATGGAGGGTTAGCCACAGGGGAGTGGGAGGAGGAGAGAGGAGGAAAAGGTACAGAGAATAAGTAGCATAGATGGTAGGTAGAAAACAGACAGGGGGAGGGTAAGAACAGAATGGGAAATGTAGAAGCCAAAGAAGTTATATGCATGACCCATGGACATGAACTAAAGGGGGGAATGTGGGCAAGAGGGGGTGTGCAGGTTGGAGTGGAGTGAAGGGGGGAAAATGGCACAACTGTAATAGCATAATCAATAAAATATATTAAAAAATAAACAATATTGTTAGATTGTATTCCAACAGCTGTCATATCAGCATGCATTTGAAAAAACATCAGAATTGGCGAATTTTGCATAGCCATTTTAATATTGAAGATGGAAGAAAATGCACAACATTTTTGGCATCTTATGCTTTATTATTTCACAAAAGCTAAAAATGCAACTGAAACACAAGAATAGATTTGTGCGGTGTATGGAGAAGGTGCTGTGACTAATCAAATGTGTCAGGAGTGGTTTGCAAAGTTTTGTACTGGAGATTTCTATTTTTTTCAGTGTATTTTATTGATTTTGCTATTACAGTTGTCCCAATTTTTTACTCCCTTTATCCACCTCCTCCCTACACCGTCCCTCAGTGCTCCACATTCCCCCTGCCTTGGTTCATGTCCATGGGTTGTACAGATAAGTTCTTTCACTTCTCTATTTCCTATACTATTCTTAACCTTCCCCTGTCTATTTTGTACCTATCAATTATGCATCTTATTCCCTGTACCTTTTCCCCCCATTCTGCCCCTCTGCCTTCCCACTGAAAACCCTCCGTATGATCTCCATTTCTCTGGTTCTATTCCTGTTCTAGTTGTTTGCTTAGTTTTTGTTTTTGTTTTTTAGGTTCACTTGTTGATACTTATGAGTTTGCTGTCATTTTACTGTTCATAGTTTTTGATCTTCTTCCATTTCTTAGATAAGTCTCTTTAACATTTCAAATAATAGGGGTTTGGTGATGATGAACTCCTTTAACTTGACCTTATCTGAGAAGCACTTTATCTGCCCTTCCATTCTAAATGAAAGCTTTGCAGGATAAAGTAATCCTGAATGTAGGTCCATGCCTTTCATGACTACGAATACTTTTCAGCCCCTTATTGACTGTAAGATTTCTTTTGGGAAATCAGCTTATAGCTTTATGAGAACTTTGTGGGTAACTCTCTCCTTTTCTCTTGTTGCTTTTAAGATTTTTCCTTACCTTCAATCTTGGGTAACTTAATGATGATGTGCCTTGGTGTGTTCCTCCTTGGGCCCAATTTCTTTGGGACTTTCTGGGCTTCCTGAACTTCCTGGAAGTCTATTTCCTTAGCCAGATTGGGGAAGTTTTCTTTCATTATTTGTTCAAATAACTTTTCAACTTCTTGCTCTTCCTCTTCTTCTTCTGGCAGCCCTATGATTCTGATGTTAGAGTGCTTACAGTGGTCCCAGAGGTTCCTAAGCCTCTCAGTTTTTTTGAATTATTATTTCTTCATTCTCTTCCAGTTGGATGTTTATTTCTTCCTTTTGTTCCAAAGCACTGACTTGAGTACTATGTTCCTTCCCTTCCCTTTTGATTCCCTGTATATGTTAATTTATCTCACTTTGGGTGAAATAAATTAACATATGAAGGTGAATTTATTTTCACCTTCATTTCTTCCTTCATTTTGTGACTGAGCTCAACAAGTTCTGTGAGCATCCTGATTAGCAGTGTTTTGAACTCTGCATCAGATAGCTTGGCTCTCTCCTCATCGCTTAGCTCTTTTTCTGGAGTTTTGATCTGTTCTTTCATTTGGGCCATATTTATTTGTCTTGGCACACCTGTTATGTTGTAAAAGGGTAGAGCCTTAGATATTGGCCAGGGCAATGCAACCCTCTTTCCTGCATTGTTTTTCTGTCTGTGGGGGAGGGGTCAGAGAGGGAACAATACGGCTTGCTCACTCCTGTCTAGCCCCACTTTCCGAAGAACTCTCACATGTGACACCGGGAGTTTCTCTCACTGTGGCAACCCCTGCAATAGTTTATAACTAGCTTTGAGTCTTTAGTTTCTCCTTCAGCCAACCCCGCCTCGCGTGCCCAGTCGGCTGCCTTACTGTGTGTCCTCTCCACTTGGCTGCCCATCTCCCATCTCTGCACCTCCTACTGGTCTGGGTGAATGTTTCTTTAACTCCTTGGTTGTCTGAGTTCCATGCAGTTTGATTTTCTGGCAGTTCTGGTTGTTTATTGTTTTCAGATTGGTTGCTATCCTTCTTTTGGTTGTGCAAGGAAGCGCTGCATTTCTACCGATGCCTGCATCTTCCCTGGAAGTGTACATTTCTATGATACATGATCTGTATATTGCACTGTGTACCCACCACCCAAAGTCAAATCTTCTGTCACTATATATTTGGCTCCCTTTGCCCTCTTTGACTTGCTGGCCCTTTCCCTCTGGTAACAACCATACTGTTGTCTGTGTCTATGAGTTTCAGTTTTATGTTCCACATATGAATATCTACTTTCTGATTTTATGAATTTGACTGTTCTAGATACCTCATTCAAGTGTGTTGATACAATATTTGTCTTTTTGTGGCTGGCTTATTTCACTTAGCATAGTGTCTTCAATGTTCATCCATGTTGCAACTTATTGCAGAATATCCTTCTTTTTTAAGGCTGAGTAACATTTCATTGTATGGATAGACCACATTTTGTTTATCTATTCACCTGTCCGTGGACATTTACATTGTTTCCCAAGTGGAGGCCTTTGATATATAAAGTCCAATGATGGGAGGAGAAAGAGGCAGATACGAGCAAGGGAAATGTTAAGAAGTAGGGTGTCAGCCTTGACTTGTGTGGCTCAGTGGGTTGGGCATTTTCCCACAAACTGAAAGGTCTCTGGTTGTATTCCCAGTCAGGGCACATGCCTGGGTTGCAGGCAAAGTCCTCAGTTGGGGGTATGTGAGAGGCAATCAATTGATGTTTCTTTCCTCCATTGATGTTTCTCTCCCTTTCTTTTTCCCTCCTTTCTCCACTCTCTAAAAATAAAGAAATAAAATATTTTTAAAATAAAAGAAGAAATATCTATCAGCCTACCCCAGGGCTCACCCCCTTTCTCCTGCCTCTCAGTCCCCTTGCAAAGCTTGGGTTTGGATGAGGAGGGAAAAAAGCTGTGGAGCCCTTGTAAGAGAAGGACAATGAGCTAAGAGGTAGGGGGACGTATCACATCTCTCCCCAGCCATGCCACAGTGACTGAGGTGAACCTCCCTCTGGGAGCCTTTCTGAAAGAAGGCTACTGTGATTCTCCCTGTTCTGGAAATGATTCCATGAAAGTCCACCCTTTCAACCCTTGATCTGGAAGCTTCTAGGAGAACAGACTGCCTGCCTGTCAGAGAGCAACTTGGGAGGACAGAAAGGCTTCCATCTACATCTGTCTTTACAAAAGTCTTGAGTGCTTAGCAATTTGTCAGACTCATGCTGAGGCTAAAAGAGTAAGAACCATGGTTCCTAGATCAGTGCATGTTAAATACATCACATCTATTATACAACCCACTGGCCAAATCTGAATATCTGATTATATCCACCTTTGTTAAAGGGCAGCCTTCTCTAAAACTATTTGCCCAGTACCTCGAATGTGCACATATTTATGGAGTCACAAAACCTCCCATCCATTCTTATACTCCTTCCCTTTCCAGCACAGAATCCTGGTGCCAACACCCATATATACAATTGATGGTTTCTTCTAAAGCATTTGCTGATAATTCTAAAATGAAAGGTGTATACCCTCAGTGAGTCTCTCTTGTGTCCTATGGCCCTCTTTCTCATATTCAAGACAGATGAAAGTGGTAGCTCAAAGGTCCCAGAGTTACAGCACATGTTTTCATAAAGCACAATTTTCCCTCCTTAGGGTATTTCAGTTCATTTAGGAAGACTTTCTATCATGGACTGTGAGTGGCATGAGCATTTTGCCTGATTCAAATCCAGACATGAGCTGCTAAGTTTCTGATGAAACCTTCAATGTTGACACCTTATCTCTCAGAGCCCCCCATATGAAGTTCCTCAAGTTAACCATGCTTGAAAAAAAAGGGTTCAAGACATAAATTTGGCAAATCTAGGCTGGTTGAACCTTTGGTTGAAAAAAGAAAAATGCTTCTCTTCCATAGAGAAAATGTCTGATGGTCATACCCATCAACTGCTCCCATGGCTAGTGGTTCAGGTGGCTCAGTCTCCTGGGATGGGCCAAACAGAGGGAAATGTGTTAAGGATGAGAGAGTAGAGAGCCAAGTCTCAGGATGTGCTCTGTAAGGAGGTTGCCATTTAACCCAGGAACATTTCTTGATCCTATTGTAGGCCTAGTGCTATGATGAAATTGTGGGACATGAGGTCACCATGATGGGTTGGGTGAACATAGGGAAATATACAGAAAGATGAATGAGTGTGGCAGGCACTCCAATGTTGTAACAGGCCAGGGACTCTGGAGAGGGCCCCAGTCAGAGTAAAGGTGGAGACTAGCACCTTGGAGATTTGATTCAGGCATGCTCTTTGAGGCCAAACACTTTTATTTTTTCTTGCCCAGTGCTAGCCCAGGACAGGGATGGGTAACATGACTATGGCTTGTTGTTGAAATCCTCCTATGGAGACAGGGGATCATACACCCACTGCATGTCTTACCTTATCTCCCCTCACCTCCTGCCCAGGACCTTTTTTTTAATAGGAGCTGGAGGAAATAAAATGGCATTATACATCAAGTCTGCAAAGTAGACTTTTTACCCTGGTCATTCTCTGTGAAGGTTGTTGGGGTAAGGGAATAGAAAACACAATTGCAGTGGCTTCTCGGAGTCTTTTAAGAAATTTAAAAGACCTACTCAGAAGTGCTGGAGAATGGGTAATTGCTTCAATGGGAAAGACAGATAAGGGACCCCTAAAAGGAATAAAAATCACCCTGTTAGGCTCAAATGTACATAAAAGTTTTGCATTAATAAAACATTCATTTAAACAGGTAATTTGGTCTAGCCATACATTTTGTTTCAATCCTAAGTGAGTAGACTGGCAGCTCCTAACATGGCCCACAGTGACTTCCTCTGTGGCCATGACATGTCCCAAGTGGTAGACTTGGCCCATATCCAAGCCTACTGTATTCCCAATTAACACTTTGCAAAATGAAACATAGGGTGCTTTTTTTTCTTTCTAATGAGGTTTCTTCCTTCTTTGCTGTCTTGCTAAAAAGTTTGATGCCATCTGAGTGTGTTCATGTGGTATTCGAGTGCTTTATCTGACCTTGATTGGTGTTTAGGGAGCTGGTTAAATAGATTACATGGGGGTTACCTTGGCAACTGTCTTCACTGATTTTGCAATGCAGTTCATTCTTGGACACAGGACTCTCGGTAATTCTGAGATCCTACCACTGCATGTTAATCATTAACACCGCATTGGAGATAGGATCTGCCAGGAAGCAGCCAGGAGGAAGATGTGGAAGAGTGGACAGTCTTTTGAGATATGACTAAGGTGGTCACCATGGGATCCTACATGTGGGACCAAAGGAGAAGGAAGTGGCCAGGAACCACCCTGAGATCTGTCTGTTCCTTTGCCCACAGTTCTCAAGGGTGCTGAGAAAGATCGCATAGCTCAGTCCATTGGACTACAGATGGGTTTGTCAAAAAGATGCTGCCCATGTGCCCTTTCTCCTTGAGCTGGCAGGGTAGTTACACTATTTGTGACTTACAGCCAGTTGCGTCGCCCTACATTCACAAGGGGTTAATGGGAAGCAGAGACAGTTTCTGTGGTATGGAGGCTCTGCCCTCTACCTGCTGTTTAATTTTGGGCAAGTCACCTCACCTCTTGGTGCATTGGTTTCCTTTTCTATACATAACATGAGACAAAAACAGTATGTTCCTCCTAGCACTAGTGAGAACACATAAAGTAGCTGCCACCCAACCAGTGTTAGTGATTATTATTACCCACAGACTGGCTAGCAGAGTAGGTGTCTAATCATTGCATATTGAAATAATTTTATGAAATTGCAACTATTTATTCTGAAACCAAAACTCATCCTGTGCCAAAATAATAATTGTTTATTTTATGGATGAAGCTGAGGCTATGAGTGGCTAACGAGTCCAGGTTGTATAGCTGGTAAGAGAAAGAACTGTGATTAGAACTCAAGTAAGTTTGATCCCCATTTTGGGGTCCAGAGGAACATCTGCCCAAGAGCAGTCAGGTTGCAGGGCTGGAAGTACCCATTGCTCCCCCAGAGAGAGCATCAGGGAAGTTCTGATGCTTAGAGCAGAAGTTTAGAGCTGGAGAGAAAGATGGGGGAGGTCATCAATGAGCAGAGGAAACATTAATTGAAATCATTGGGACTGGATGAAACTGCTCAGGTACAGTAAGAGCAGCAGGGAGTAGAAGAGTTTCAGACCAGGGAGCAATGTGATTGTATGCGTAATTTAGAAAGGTCATGTCATGAAGTGTGGAGGATGAATCAGAGGGAGAGATGCTGCAGGAGACCTGTCAGGAGTTTACATAGATGGTGGTGGTATTGGGGCTGGGAAGGAAGAAACAGCTCCCATACATGAAGGAGTAGAATGGACCGGACTTGATGACTGTTTGACTGTGGGAAATGAGGGCAAAGGAGAAGTCAAGGATGACTCCCGGGTATTTAACTTGAGTGACAGGGTGAAGCAGGAACCACTTACTGAGATGGTGAGCACTGGAGAAAAAGCAGGCATCAGGGGACATTGCTAACTGTAAGGGGCCTGTGGGAACTCTTGTGGGAAGAAATGTTCATAGCCAATATCCCATGCCCAGGAGAACAGGCAGGCGGTAGGATACAAGGCAGCCTGCAGCATCTGCATCAGCTCACTTGGGGACTGAACAATGAGATACCACAAAGAGAGAGGCCTACTCATGGAAAGTGTTTATGACATTTGGCCCATGGGTCAGAGGACCGTTCTATTGACTCAGAATACTTTGCCATTTCAAACCCTTACTTCTCCTGTGAGGAGGTAGTAATTTGTTGAAATGTCCACATCAGTTCCTGGGCAAAGGTCAAGTGAATCAGTTGGTGAATTACCAAAAAGAGAATGTGGGATGCACAGTGCCCTCTCAAGGAGACATGGTAGAAGACCAAGGAAGCTGAACACCTGAGTCCTGCCTCCACCTCCAGAAGCATTCTCTATGATCCAGAACAAGTGTTTCAAACTTCTAGTCAGGTCTGAGTCCTCCATGGTCAAGCATCTTATAGTTATTTCTCAGAATATCCATGTTTTAAATGTTGGGGCACCCAGAAAATGCCAAAAAAAAGTGGCTGACAAGAGAGTGATACAATTTGCCATCTGTAGATGTGGGCAAGTTTAGTAAAGGACACAGGGTGCTGTTGAGGGCACCCAAAGTGGAGATGGGAGAAGGGAAGGAACCTCTCCCATGTGCAGAGTACCCACATTTTCTAGTACTACCTTGGCCATTGGTTCCTAACATCCTAGTGCTTTATAGGCAGGCAGGGCAAGGCTTATTTTCACCATTTGACAGCTGGGGAAATTGAGGTTCAGAGTAGGAAATGTGAGTTCACAAGGATAACATAATGAATCCAGTTCCATAGAACTGGCCCTGGACCCAAAACTCCTGCTTCATAGCCTGGGGCATTTTTCATTTCATCCATTAGCCTCAGGCAGTGGTGTGCTGGAGCTGGTCTGTACTGGTTCTCAAAGATGATCATATGATTTTCAAAAATTATGGAGCCAGCTGACAGTTGAAATCATATTAGTAGATTGAAATCAACCATGATGTGGGTATTTATACCATGAAAACTCACAAATGCTACCAGCACATCACTGGATCTATCATCTTTCAGCACCTAAGGTTGTGCTCACCACCAGGGTGCTGTAAGTTATGGTCAGCTGTGTGTGCAGAATTTCCACCTTTGAATTAGATGATAAAGGGATTTGAGGGTCAGTACTCAGTACTGGGCCTTAGAAAGTATGTCTAGCAACTTCTTCAAGGACACCCAACTGATCATGCTGTTTATTGCTGAGGTCAATAACCCAGAGAGGATTTCCATTTTCCCCAATTGCCACACCAAGTTTTAAATTATGAGTTAGGAATTCTATGCAGCTGAAAGAAAGAAGGAACTCATACCCTTTGCAACAGCATGGATGGAGTTGGAAAGCATTATGCTAAGCGAAATAAGCCAGGCAGTGAAAGACAAATACCATATGATCTCACCTTTAACAGGAACCTAAACAACAAAACAAAGAAGCAAGTGAAATATAACAAAAGACACTGAAATAGAGTTGTCA
>CM052552.1:37988302-37999933 GCA_028533065.1 Trachops cirrhosus | reverse complement strand
AAAAAAAAAGGTGAAGTGACAATGGTAACTGGGAAGTCAATTTAAATTGTTAAGAGTAACATTCTGATAGGGAAAAAAATGAGCTACTTTGCCTTCCTGACTAATAAAATATCAATAAAAAGACAGTTGTTCCAAAAAAAAAAATTATGAGTTAGGCAAAGGGGAACTTTTCCAGTGCATGTGATCTCTTTTCACTTCCACTATAGTATTTTGGATGGTGAACACATCTGTTGGCCTTTTAGCTGGGCTTAGATCATAATGGAAAAAGGAGAAACAGATCAACATCAAATTCCAAGGAGGAAGATTCAGGGATGTAAGAATCCCAAGCAATGAAAGGCACTGTTTAAAAAGGAAATCAAAGTTCCACAAAAACAGATATATTTTTCTCTATACATCATCTTATTCATATGTAAAAGCAAAATGAATTGAGGGATTTGCAGGTTCTTGGAGTAAAGGGAGTTACCAAGAAGACAATTTTTACTGTTCACCCTTAAATAAATAGCTGTTGTTCTTGCTTGTTAAAATGTAAAATGTCCAGATCTGTCAGAGAATTCCAGGGAAAAATGCAAAACCATTACTTCATAAACATGTAATTGTGCTATTACTGCTAAACGCAATGACATTCTATAAATGTCACAGGTCCGGCCTCATAGTCTATAAATAGACCCAGCTAATCACTGGAAATATATTCTTTCCTAGATTATAATGGAGTAAACTATAGAGTCTCCATTTTCCAGTGCCAAAGTTCACTCCCAGTTTTGGTGGTATCTTTCCCTCTGCTCAGGATCCTTCAGGAGATATAAATACTCTTCCAGTTGAGTTTTAGAACAAGAACAATGAGGGGAGAGAATGAATTCCATTTGCCAGGGCCCCAGCTAGAATCCTGGGAAGTGTTTAAATACATTGCTAGGTCTGTTGCCTGGGATAGACGGGTGTTGGCATAGCTGACTTTATCTGATGAGATAAATATGGGATGCTGTTGAGTCAGAAGTTAATAGAACAACCTAGAATGTCTTATATTTAGCACCAAGCCAAGCTGGAGGGCTGATTCAGGCAGTGGCTCCCAAGTGGTTGAAGCTAAATGTCCTAAATCTATTGTTGATAGTTTCCCAGAATGCCCTGATTGTATTTGGCTGCTATAAACACTTCACTAGACTACACTGGCTATTTCATAGTTTAAATCATGTCCCCACCTACACCAGTGCATGGTTCACTACAGAATAGAACACATCCTTTCCTTTCCCACTTGCAACACACACAGCAGTGCCATAACAGGGTTCTATCAAAAATTTGCACATTATTTGTGGTCTCAAGGACTCTGTGACTAAGGAAAGTTACAATCAGCTACTTACTTTTTCTAAGCCTCCTTTTTAGTGTTTGGAAAACTGGAAGGCAAGTGTGCTGTGATGAGTTAGAGTGGTAACTGAATCAGAAGAAATTCATTCTAATTCTGACATCACCTTGGGCCGTGACCTTGGACAAGTCTTCTCTTTTGGGGTCAGTTTCCCCAGCTGTATTGTGGGAAGGAAGAGGGAGAATATTGGTCTTTTTGCCAATGCTTCAGGCTTCCACAGTGGCTCAGTCAGTCAGCCACCTCTTCTAAGGGGACCCCCTAGAATCCCACTCCGTGAGCACACACGTGAATTATGATTATTGTTTTAGAAAGACTTTTGGTATTATTTATATAATCTTATCTTGACTCTATAAAGGTTTGGAAGGTAGGGTGGGCATTGTCCTATGTTAAAATAGGATCTCTGAGAAAAATTTAAAAATGGAGGAAAAGGGAAGAAACAAATTCAAAACTTCTAAGTATCAAACAAATTTGGGGACTAAACATAAAATTTAGCCAGGAGCTTACTGGCAGCAAGACTGAAAAATAAGAAATAAAACAACAAAACATGTAGAATTCCAGAGTTTTCATCATCAGAAAAAAAAGATATTTTTATCTTCATAGGGATATTTTTTTCCTTAATTGTCCCAAATTCAGACGGAAAGGCATTTTTTTAAGCCTGGATATTTAGAGTTAAGATACTCAGTGGACCACTTGTCAAGAATTTCAAAGCAAATTCAGAAGATTTTTCATAAGACTTTTTCTAAGAGCAATTTGTAACCAAGCCTAGGTCTCAGTGTTCAGGCAGAGCTACAGAGGCATAGTTTTGCCTAGGCTGGGCTGATGGTCTCCCTGGCCTTTTTGGCTTAGAGTCGAATGTGCTGCCATATGGCTGTCTTTGTATGGTACCCCCAAATAGAGTAATTATTTCCCCTGGCCAAATGCATCTCCTTCACTTTGGGTTGGTAACTAATAGCAATTTGTTTCAACAACTGGAGTCAGTCTGCATTTAAAAGGGTCAGCATCTGCTAGGTCCTACAGGCAAAGGGGATACAGACAGGAAATAAGCCTTAAGAGGTTCATGCTCAAGGCAAGAGAGATTTCTCCCAGAGGCTGTCCCATGGTGGCCCGAAGGTGCCAGCCCTCTTGGGAGAATGACCTACTTTTCACTAACCAATGCTGACCAAAGCCAGAGGGGAAAGGGAAGGATGGCAGAGATGTTAACAGCATACAGCACTCCACCCAGTGTGTTGGTGAACAAGCACTCCGTAGAGGTTCCCACCTCAGGGTGGATAGCAACTGGATATTCACAAGGAGTTACTTATGGTGCCTTCAAGTTTTTCTCTTTCTTGCGGGGCATGATAGCAGGCCTTTTACATGGGAGACTCACAGGCCCAGGGAATCCAGGTTCCAGGGGTCTGAATTTCATGTGTCTCAAAGAGATCCTGAGTCCCTTGGGTTGGAGAGGTGATATAAACAGCAGGCCCTTGGTGGCATGGGCTATAATGGGCTTTGTGTCCAATTTGTGTCCATCTGCAAACATGGTCCCTGAGATCCATTCCAAAAAGCTGTTCTAAGTACTTACTTTATCTCCGTGCTAGGCAAAGAGGAATCCAGGCAGAAATAAAGTCAGTTACTGTAATCGAACTTCAAAGTCTAACTGGGGAGACAACCACAGGAACAGATTATCCCAATAGTGTGGTAGGAAACATGAGAAAAATCCTAAAGAAAGATGACTAGGGTAGCTTGGTAGGCAGGTGGCGGGCCATGAGGGCCAAGTTGTTGCAGGGCCAGATTCTGCAGGGTCTTGCACGCTGTTCTAGGGGACTTGGACTTTATCCTGAGGACAATCAGAACCCATGGTAGGGTTTGGAGCAGAGAAGTAACATGGTCAGGACTATGGGTGGGGCACACCTTGGCTGCAATGTGCAGGACAAGCTGGAGGAGCAAGCCTTCCCAAACCAGAAGTGTTAGAGTGGAACTCTGGAGATGCTGCAGGTAACATGGCTCTTCTGTTGGTTGAATGGGTAGGAAAAGAGAGCAGCACTGGCTTTGTGTAGACTTGTGCAGTACTTTGCAAGTTGCCCTTATGCAACCATAAATATTCATGAAACTCCTGTATATCAGGGGCACAGCCCTTTAAGCTTCCAATATGTCACTGGCTTCTATTCCTCTGCTCCTTACCAAAGCCCTGAAAGATTGAAAGGGTGGAGTCCAGTGCAGAGGTCCAGAGTCCTACCAAAGTCACACAAAGCTAGTCAGGATAGGGGAAGGGATGGCAGAGCCAGGGTTCACTTCCAAGTATTCAAACACCGCAGCCAGGTCTCTGGCCCAATTTGCCCTGCCACTACATGTCAGCCCCTCCTCGTCAGGGTGCTTGTGGGTGTGAACCCAGAAACATTGGGAAGGAAGTATTTAGAAAATAGCCAGTTCTTAGAAGCAAAGAGCCAGGTACACCCATTACTGACACTGATCTCCCTCCTTGCCAACAACCCCTGTCAACCTGTGCCTCTCCTGCCTCGCTCATGGAGGATCATGCTGTGATTGTGCATCTGTTTACTTTCATCCAACCTCATGCACTTTTTAGTTAGAAACTATGTGCGTTCCTGGAGGCCCAGCTAGTTCTTTGTTCTCTTTGTTTGGAAATTAGTTTAGAGATATCAGCTAGCAGATCAAACAACCCATATCAGATCTGCTAAAATATTTTCCCTTTCAGATTTTATTTCTACTGTTCTTTTATTTTTTTAAAGATTTTATTTATTTATTTTTAGAGAGAGGGTATGGGAGGGAGAAAGAGAGGGAGACAAAGATCATTGTGTGGTTTTCTCTTGCACGCCACCCACCGGGAACCTGGCCTGCAACCCAGGCATGTGCCCTGACTGGGAATCAACCAGCAACCCTTTGGCTCACGGGCCGGTACTCAATCCACTGAGCCACACCAGCCAGTGCTCTGCTGTTCTTTTAGAATGAGGGATTTTTTCCCTGTTTGATTCCTGGAGAAGATGGTTTTTCTTACAGAGAAGGTCTGGTGAGGCTCTGTGCTGGGGGTGGTGAGGGGCTGCAGCAGGATTCACCTTGCCCTTCAGGTCTGGGGCCTCAGCAGGCCTCATCTCTGAGGTGCTACAGTCCCTCTTGTTGCCCATTTCCTTTCTTAGTTTGCTCTGCTTCCCAGAAAGGATTTCTAGTAGCAGTCCCTTCCTCCTGTTCTCTCTACCCCTGCCAACACTTATCAAACCCTCCAGGGGTCTCAGTGCCTTTGCCCTGGGAATCTGAGGGGTAATCAGGAACTCTGCTGGGCAAACCATCCATAGTGCCTGAAATAGAAAATGAATGGACATAATGCATGCTGCTGTCTAATCATTTGAGCACCTTACTTCATCGTGTCCTGAGCACACACTGGAATTTCACACTAGCTGGACACATATCTTGTCTCTCAGGTGACTTCTGGAGGTGGTGGTGGTACAAGGCCCCACTGGCTACAGCTGATTCTTCCATCAGCTGCTCCCTTTACTTAATCGCTCCAGGAAGGAATAAGGTTCAGAGCAGGAGGTACCTAAATGCCTTGCAGTTTGTGGTCCTCTCTGAAAACCACACTCAGAGGAATTGAGTACAATGATTAACCAAGATGCCAAGCTGTAATTCATACCCAAGTCTGTCTGGTACCAAAAACAAGGCTTGTTCCACTACACCATAGCTGGTCACTGGTAACTACAGGATGGGTTCCAGGGGTTGTTTGCAGACTGGGCAGGCCTACTGAAACCTCAGCATGAGAGCATCCTAATACTGAAGAACAGTTAGGAGCTACAGTTGAGGTCCTCTCATGGACCAAATACAGGAATCACCCAAGACACCAGCAAGTATAGCACCAAGCAGCTCAGGGGGCAGCAAAGATGTTGTGTATGGAGAAGCCAAGAGGAAGTAATTTTGCCAAGTAAGGAACCAATGAAAACTGGTTATCTTTCCCAAGGTGGGTTGGAGGGCAATAAAGCGGAGGCTAGGGACCTTGTGGGCAGGCAAGGTAAAGTGTCCAATGAAGAGACTGAAATGGGCAGGAGGTCTTATTAGGTAGAAACATAAGCCAAAAGTCAGGGAGGTTCAGCTGCATCAAGTCCAGCCCCTTCCTGCAGATGAGCAGCTTTGACTTTCTTAGCTGTGAAGTGGGACTAGAAACACTTAGTGACATGCTGTGGGGAGAATTCAAAAGATGGAGAAATGTGCTGTGCATGGGATTGGCAATTAGCCAATAAGTCACTCAAGGAATCTCTTTTGGTCCCCTTCCACACACACTCTGGGGACACTTCCCAGCTGAATCCATCCAACTCTTATATCTCCATTATTTCTGTGAGAGAAAATATGCCCCATAGCCATAGAGGTAGAAGATTCTAGGCAGAGGTGAGAGCAGCTGAGTTACTCTTTCTGGATTGAATTGAAACCTTTGGCTGGGACAGGGACTTCAGGTTCTTTGAAGGCAACTTCTGCCTCTCCCTTGGGGTAACAGCATGTGAAAGATTGGGGGACGAGGTGGTGCAGATCTTGGCTCACTCTTGGTTGGGTTCTGAGTTGAGTAACCTGGATGTCCAGCCCCCGGCGCAGATGGCCTTGCTGTCCCTTTCTCTACTCCTGTCTCTAGGAATCATGCCTTTCTCAGTGTTTGGGTTTTCTCTTTCAGTAATCTGAAATTATCAGATTTAGTCAAAGCTTTAATATTCAGAACTAAATTCTTCAGTTTAAACAAAAATGCACTTCATAGAAGAAACAGGCAAGAAAATAAGCATGAGGCTGCCCACAGGACTGTCTTGACCTTGCATCTGACCAGGACTCATCCTTACTTTCCATTGTCCAGATGTACCCAACTCAAGCACCTATGCCTTGTAATCAAGGCCATCTGTAATGTGACCCTGCCCACTTCTCCAACTACACCTCCCCAAGTTTCAGTTACCCCAGCCAGGATGGTCTCCATTCCCTCAGTTCTCCATGTGCTTTCCAGCCTATCTGACTTATGTTATTCCTTCTACCTGTAATTTCTTTCACTTCTTTTTATGTCTGTATAAATCTCACTTATCTTTTAAGGCCAACTCCTTTAGGAATCCCTCCATAATGGCATGATATGTAAACTGATTAATACAGTGCTTGAGCTAAAGTACATGATAAATAAATTTTTGTGCCCATTCCCTTTGCTGACTGCAGCTCTTTTCTTAAGAATTATTAATCCCATCTTTTTCTCTGTTCCAATTGAACTTTGCTTGTTCTTAGATCTAAGAAACCTGTCACCATTGAGGTTACTGACAGAGGTCTGAAGCCAGATAGCTCTGGGTCATGTACTAGCTCTGTGACCAAGGCAAGTCATTTCAACCCTGAGACTCAGTTTTATCATCTGTCAAATGGGAATGCTAATATCTGCTTCATAACATTGTTCTATGGATGGAATGAGATGATATACAGAAATCTTATAGAAGACAATATGTGGTCTATAGTAAACATTTAATATGAGTTTGTTGTTCTTATTATTGTTGTTATTATTTTAATAAAGGTAAGGACTTCAAAGTCTGGCCAAGAGGGAATGGCCTTATTTCTCCAAGATCCTATCTCTGACAAGCAATGGACTCTGGACATAACACAACAAAGATAGGAAGGCTCCAAAATGTGAAAAGAAAAAAGAAAACTATGTAGGAAACTTGAAACTTGAAGGATAACATGAAAGCAAAGTTCCCTGGGTTTCCTTACTGCATCCCATATATCCCAGAAAGGGTGCTTTAGATACTTTCAACCTGAAACTCTCAATAGGCACAGACAAAGCAACCCAAGAAAAATGTTTTCCCTCTAGCCAAAAAACTCTGGAAAAGATGAACTAGCAGAACAGAAACATTTTTGATGTTACCTGTCCTACTTCAGCCACACAAGAAAGGATAAACAACTCCCTCCATGCTGTGTCAGCAACATCAAGTGGGGAGCAGAATTTATGTCTTCACCCAATAAAAAGAGATGGAATGAGACAGTGAATGGTGGTGTTGGTTGGCACTCCAGTGTCCCAGACATGGTAGGGTCAGTGGGATCCAGCAGGAAGATGAACTTCCACTCTTACCTGTTGGCAACAAGCCAGTGCAAGCTGGTATAACTTGGTACTCTGCTTTGTCAAGTGTGGTATTATCAGGGTCCATTGGGGAGCAGAGCATCCACCACAATTGGACCTGCATAGTATGCCTCAATATGGTGATGGCCTTCAGAGTTGAAGAGGAAATAAGATCCCAACTTTCTCAACATGACATCCCATATTCCTGAGATATAGTCAAAGATCACTTGTCATACCTAAAATAAGATATATAATAAGTTAAATGAGAAAAGATAATAAACAAATGCCAACACTTAGACAACAAAGATTTTGGAATTATCTGACAAAGATTTTAGAGTAGCCATAGTAAAAATGTTTCAATGAGCAAATATGAAATTCTTGAAACAAATTAAAAATAGGAAATCTCAGTATAGAAATAGAAGACCAAAGAAAAAGAAATGAATTTTTAGAACTTCTAAATACAATAACAGAAATCAAAACCTTAGTAGATGGGCTCAATGGAAGAATTGAGGAGGCAGAGGAAAGATATCAATAAATTTGAAGATAGAGCAGTAGAAATTTACCTAATTTGAACAATAGAAATAAATGTAAATAAATGAACAGACTCAGGAACATGTGCAACTATAAAAATAACTGACATTCATATAATCAAAGTCTCAGAAGGAGAGGGAGAGTGAGAGAGAGAAACTGAAAGTATTGGAAGAAATAGTGCATGAAAAAACAAATTTGGTGAAACACATAAACCTACAGATTTAAGGAATTAAACATAATGTAAGCATGATGAACTCAAAGAAATCCATGCCAACATACTAAAGACAAATTTCAGAAAAGTAAACAAAAAAAAAGGAATCTTAAAAATAACTAAAGATTGCCCTGGCTGGTGTGGCTCAGTGGATTTTGAGTGTGGGCCTGAGAAGGAAGGGGTCGCCAGTACGATTCCCAGTCAGGGCACATGCCTGGATTGTGGGCCAGGTCCCCAGTAGGGGGTGCACAAGGGGCAACCATACATTGATGTTTCTCTCCCTTTCTTTCTCCCTCACTTTCCATCTAAAAATAAATAAATAAAATATTTTTAAAAATAACTAAAGATAAATAAATCATTACCTATAAGCGTATGTCTTTGTATGCATAAGCTACTATAACAGAATACTAAAGGTAGGGTGGCTTAAACAACAGAAATTTATTTCTCACAGTTCTAGTGGGTAGGAAATCTGAGATCAGGGTGCTAGCATAGTTGGGTTCTAGTAAGAGCACTATTTCCATTTTGCATGTGGTTGTCTTCTTGCTGTGTTCTCACTTGGTGAAGGGAGGCATCATCTATATCATGTCTCTTCTTATAAGGGCACTAATCTTATTCATGAGGGTTCCAACCTCATGACGTAATTGCTTTCCAAAGTCCCCATCTCCAAATACCATCACATTGGGGATTATGATTTCAGCAGATGAATGGGGTGGGGGGGAGAACACAAACATTCAGTCCATAGCAAAGGATAATGATTTGAATTACAGTGTATTTCTCTTCAGAAATTATGGAGGTGAGAAAGAGGTGGCACATTTTTTCAAGCACTAAAAGAAAAGAACTGTCAACCTAGAATCCCATACTCAAAGAAAATACTATTAAGGAATGAAAGTGAAATGAACATATTCTCAGTTGAAAGAAAACTAAGAGAATATATCACCAGCACACATTCACTAAAAAGTGGCTAAAAGAAGTTCTCCAAATGAGAAATAAATGATAGAATAAGAAAACTTGGAAGACCAGGAATGAAAAACAGCAGAAAGAATAACAATACAAGTAAAAATAATAAACTATTTTTTCTTAAATTTTCTAAATTATGTTAGATGGTTGAAGCAAAAGTTCTGACATTGTCTGATAACATTCTAAACATATACAGAGAAAATATTTTAGAATATTACACGATAAAGTGAGGGAAAGCAAAGAGACATAAATGGAGGTAAGGCTTCTCCATTTTACTTTAACTGGTAAAGTGTTTAACCCCAGTAGAATGCAATACAACCACTAAGAAAGCCATACAAATAGATATTCTCAAAACCATTATAGATAAATCAAAATGGAATTCTAAAGCTTTTATTTATCTTTAGAGAAGGGAAAGGGAGGGAGAAAGAGAAAGAGGGAAACATCGATTGGTTCCCTCTTGCACACCTCCAAAGGGGGATCTGGCCTGCAACCCAGGCATGTGCCCTGGCTGAGAGTTGAACTACTGACCTTTCAGTTTGCAGGATGATGCCCCAACCCACTGAGCCACACCAGTCAGAGCCAAAATGGAATTCTCAAAAGACAGATATTGACAAGAGTAGGTTGAAAAACATGACCCAACTATATGTTGTCTACAAGAAATTCATTTTCATATAATAATATAGGCATGTTGAAAAATAAAAGGATGGCAAACATCATGCAAACAATTATCAAAGAAAACCAAGAATGACTATACTAATATCAGATAAAGTAGACTATAGGACAAAAAAAATTACCAGAGAGAGAGAAAGGAATATTATATAATATTAAAAGGGTCAATCCACCAAAAAGACATTATAATATTAAATGTTTACACAACAAACAATAGCACTCCAAAATATGTGAAAAGAAACTGATAGAATCAATTAGAAAAATAGATAAATCCATAATTATAGTTGGAAATTTTAACAGCCATCTGTCAATAATTGATGGAAAAACTAGACAGAAAATCAAAGAGGATGAAGAAGAACTCAACAACACCATCACTCACCATGAACTACTTGACCGTTATAGAACACTTCACATGACAGCAGCCGAATATGCATTATTTTCAAGCATCTTCATTATATTCACCAAGATAGACTATATTCTAAGCTATAAAACAAACCTAAACAAATTTAAAAGAATTGAAAATGTATGAAATGCACCCTGTGACCACAATGGTATTAAAGTAGAAATCAAATACAACATATCAAAATTTGTGAGACAGTTATAGCAGCGCTCAGAGGGAAATTTATAGCATCAAATGTATATATTAGAGAAAACAATAGTCTCAAACAAATCATCTAAATTCTTACTTTAAGAACCTAAGAGAGCCCAGACAGGTGTGGCTCAGTTGGTTGAGAGTCATCCCATGGAACCATGAGTTGCCAGTTTGATTCCGGTCAGCACACATGCCTGGGTTGCAGACCAGGTCCCAGACAAGGATATGTGAGAGGCAACTGATTGATGTTTCTCTCTCACATCTATGGTTCTCTCCCTGTCTTTCTCCTTACATTTTCCTCTCTCTAAAAATAAAATAAATAAAACATTTTAAAAAAAAGAACCTAAAAGAGAAGAGCAAAATAAACCTAAAAATTCATAAAAGAGAAATAATAGCAATTAATGAAATTGAAAAAAGAAAATAAGACAAAAATCAGTGAAATAAAAAGCTACTTTTCTGAAAAGACTGCTGAGGTTGACAGACATTCAGCAATACTAATAGAGAAAAAGAGAAGACACAATTTACCAATATAAGAAATGAAATAGGGGATATAACTACAGATGCCACATTCATCCAAAAGAGTAACAACTCTGCATATATAAATTTGTCAACTTGGATATATTGGACTAAGTCTTTGAAAAACCAAACTAACAAATGTTACCCAACATGAAAGAGATAATATGAATAGCCATATGACCATTAAAGAAATTAAATCCATAATTTAAAAAAACCCTAAGAAATAAATCTCCAAACCCAGATGGTTTAATTGGTGCATTCTACCAAAGGATTCAAGTATTAACACCAATTTTACACAGTGTATTCCAGAAAATAGAAGAGGAGAGGAACTTTAAACTCATTTTATGAAGCCAGTCTTATATTGGTACCACAGCCAGAGACAGTACAAACAAGAAAACTACATACCAATATCCCTCATGAATGTGGAAACAAATATTCTTTAAAAATATATCAGCAAAAGAATTCTGCAATACATAAAAATATATACCATCACTAAGTTGGATTTATTCTTTATGCAAAGCTGGTTCAATATTTGTGATCAATGTAAACCATCATATCAACAGGCTAAACAATGAAAAAAAGGACAATGATCAATACAAAAAATCATGTGGCAAAATCCAGCAGCCATTCATGATTAAAAAAAATAACTGTCAGTAACTTAGAAATACAGGGTGTTATGGACTGAATTATGTCCCCCTAAAATTGATATGTTGAGGGTCTAATCCTCAATGTGACTACGTTTGGAGAAAGGGCCT
>CM052552.1:37969838-37987802 GCA_028533065.1 Trachops cirrhosus | reverse complement strand
TTGGGGATTGTTTCTTTGTTTTCTCAGTGTTCGTGAGGCTCTTCTTGCTAGCCTCAGCTTCTTAAATTGATCTGTTCTGGCTCCCTGGGTTTATGGTGTGAACCTCTGTTGTAGATTACTGGTGAGATTCAGTGGTATAGTCTCCTTCTGGTATCCAGGTGTTCACAGCTTCCTCCTACTAATTTAATCAGCCAAGCAAAGAAGTCATGAGTGGAGAGCAGAGTCGCTCCATTCTGCGCTTGATTAGAATGAGAGTCAGCGATCAGATGAAGGTTTATTAAAATGTGTGTTTCTAGCTTGTGGGCTTCTCACCACCCAGCAGTTTGTCCTCGAGGAGAAAGCTCCTCAGGAACCTTTTCGATGTTAGACATTGTATCCTTCTGTTGATGGAAGGAAATGTTTTGGGCTATAATCCAAGGGTGTGGCTCTCATGCACTAGGCAAGGGTGAGATCCAAAGACAGGTATTTCCAGGAAGGAAGGCAGAGTAGGACAAAGCTCTATGTCCCCAATTCCAGGGCCCAGCAGAGACTCTGCCCCTCCTAGCTCAACTCATAAGCCAAGGACAACTACAGGAGGTGGAGAAGTGGGATAGTCTTATAAGGGTTAAGTAATTTGCCCAACATGACAGAGAGTAAAATATCTAATCATACAATCTGGTTCCAGATCCCTTGCTTTACAAACTAATTTGCAGAAGAAGGCAGCACACTCACCTCCCTTGTTTTGAATACTTTGCTTCTATTCATACAGACCAAGGCCTTGATTGCTTATCTGGGCTCTCCATTGTGTCACCAACTCTTAGTGAGAAGTTGACTATTCTCCCCATCCCTATGTGTTTTCTGGGCCCTGGTTTTAGAGTCCCTCAGTCTCCATTGCTCAGGTCATCTCTATGAGCCATGCTTTAGTTTGTACAGGTTCCTCCTTTTCCCTAATCTTTGCCCCTGTCAGCCAAAATGGTCATTGAAGAGAAAGAAGTTAGAACACAGCAGGTAGGCAAAGGGCTGGTGCACAGAGTTGTGAGTTGGCAACCAATACATTGAGAGCAATTCCTGAAAATCAGACAAAAATATTGAGGCCAAAGGCATCAAAATTAAATTGGCCTTTGAAACAAACAAGTGCATCTCTGCAGGCATCAAATGTGATTCTGCGACGTTCTAAGACAAATGAGATAAAGTCTTAAATGAGTTAAAGTCTTCCGGCCCAAGCTGGGTTGTACCCATGGGGGTAGATTGTTGGGAAATTAATGGGAGCCATTAGAATGATCTTGTTTGAATTGCAAGCCATTGAGGGCAATTGGGAAGGAAGCATCTGGACCTCAGGTCCTTACTTATGGCACAGCACCAAGTCTTCCTACAAGGTCATAAACTGTGTCCTCTGAAAAATGTAGGGTGGGCAAAAGTCATAGCACCTTCAGTACAACCTGGTGCCAAGGAGACTTTCTCTCTCTTAAGGAGTCTTCCAGCCCTAAGAGCTGAGATTCCTGGGGTTGTTATAGCCCAGAAGTTTAACCCTTTTCCCCTATCTCTGAAATAAGATAATTTTAAAGAAGCATGGACAAATATCCATACCAATGGTGACATTTTTTTGGGACTCAAAAAAAGCAAAACATGACCTTTGAGTATTCAAAGCTGAAGCCACATAGCATTTCCAGTTTTACATTCTGGGCACTGGAGCTGAATCTTTGTAATCCAGTACAATTCAGCAGATGGCCCCTACTCCAGTGATAAACAAGGCTGTAGTGCAGGTTAATGGTGTCTATCCTTGGGGAGCTCACAGAGAAGGAAACCGCTCCTTCTAATATAATACCCAGCTTGCTAAGCATTAGAGAAGATGTTCTGAGAGTGGGTTTAAAAGTTCAGAGAAAAACGTGATTGTTTTCATTTAAAAGCCTTGAAAGGCTTCTTGGAAGAGGCAGAGGTTGACCTGGGTCTTGGAGGTTAAATAGTATTTCAATAGCCATAGACAATGATGAAAGCATTCCCAGTGCAGGGAGAGCCTGGACAAGAGCATGGAAGGACATACTTGGGTAATGGGGAGTAGACCATTTGGCTGGAACCCTGTGTACTGGGGCCACAGAATGGACTGAGGTCAGGCCTGATTCTATAGATGATAGCAAACCATTAAAGATCCTGATTAAAGGAAGTGGCATGAGCAGATGTATGCATAGCCTTATGCAGTTCTCAGAGTGAGATCCATGGACACCTGGAGGTCTCTGAGACCCTTTTGGAAGATCTGCAAAGTCAAAACTATTTTCACAATAACACTAAAATGTTAGACTTTTTCACTGGGTTGACACTGGCACTGATGGTGCAAAATCAGTGGTGGTTAAAACAGCAGGTGCCTGGGCACGAATCAAGGTAGTGGCATCCAATCATACCAGTTGCCATTTCACTGCCATTCACTTGCAGTTAAAAAGTGAAAAGTCAGATTTAATTAAGAATGTTGTTAGCTAAGCAGTAATAATCGACATTATTCAATATTGATCCTTGGATGGGAAACCTACTTCAAGCAATTCTACTAGAAATCATAGTGCAATGGTTGACTTGAGGCAAAGCACTAGTGCGATTGAGTTTTGAGCTGAACTGGCTGATTGTTCATACACTATATTTACTTGAAAAAATAACTAATGCTACTCAGATTTGAGTATTTGGCAGACATTTTCCCATAAATTAAAAAGGGAGCCCATTACCTCCAAGGAAACAAATGACATCTTTTTTTGCCAATGGTGAAATTTCAGTTTCAAAGCAAAGATTGGAATTTTGAAAAGCTTAGATCCACCACTGTGAACTTGATGGCTTCCCAATCTTTAATGACTTTTCCAATGAGATGGGTGGTTATAGGAACAAATGTGGGTCTTTTGATGCTGTAGCATGAAATGTGTCAACACATGGAAGCTCTGCCTTAGCCAAGACATCGATATTTTCCAAGTGACCAATTCATGATATTATCTACCCACAAATGGGTGAGAGATCCATTCAAAAGACAAGAAAGTCCTTTGAGGTTTAATGGAACCATGTGTGGAAACTTCACTGATACATTTTCCACAATGCACTTAACCTGTAAGAAACAACCATGGTCCAGTTTCGATGTCAAAGAATAATGTCCACAATTATGTGAAAAGTCTATTAAAATATCCCTTCCTCTTTCAATTACATATCTGTGTGAGGCTAAATTTCCTTCCTATAATTCAACAATAACAAGATACTATAATTATTGTAAGTAGAGAATTGGATGTGAGAATCTAGCTGTCTTTTCTGAGGTTGGATATTGGGAAAATTGGAAGCGAATGTAAAATAATACAACTCTTTTCAATACAAGTTTTTAATTTGGACAATATTAATTACATATAAATATAAATGCTATGTTAATGAAAATATAATTTATATTTATGTGAAATGAGTTTATTTTAATTTCACTATTAATAGATAAGTAAACATTTTACAAATTTTGTTTCTAATATGTTTAACATAAAGAGATATAAGTCACATAAGGAAAAACTCTGGGTTCCTCAACAATTTTTTGGTTGTTGTTGCTGATTTACTTCATTGTAATCTGCTTTTTAAAAAAATCTTTTCAAAAAAGATTTTCTTTATTTTTAGAGAGAAGGGAAGGGAGAGAGAAACAGAGGGAGAGAAACATCAATCCGTGGTTGCCTGTCATGCATCCTCTACTGGGGACCTGGCCTACAACCCAGGCATGAGCCCTGACTGGGAATTGAACCAGCAACCCTTTGGTTCCCAGGCTTGTGCTCAGTCCACTGAGCTACACTAGGCAGGGCTGTATTCTGCTTTTTTTATTGAGGTGAAATTCACACAAAATAGAATTAATCATTTAAAATCACACAATCCATTGGCATTTAGTATATTCACAATATTGTATAACTATAACTTATATTTAGTTCCAGAATATTTTCTTTAACTCAAAAGGAAACTCTGTACCCATTAAGCAGTCACTGCCCTTTCTGTCTTCTTCCCAGTCCCTGGCAACCACTAATATACTTTCCGTCTTTGAGGATTTACCCTTAATAAGTTTTAAGATTACAAAGTGTCTGAGACCAAATGGTTTGCAAACTGGCTTAGTGGTTCAAATCCCAACTCCGCTTTTGTTAGTTGTGATAACTTGGTGAAGTCATTTAACTTCCAGGAGTCTAATTTTTCTGACCTCTAAAATGGACATAACAGTAGCATCTTCATGGGGGCTATTGTGAGGATTAAATGGAAGAATGCATGTAAAGTACTTGGAGCATTGCAGATACTCAGTAAATGGGAGTTCTTATGAACCCCTAGAAGGAAACATTGATTCTATTTTTATACACCTCATCTCTAGGTGTGGCTGGCAATACTTTGAGAACAAGAGCCAGGTTTTATTCCCCTCACTACCACTTGTTCCATGAGATACTGGTAACCACCTCTCTGAGCTTTGCTTTCCTCATTTATAAAATGGAGTGAATTATAATACCCATCTAAAAGGGTAGCTGTAAGAATCAATGTAGGAGTGAATGCTTACAATATTCTCAGTACACAGGATGCACTCAGTGGCAGGTAGTTGTTAGGGGGGTTGTGATCATGACAGTGACATTAATAAAAATACTGACACTGTGCCTCTTGGCTCACACACCTTGTGTGCAGCTCAGGAGCTGCCACTGAAGCGTGGTCCTTTCTCTAGGCTATTTGGTCCTGTAACTCCCTCTTCCCAGAAGATGGCAAGATCCCAGTGGGATTGTCTGCCAAGTGCCTTAAGGGCCTTAGTCTTTGCTTGGTGGATCTCTATGCATAGGCTACTTGCGCTTTGGAAGAGAAAATAAGCTTACACTAAGCTTTCCTACTAGAGCCATACACAACTCCAGCTCCAGAGGATATTCCAATACCTTAATTCTGCACTCAGCTAGATTAAAGGGCACTTTGACAACTGGCTGGTGGAAGTTCCCAGGATACCCTGGAATGGTCCTACAAACTCAAACTTGAGAGGTGTTTTTATACATGCCTGGTAGTTCCTCATGGCCACCCCCATACAATACTTTGCTTATCAAAGGAAAGAAACCTGCTCTGCTACTGGAATCCAGTCCAAAATTCAGAGATCCCTAGGATCAATCTGTCTCCTCTGTTCTTAGCACATGGATCCACACCTGTCAGGTCTGTAGCTGTTGGCTCTAGGTCTTACAGTTATAGGCTAATCCCCATGAAGCTAGAGATGCCACCGTTCAATCTCCCTTCACTGCCACATTTACTCCAATGTTTAATCTGAGTTCTTGTCAAAGTTATTTTAAGAGTGGTAGGCTGAGGAAAGGTGGCCCTTCAGCTACATTCCCAAAGGACAGGTAGAATGGTGGGGTGGGGAGAAGACAAGACTGGTAATGAAGAGATTCAGAGTCAACCCTGTTGAGGACTGAAGACATGACCTCCCTGGGCCTCAATTTCCCCACTTGGGGAATGAGAAGGTTGGACTATGTCTGGGTTTTTGGATTTTAGTTAGCATTAGTCAGGGACCAACAACCACTGAATGTTCACTTTCCTGAACCCTTGGGAAGACTATACTTGATTCACTTTGCTCTTGAGAGGCTTGTTTTAGTCCCAAGGACCTGCATGAAACAGGCAAGGGACAACTTTATCCTGAGAGGATGACATAAATTATCACATAATACAGAGAAAGCTGGCTACCCTCAAGATTCACCCAGATGGGAAGGGGGTATCTTCCTGCTCTATACACAGACAGGGCACCCATACAGGCAGTAATCCAAAGGCTGATTAGTATATCTGTTCATGGGGGATGGTAGCAGTTGAGTGTCAGGAATATGCTTCAGTTAAGGCCAGAGACAATTTTATTCAGTGATTTTAAGGACTTCTGGAAATTTAGCCTGTGAATAATATGAATTTATTCCCTCACATACTACTCACACCATGTATCATTGAGACAAGACGGTGAGAAGCTAAGAAAAATTCCTTGGCGAGTGGAACAGGGAAACTGAG
This sequence comes from Trachops cirrhosus, assembly GCA_028533065.1. Taxonomy (NCBI): domain Eukaryota; kingdom Metazoa; phylum Chordata; class Mammalia; order Chiroptera; family Phyllostomidae; genus Trachops; species Trachops cirrhosus. The sequence goes on along the minus strand of CM052552.1, from coordinate 37,981,838 downwards.
GCATATAGCTAAACCAATGGCTGAGCAATTTACAGCCAGGTGCAGATGGTCACCAGGGTGGAAGGCCCCAAGTGTTTGGCAGGGGGCAAAACTGGGAAAACAAGGACCTCACCCCCAAGGTAACCTCTTCTTCCCTGGCCTTTCCTCCCTGGAGATCACATCTAGGAGATAACATTTGGCCTCAGTTGTATTTCAGCTCCAGGCCCAGAAAAACAGCAAAACCAGGTGGGTGAGGCAAGGATGCATCACAATGACTAAAGATCCCCTGCCCTGCCATTGACCTATCTTCAGAGACCATGATCCTAAAAGAGCACACCTGGAAAACTGATGAATATTCTGCTGAAACCCTCCCTTTAGACCTCCCCTAAGATTCCCACCTGCAATGGAGAGATAAAAGCATCAAGACAAAGAACCCAGCTCCTCTCCCCCTTCTTCCATTTCCCTTCTTCCCCGCATTTCTTTCTTCACAGGCAGGAGTCTCTTAAATTCTAAGGCAATGGGCAGCTGGTCGCTCATCCCAGGCAAATCCCATGAACCTGTCCCTAATGCTCCCTTTTCTCTGACTTCCCAGTGAGCTAAGGTAGCCCGCACTAGGCACTACTGTTGCTTCTTTTATGTTAAGCCCTTCCTTGTTTCACTGCCCCCAGCTTTCATAAATGTAACCTGATAGTCACCTGGACTCGTGTTGTAAAATATTCCCTACATGAAGTCAAGAACCCACACACTACAGTTGACCCTAGGCAGACCTACTCAAGGCCAGGCTCCTGTCTGGTAACACTATGGGTTCGTTCTCAGCACTCCCCCCAACCCCAGCAATCTCTCTGATGACTGCAGCTACCACCTGTTCTGTTCTCTGCAAGACCTTCTTCCAGAGTCAAAGGCCTCCAGTTAACCTGGATAGGGTCACAGTTCAGATGAGGTCTACTACTTGTGAACAACTTTCCAGGGCTGCCTTAAATCCGTTCTGGAGGTAGTCAGGCTGAGAAATTGAAGTCACTCACTTGGAACACTCCAGGCTTCATTCTGACCAGGGCTGAAGCCAATCAGAGAGTTGCAGGGGATTTTTGCCATCTCCTTTCTCATTGTATAATGACACCCTGTTAAGCCAAGGTGTGCACTCTTGGTTCTGCTGGCTAGCAGCCAGCTCCTCCTCTCAGTTGGCTGTCTCTACTCCCAGCTCTCCTCCTTGCCTCTTTCCAGCTCCTTCTCTTCTGCTCTGTTTCCTGCTTGCTGGCCTCCTACCTCTCTCTCATTGCTCCCTGCTCCTCTCAGCTGCCCACTATCCTCTCTACCACCCCAACCCTTGCTGGCACTCTTGGGAGACTTTGAAGGCCAGCATCTCAGGCCTAGTCAGTCAGAGCAGAGATGCAGGCAGGTTGTGCTACCACCAACCGCAGGCCCTAAGTGGGCAGAGGTCCTGAGCAGGGACTAAGGCCTCGACACTAAGCTGAGCCCACAGCTGTATGATTTGATGTTACAGTAAAGAGAGCAGCCTGGCAGGGTGCAGCCTGGGTTGCAGGGACTAGGTGGTCTGAATCACATGGGAGAGCCAGCAAGGCAGTCAGCAAGAAGCAGCCTGGAACCACAGGTAGCCCCACTCCATAAAACCATTTCTACGCTGACTAAACTGCCAAGTGGGGGTGGGGGCTGCATCTACATGCTATGAAGTTCTGCCAGGAGATGCAGGTTGCATCTGCATGGAGCTAGGCTCTCTAAAGAGATGCAGATGGTGTCCACAAAGGAGGAGACTCCCCAAAGAAAAGAGGGCTGTGTCCCCAAAGGACAAGACTCTACAAAGAGATACAGGCTGCACCTACATACACGGAGCCCAGCCCAGCAAGCAGATGTAGCCTGCATCTACACAGAGCCCAGATCTACCAGAAGAGGCAGATAGAACAAATGCAGAACAGCACCCACCCTAGAGGCACAGGCAGCTCCAACACCAGGCACTGTGGCTCATCTGGGTTATGAGGACTGGCACTGCATGGGCCACAGCCCTGCAGAGCACTGATGCCTGGTCCATCTTGAAATGAGGCAGTGCCAGGTTGTAAAGTTTGTAGCACCTGCTAATTCAGCTCTGAGGACCTCTGGAGTCTCTCTGTGGCACACAGATCTACATGGTGGTATTGGGTGGGTCAGCACTGAGTGAAGCTTCGTAAGGAGGCACAGGTATATGCCTGCAAGGGGGCTCATTGGAGGGGCACATAACACATTTACACAAGATAAGCCTCAGCAAGCTAAAACAGGCCACGACCACAACAGAGGTGGCTCTATTCCAGGTGCAAACCTTGTTTATAAGGAATTCCAGCTACATCTGTAAAGGAAGAAACTCCATAAGAGGATGTCGGTTGTATAGACAGCTGTTCTGCAAGTAGACAGAAATTGTGTCAACATAAGCCAGAACTGTGTGGACACATAGGCTGATTATTAACAGAATCATCCCATGGTTTCCTGGGACAAGGTGGAGCGTTCTTTGGATGGGGATGCATCTACCCAAGGCAGGACCATGTCTGCCTGGAATGAAGTTGTGTCGCTTCAGAGTAAAAGTGTGCCTGCAGATAATGAAGCTATGTCTACTCAGAATGAGGTGGCTTCTGTAGAGAACTAGGCAGTTTCTACCCAGAACACACAGCTTCCATAGAAAATGAGCCTTCAGAGGGAACTTTTACCTGGTCCAGCATAGGCTAAGTCCTTGCCTACATAAACATACCAGGTTATCCAGTGGAGACACAGTTCATATCAACAGTGTTCAAGACCTCACTGGACACTGCCACCTGGGTTAGCACAAAAAGCCCCTTCACACTCATTTACAGCTAGTATATGTGTAAGCCAGGGCTGCTGGTGGATATGCAGCCTATGTCTGCATAGACTGTGGCTCCCAGTTGGATCAGTATGGAGCAACACTTTGCAAGTGGACTCCCAAGTGTTCATTGATAATCCCAGGCTCTACCTGCCAGAGTTGCCTGCCTCTATGGGCAGCACTTGGATAAGCTCAGAACTAACTATTGAAAGAGAAAAATGGTTGCACTTAACTGTGGATTTTTGTGGAGACTCACCCTGTGTCTATAGCAAGAGGAGCTCTACAATGAATTGCAGCCTGGGTGAGAGAAGCAGAAAGAGCTGCTGCAAGGGGCCACTGGCAGTGTCCACCTGACCCAAGGAGTGCAGCTTTTCAAGGAAATACTACCTGTATTGGCAGAGCAGAAGGAGGTTCTGCAAGGGGTCACTGGCTGATTGCACCTGAACCAGGGTTCGAGCTGGAGGCTTAGCCCATGTATACTTTGAGCCCAGCTCAGCAAGGAGCTGGATGTGGACTTATTGAAGCCTCTACCAGGAGACAGAGGTTGTGTGTTAATGGAGCAGAGGTTCATACATGTGCAGGACAAGCCTGCCTCCATGCTTACCATAGTGCTGCTAAGAAACACAACCTGGATCAGCACAACTGAACATCCTTCCATGTGGGGCAGTTGGCTCCACATCACTACTGCTGAGCACCAAATGCAAAAGCAGGATGCACCTACACATAACACAGCTGGGCCATCCTCCAGTCCAACCTCAGCTGTAGGCAGCTGGAAGAGCACTGCTAATGTATGCAGCCTCATCCAGGGCTGGACCCAGCTATGACAGTCAGTGTGTATTTGCTGTGCTCCACTCTTACCTATCACTGCCTGCAGAACTCTCCCTGAGCCTCATTTCAGCTCTTCCCACTCTCTCTAAACCTCATGCCTGACCCCAAAGCCACTCTGCAGGTCCTTCTTGCTGGATTCCAGAAGTCCGGAGTTCCCAGGTTTGGACAGAATCCAACACATACACAAGGGTACAGAGCTGATTCCCTTGTACAAACCCTTCTTCAGGTCTTAATGTGTAAAAAGTCTTTAATAAGCCTGAAAAGCCCACCAGTGCCTGGTTCTGTTTCTCTCTGGGAGATTCTGGATTTAAAGCCATGTGTGTGGGGGGCTTTGTGGGGCCTTACATTCTGGGCAGCATTTGGACAGGGGTGGGGGTGGCAATAGGCGTGTTCCCAGCAGAAGGCACACCATGAAGACAGGACTAGGGGGTGGAGTGGGTAGGAAAGCATGAACTATTTTGAGGAAGCAGTAAGTCATGCATATTCTCTGGAATGTGGTAGGTTGCTGTCTCTTGTGTTCCCTTGGCACTTTGTATAGCTCCCATTTGCATTTATCTCTCTGGTCCCCATTGTAATCTCCTCTCCTGCTGTCCTGAGCTCTAAACCCATGCTTCTTACAGGGTTACCCCAGCCCTCTTCCCTTATCCTCTCTGTTTAACACTCCCCAGTAACCTCAGCAACTCTCAGGGCTCCAGTTACTGTTTACAGGGGTGCTGTTCAATGGAAATTTCTGTGATGATGGAAATACTATATATCTGTACTGTCCAGTATATAGTGATGAGTCACATGTAGCTATTGAGCTACTGGATATCTATCTATCTATCTATCTATCTATATATCTGCTATATATATATCTGCTACACACACACGCATATATATATATATAATCTGCATAAGTGAGTACCTGAATTTTTTATTGTAATTAATCTTTTTTTTCTATTTTAAAATTGTAGTAATTATAAAGTTTGTCATTTTAGTTATTTATTGTGTATGATTCAATGACACTAATTACATTAAAGTGTTGTTGTGCAACCATTATCATATATTTCCAGAACTGTTTTTTAATTAAAAAAGCTTCTCCTGAGGATATGTTTACTGATTTTAGAGAGAGGAACCTACTTCTTTAAGTGGGGAGAGGGAGATCTACTGGTTGCTTCCCATATGTGCCTTGAGTGGGGATTGAACCTGCAGCCTAGGTATGTGCCCTGACTGGGAATCGAACCTGCAACCTTTTGTTGTATGGAATGACACTCCAATCAACTGAGCAATCTGTCCAGAGCTATTTCCAGAACTTTTTCATCATCCCAAACATAAACTCTGTATTCAGATTTTTAAAAACTAAAATTAATTTAAACTTGAATAGTCACATATGGCTAGTAGCCACTATATTGGACAGCTCAAGCCTAGACCTCCCCTCTTTCCTGAGGCTCAGTCCTGGATACCCAACTGCCTAAAGGACACCTCCACCTGGGTGCTCTACTGGCACCTCTAACTCTACAAACTTTCAAAAATTGAGCCTACCTCCAAACATGACTCCTTCCAGGTTCCTTTTCTTACACATTGGCACCACCATCCACCCAATGGCCTGAGTCAGAAACTGCGGAGTCACCTCAGACATCCCTGATTTATTTTGCTTCCATAGCCAATTATTTCCAAACTCTGCAGATTTTGCTTCCTTAATTATCTTCTCTGGACCCCATATTTTCTCTTCTTATTGCCATTCTTAAAGGGCTGGCTCCTTCCTCCACACAGTCTGATCATGACTTTCCTCTCCCATCCCTTCACCACCATATCCTTGCCTTGCCTCCTTCCTAAGCCTAATGCTGGAGGCTGACCAGGCTCCTAGCCTTGTTCCTCAGAGCTGGTTATTGGCAGAGCTGCAAGGTCTCATTATTTAGATGCTGCTTCATGCCCTCCCTACTTTCACTATGACGAGTCCAGAGGGGTGCTCTCTGTGAAGACCAAGACCTTGGCACACTTGGGAAAATCAGAATAAGGGATAGAAACAGGCTATTCAAGTTCCTGGGACTATCCCTCAGGCTAGCCAATAGGCAGTGCAAGCAGAGCTCCTGTGAACGTAGCTCCACAGATTGGGACGCAAACCCTGGCTCTGCCACTGAATAGCTGCCTTAATTCCTCATCTGTAGTAGGGGAATGATTATCTTCTGTCCTTCACAGTGCTGTGAGGATTAAATGACATAATGCAAGAGAAGGAGTCTGCCATGTCATAGGTCAGCTTCATTAGGGGGCAGAGGTTACTGGTCCCAGCTCACAGGACACACCAGTGGGTGTGGCAGCATCTTGGAGATTATTCCAAGAGGCTACAGACTTGACAACTAGAGTTCAAAAAAGGGCAAATGCCCTCCAGTAAAAGTGACCAAATGAGGCCACATACAATTCTGTTTCTAGAAGTGCATCTTGGCTAATGAGCAAACCCTCCCAACAGGGAGGTTTCTGTCTCTGGGCCTTCGTTACTCTTGATCCTGCTAACTGTCTGCTGCCTGCTGGGCCCTAGGTGAGACCCATGCTCTGGCTACTGAGGGATTGTCTCTTTCTCCCAGAGCCTGGCAGTCATTAAGTCATCCAAAAGGAGTGAAACTTTCAACTGTTTTGAAGACCTGCCCTGGGCTAAACTTAGCATTAGTGATCAGAAGCTGTACCTTTGACCCAGGCTTCTGTTTTGCTTAGAGCCTCTGGGACCACAAGCTGGGACTCTTCTCTAGAGAAGACCTGGGGCCTGGCAAGATATTGGAAATGGAGTTCTATGTGGCCTCATTTGACCACTTCACTGTGGGGCATGCAGTCAGTGGGCAGGGGAGAGATGACAAAAGAACAAGTCCTAAATATTGACTCCCAGATTAGCCTGGCTGTTTGTCCTTAGATATTACTTGTCCTCCTTTATTTTACAGTTGGAGAAACTGAGGCTTTGAGAACAGAAGCAACTTGTTCATCATCACTACACACCACAGCACCCACTGCATTTTCCATACTGATCAGAGGGTCCCTTCCTTGAAGGCTGAAAAGGGCTGTTCTTCAAGCCAGTGTCTAATTCCCACATGAAAACCCAATGTCAACATAACTTCACATATGCAGCAAGCAGAGCTTTAACATTTTTATTTACAGGTGCAGTGATCTTGGGCCCTGGCTGGGGATGGAACCCTCCCCCCGCCCCGACATACGCACACACACACACATGCTTTTAGGCAGAATGCTTAATCCAGCACAGAAATCTGAGTCTTTACAACCACCTGCCCACTCCTCCTGTAGGGATTATAACGTCCTCAGGGTTCCCTTGTGAATTTCCACAGAAATCTTTACTGACATAAAAACAGATTTCTCAGGCATTTGAATACAGAATTTTCACTCTCCTAAACTGAGAAAATCATTCTAATATAGCGTTAGCTACATGATTGTGAAAAGAGAATGCAAAAGAGGAGGTGCAGCAGGGTACACAAGACCTGGCTCCTTCATCAACAGTGACTCTAAGGTCTGGGTGTTGAGGCTTCAGTCCTGGTAATTGACCTGTTACTTACCTGTCCAAGCAGAAGATACTCCCAGAAAAGGGCATGTCCTTTACAAACATGGCTCTACTTATAGGTCATCTAAGGTTTGGAATCATCAAACTCAACCATCCCACCTCCCCCATTCCACAAATGGGCCTACTGAGAATGACAGAATCAGATCAATTCAACACATGTTTTCTGACTATCTCCAGGGATCAATGGCCCAACTGAATGCTCCTTCTCCAATAGAAACATGAAGGCAGCATCACTGACCTCTTCATGCTTTTCTGACTAGTCAAGCCATGGCCCCTACCTGGAGCTTTCTGCTTGCTCTAACTGCAGGCAAACCTTGGATGAATACTCAAAGCCTATGAGACTTACTCCCAGGGGCAAGTCTGCTCTGCCTGGTAAATTACATCTATGAAGCTGATGGGAGTCAGCTCTCTTGACCATGTGGTCATTTGAAAGACCATCCAGGGCACCAGATCATACTTGGGTCAAGCACACACTAGGCACAGTTAAAGCTCGGAGTGCCAAACCCAACAGCCCCAACATCAGATTGTTGGGAATATCAAGCAGACTGTACCCAGAAGGCAGAGGCCAGAGAGTACTTCTCAGGCCTGTCAGCCTGGCAAGGATAGGAAAGTATCGGAGACTCTGCTTGCCTCAATCTAAATGTACTTCAAGCTATGTTGTGGGGTTTCATCATTTGCTTGCCTCAAAGTGTTGGAGAAGATGGCTCTTGAGCTAGGGTTGGCAATTTCTCCTTTTTTAATTGTCAGTTCTACTGCAGTCAGTGGATTCTAATCATGTGTACCTCTGTAAAACGAAAAGAACATGAGGGAAAGAGAAAGCAAGAGAAGGAAGCTCATTATATGCCTAGATGCCAGCCAGGGCATGGCTTGTAATCTGATTGTAAGGTTTGGGTGAAGAGACACCCCCTATACCTGCCTATCCATCCACCACCCCAAAACGCCTGAAGGTCTTCTCTGGATTGGCCTTCTCCCTGTTTGCCTCACTGCATCAGCTCAGAAAATATGTAAATGATTTGGTGACTTCAAACAGCCAAAGATCTTTCATGTGAAGGAAGAGGGAGTGGATTTTATCTGAATGATTTGAGGGGTCCCTTGTTAGTTAGCTGATAGAAGCTGGGGCCAGAGGGGTTCCTGTTTCAAATCACACATATCAGAGAAGACAGAATTTCTCATCATGGGGGAGGGTTCAAGCCAAGACTGGACCACCATGGGAATGCCAGGGAATGCCTTCTAGGGGTGGGAGGCTAAAGGCAAGGTGCTGTAGGGCCATCCTCCCTGGGATGCTGGCATTATTCAGCTCTTGGGCCAGAGCCAGCACTGTGGCTAATTGCCATTTTTTGGGTCTGTAGCCCCCAGTATGAGGCTGGGTTTTCATGGATCTCTGCAAACTGTCTTGCCCCAGAGCTGTCCAGTGGCTTCCCAGGTCTCCATGTAGTGGTGATGGTTCTATCTGATATAGACCAGGGATGGAGGTGACAGGCTCCATCCCAGGCCCTTCGGCAAGATGGACTGGGTCTACCTTGTGACATGTGATAAGAACCAAAATAGACTCCAAAGGGTTCCAAAAGCCTGGAACAGCCTTGGGGTTCCCAGCCACAGTGGAAGCTTTGGACACCATGGCTTTGTAGATGTCAGATTGGTCTTGGGCCTGTTCCCCAGTGGGGTCATGCTGGTGACAACATGGACAAGCTGATAGTTTTACGGGTGGATTTACTAAACTATGGGGGTGGCTGCCCTTGGGGTTCCACTCTTCTCTGTGTCCCACTGGTCTCTCTACCTGGGGACACTGACTGCTATGGTAGAAATCCATTTTATTGCTTGCTCTCTCACTTTTTTTTCAGTTAACAAATTTGGGATTCAGTACTCTCTTCACAAAGAAGTAATGTCATTAGCAGTCACAAGATAAATTTCTTCTTCATTTCTTTTGCCATCACATGCTACCAAAGATTCCAACATACGTCAGTGACCAGCCTGAACAAGGTATGAGATGTTTTGTTTCTCTGACATCCTCCTACTTGAGTTCATGTTTGGCTCAGGTAGGCTGAAAATGTCCCCCACCAAGATGTCCCCATCCTAATCCCCAGAACCTGTAAATTTGTTACCTTATATGGCAAAGGTAATTGTGCATATGTGGTGAACTTAAAGGTCTTAAAAAATGGGTATGATCCTGGCTTATCTGGATGGGTTCAATATCATCACAAGGATCCCTAAAAGTAGAAAGAAGGAGTCAGAGAAGGTGTATGATGATAGAAGCAGAGGTTACTGATGCCTTGCTAGCATTAAAGATGGAAGAAGGAACTGCAAACCAATGAATCAGTGGACTCTAGAAGCTGGAAAAAGCAAGAAAATGGTAATCCCCTAGGGCTTCCAACAGGAACATAATCCTGTCCACATCTTGATTTTAGCTTTGTGCAATTTATGCCTATTTTGAACTGCTAACTTCTGAAACTGGAAGATAATAAGTGTATGTTGTTTTAAGCAACTGAATGTGCAGTAATTTGTTACAACAGCAGCAGGAAAATGATATTGTGGCCAACAGTGTTTAAACACCAACATCATGCACAGCCACAAATTTTCACTGGTTGAAGCCATGTAGTAAAATAGACAGAGCATTCAGAAAACTCTCAGTTTGAATCCCAGGTCCTCTACTTCCTGGAAGTGGAACTAAGGTAAAGTTATTTCATTTCTCTGTGCCTCAGTTTGCTCATCTGTAACATAGCAAAATAAAATAAAAATAATCAGGTCTGTAGTTTAGGTAATAGAGTTATATAAATATTGATCACCTGTTTTGTAGCAAAGTTACTTAAGATGTTAACTTTAGGACAGCTGGGTAAGAGGTATAAAATCCGTTTGGAAAAAGTCCAACCATTGTTAATATAATGAGAAAGGTTTGTGCAACATCAATGTAACCTGGGAGCCAAGGAGAGTAGACTAGAATGTGCATGCGTGAACAATGACAACTTCACTCAAATCTGCATCAAATTTATTGTTAACCTTGAAATTACCCCAGGGAAACTATTCCACTGAGTCAGAAGGCCATAGCTATAGGAAACTGGTGATTGGCAGCTTTATCGTGAAAATGTGCCCACTCATGCATTACATCTTGTGCAGAGGTTTTTGGGAAACGTCAAATCAACCAAGTGACTCAGGCCCCCCAGATTTGGCACCCCGCAGCTTCTGTTTTCTCCTAAAACTAAAATCACTTTTTTTATTGTTCAATTACAGATGTCCCCATTCCCTTTCCCATTACTCTTCCCTGCCATACTGACCCCCAACTCCCACATTCTATTCTCCCCCCACATTGTCTTTGTCCATGGGTCCTTTATACATGTTCTTTGACAACCCTTGCCCTTCTTTCCCATGTTATTCCCCTGCCCCTCCCCTCCATTTACTGTCCGTTTGTTCTTTATTTCCATGTCTCTGGTTATACTTTGCTCCCTTGTTTGTTTTGTTCATTAGGTTCCACGTATACGTGATATCATATGGTATTTGTCCTTTACCACTTGGCTTATTTAACTTAGCTTAATATTCTCCAGTTCCATCAACGCTGTCACGAAGGGTAGGAACTCTTTCTTTCTGTTGCATAGTATTCCATTGTGTAAATGTACCATAGTCTTTTGATCCACTCATTTACTGATACGCACTTAGGCTATTTCTAGCACGTGGCTATTGTAATAATGCGCTGTGAACATTTTGGTCCATAGGTTCTTTGGAATTGGTGTTCAGAATTCTTAGGGTACAATTCTAGCAGTGGAATTGCTGGGTCAAAAGGCAGTTCCATTTTTAGTTTTTTGAGGAAATTACGTAGTGTTTTCCATAGTGGTTTCACCAGGCTGCATTCCCACAACAGTGCACTAGAGTTCCATTTTCTCCACAACCTCTCCAAAACTTGTTTGGTGATTTGTTTATGATAGACACTCTGACCAATGAAACTTGTTGGTAACTCATTGTGGTTTCAATTTACATTTCTGTGATGGTTAGTGATGTTGAGCATCATTTCATATGTCTCTGGCCCCTCTGTTTGTCCTTGGAGAAGTGTCTTTCCAGGTCCTCTGCCCACTTTTTAATTGGGTTGTTTGTCTTCCTGGGTGGAGATGTGTGAGTACTTTATATATTTTAGATATCAAACCCTTGTCTACAGTATCATTGGAAAATATATTTTCCCATATGGTTGGTTCCTTTTTCATTTTGCTGATGTTTTCTTTACCCATGCAGAAGCTTTTTAATTTGATGTAGTCCCATTTGTTTATTGTTTCCTTTATGTCCCTTGCTCTACGGGACATATCAGTGAAAAAATTGTGGAGTGGAATATCTTAAATTTTCCTGCCTATGTTCTGCTCTAGGACTTTTATGTTGTTGTGACTTATACTTAAGCCTTTTATCCATCTTGTGTTTATTTTTGTATAAGGGGTAAGTTGGCAGTCCATTTTCATTTCATTTTTTTGCATGGAGCTATCCATATTTCCCAACACCATTTGTTGAAGAGGGTGTTTTTACTCCATTTTATGCTGCTGCGCCCTTTGTTGAATATTAATTGACTATAGAGATTTAGGTTTATTTCTGAGCTCTCCATTCGGTTATGTTGCTCCATGTGTCTGTTCTTATGCCAGTACCAGGCTGCTTGGATTACAGTGGCCTTGTAATACAGTTTGATATCAGGTATTGTGATTCCTCTTACTTTATTCTTGTTTCTCAAAATTGCTACAGCTATTCGGAGTGGTTTATGGTTCCACATAAATTTTTAAAATGTTTGTTCTATATTGGTGAAATATGTCATTGATACTTAAATAGGGATTGCATTGAATCTATAAATTGTTTTTGGGTAGTATGAACA
>CM052552.1:37952535-37969338 GCA_028533065.1 Trachops cirrhosus | reverse complement strand
ATAATTTGGATGTTGGAACGTTTAAAGGTGTCCCGGAGGTTCCAAAGCCTCTCCTCATTTTTTTGAATTCTTATTTCTTCATTCTTTTCTGGTTGTATGTTTTTTTCTTCCTTCTGATCCACTCCAATGATGTGAGACCCATTTTTCATTCCATCACCATTGGTTCCCTGTGCATCTTTCTTCATTAAATTTACTGTAGCCTGCATTTTTTCAGCTAGTTTGTGACCAAAATCAGCCAATTCTGTGAGTATCTTGATAGCCAGTGCTTTGAACTGTGCATCTGATAGGTTGGCTATCTCTTTGTCGCTTAAAAGGATGGGTTCTGGGGCTTTCAATTCTTCTGTTTGAGCCATCTTTTTGCTGGTGTTTTTTTGTTGTTGTTGTCGTTGTTGTTTTTTGGTCTTGTTGAGCTCCTGTAGTGAGGGGCAGGGCCTTAGCTGTTCACCAGGGCGGGGCACCCCAGTCACTGGGTTGTGACGCTGTATGTGGTGGCAGGGTCCGAGAAGGAACAATGGCACTTGCTCTGCTCTTTGTAGGACCTCGGACCTCTCCACCACTTTCTGCAAGCTAACTGGACCCCTCTGGCACCAATTCCAGTGTGGGTGGGCCTGTGCACCCTGAGGGACCTTCCTTTTCAGTCAGTGCCCCAAAGCTCTATTTCCCGGTGCTGGGACCCTGAGTTGCGTGCAGTGCCTTGCTTCACAATGGCCGCCTTGCTGGGTCTGCCGGTTGCCACCCCCTGGGCAGGGCCCACCAGCACCACCGCTTGTGCACCTGGGGTCTGCCTGCTGTGGACTTGTGCGCCGCCCTGGTTGCTCAGCCCCAGTTGCTCAGCTCTCCGCTCTGAGTCCCTTGCCTGGCCGGACCTCGCCACTCCTACTGGTCTAGATGAACGTTTCTATTTTTAAATCCTTGGGTGTCCGACTTCCATACACTTCAATTTTCTGTCAGTTCTGGTGTTGTTTTGTTTCTATATTGTTGTTGTCCTTATCTTGGTTGTGCGAGGAGGCACAGTGCGTCTAACTATGCCTCCATCTTGGCTGGAAGTCCAGGTTGTTTTTAATTTCAATGTCTCTGGTTATATTTTGTTTGCTTTTTTCTTTTGTTGATTATGTTCCAGTTAAAGGTGAGATCATATGGCAATTGTACCTCACCACCTGACTTACTTCACTTAGCATAATGTTCTCACATTTTGGATAATGCTATCCTACATTTCAGTGTGTCTGTCCTGCTCACCTCCCACATTTCTGGGCTGCCTTGTGTCACCAAGTATGAAGTGCAGGATATGCTCCAGGAGAAAACACCTGGGGCATGACTCCTCCCCATTGGGGGCCTACAACTACCTGAAGGGTAAAGTTTATTCACTTTATTGAGCCTCAGTTTCCTCATATGTAAAACAGAAAAATAGCCCTGGCCAGTGTGGCTCATTTGGAGGGAGTGTCATCCCATAGACTGAAGGGTAGTGGGATCAATTTCCAGACAGAGCACATGCCTAGGTTGCAGGTTTGGTCCCTGGTCAGATTGCATGTGAGGGACAACCAATTAATGTTTCTCTCTCACATCAATCTTTCTCTCCCTTCCCCTCTCCCTCCCTTATCCTCTTTAAAGTCAATAAGCATGTCTTTGGATGAGGATAGAAAGGAAAAAGAAAAGAAAACAGTGAAATATAACTACAATCCTAATGTCTGTAGTTTAGTTAATAGTATTGTACTAATTTGCTTTTGATAATTGCACCAAGGTTACATTACATCCCCAAACTCAGCCCCTGTGATGACAGGCTGAGTGACCCTGGCAGCTATGCTGCCTCTTCCCCCGCTGTGAAGTGGAGGTGCAGTTCATGGTCAGACCAACCTGTAGGTGCTCTGAGAGGAACTGTTGTCCAGGTTCCTCCTTGGTCCTTAGTGGTCAGTGTTCTGACATGGCAGATCTGGAATAGCCCTCAGATATCAGCTAGTCCAATAGTTCCATTTTATAAAGACAGAAACTCAGACCCAGAGAAGAAAGGGGTTGACCTGAATTGCCCCTAGCCAGGAAATTACTTCCTTTCATTTGTCTTTTTAAAAATTAAGCTTTCTAAATTTTGAGGTAATAGTAGATTCACATGCAGTTGTAAGAAATAATACAGAGAGAGATGCCATGTACTCTTCACCCCAGTGAGATATGTCTCATTCTGAAAGTGAGTCTGAGATGAAGGTGGAATATCTGCATATGCTGGTATAGGGAGGATGGAATGAGAAAAATAGAAAAGGCTACTGTTCATTCAAAGCCAGGTTTGATATGCTTTATTCCACGTTGAAACTGCAAAAAAAATCTTTTCTTTCTCTTTTTGCAGTATCCAAGACTATTGAGAAACTGAGTTCTAAGTAGCCCTCTTTGCCCATTTACCCATTTGGTTCCTCCCAGACCATCTTCCATCTCTCATGTTACCCCTCTGTTCATGCCCCCACTGCCCTTCATTTGAAAAATGGGAGGCCCCACAAATGGGAGCCACTGGAGAGCTCAGCATCCACCCCACATCAGAGACCTGTCAGCTGCCCCTGAGCAGGCAGCTGTTTGTCCCACGGTGCCAGAGGGTTTCACCTGGCTGAAACACATGAGTTGTGAATCACCAGCTTTCCACAGAAACATCACTTCTTTTCTGTACCCCTCCCTTGCCCAAGTCCCTGCAGGCACCAGCTCTCAACTGTCAGGCATCAATGGTCAAATCTCATCTTTATTTTCTCTCAAAATTTTAAATACCAGCACTATTTGAGTTCATCTTGATAGACAACAGCACTTAAAAACATTTTTGGCTTAAAAGAACTATGGTCCTCTCTTTCTTTCTCTTTCTTTCTTTCTTTCTTTCTTTCTTTCTTTCTTTCTTTCTTTCTTTCTTTCTTTCTTCTTTCTTTATTTCTATCTATTTATTTTTAGAGAGAGGGGAAGGGAGGGAAAAAGAGAAGGAGAGAACCATTGATGTGAGAGAGAAATATCGATTGATTACCTCTCATATGCACCCTGACAAGGACCGAACCCACAACCTAGGCATGCGACCTGACTGAGAATCAATCCCATGACCTTTAAGTTTATGGGACAATGCTCCAACCAACTGAGACACCCTAGCCAGGGCTAAGGAGTGTTTCTTACAAGCATAAGGGAGAAAGGTAAGCTGCCTCATACCTGGAAAGAGAAGGGCAGTTTGGGCCAGGGCAGGGTAGAAAGATGGAGAGGATGACACTGGAGAAGTTCAAGTAGGCCATGGGGAGTAGATTATGTCATGAGACAAGAGGCTGGGCACACTGACTTAACACAGATCACAGGGAGCTGTGTATTACAGCCTCTAGGGTGTGGGACCATGGAACAGTTTGAGTGAGGGAGTAACATGATCCGAGTTGTGTTGGAACAACATGGACAGTGGGAAATCAGGAAGACATTTGAATGGCTCATTCTGTCAGGCTTCATGGGGGAGAAGTCCTGAGAATCCATAGCTCTGCAAAATTCCCAGGGAAGAGGAGTCAAGTGGAGCCTGCTTTTGTGGCTGAATTTTTCAGCTGAGGAGAATGCTGGCACAGCTGAGCAGTCATTGGCAGAGAAGTAACACCACTGAACTGCTGGTCTACCAGCTTCCTGCACCTCCTGAACACTGAAAGAAGTACCCTGAAGCTCTCACTTCTACTGCAAGGTTCCTCTTTTGCAATTTGGGGCATGGCAAGGTCTTTGCAAGCAATAAAAGGGGATCACAGACTTATGGCTTCTGCACTGGAGTTGGGCTACTACCTGGAGGGGAATTCAGTGCTCTCTGTCACCCTATCTGCTGTGAAACCTCCAGAGAATCCTTCTCAGGATAAGATAATTGTGGATCCCCATTCTTCAGAGGCACAAGGATAGGTAGAGGCAGAGTGGAATATTAGCAGATTGTGCCCCAGCACTGGAGACACACAGGTATCCAATGTCAGGTAGTCAGGGGAGTAAGGAACAAGTTCAAGAACTAGGTCCCAGGCCCAGACTCTGCATCTCTTCCTGGTTCATCTCCCATCAGAAGCTCTCTGCTAGTGCTTAGCATCAAAACCTCTGCCTACTGGGTTCTGGCCCTCTGAATGGCATGCTGATGGTCTGACCTAAGGCCTCATGACTGAGAAGCCCATGTGACAACATGCTAAGTCATATATGCAAGTGACTTGGGAGAGTTTAAGAATCTAAGCATGTGGCAGCCTGTAGATGGGGCTGAATATGTGGTGGGGAGGGCAGGGGCCAGGGACCCTGGCAGTGCTCTGTGCTCCAGAAGATATTGAAGATAAACCCCAAAGATCTTTCATCTCACTTCTTTCCCTAAAAAGGCCAACTTTTTAAGAAATGAGCACTCTTCTCAGGCATTCCCATTGGGCAGTTAAGATAGGCACTTCTGAGGATTTGTCTTTCCCTGCACTTTCTTTTTTTGGATAGAGGGTCTTTGCAGGCCAGCATTGGCCTTCTGAAGCAAGCCAGAAAGATCTGGTATCCTCAAGAAGTTTGGCATGAGTGCTGAGATTGTGCAAGCTTTTTTTCTCTGGTAGCAACACATGCTTATGGTCTGGAAGAACCTTTTGCTAGGTCACTGGGGAATGGGCCACATCTAGAATGTTCTGGTTGACACCAAGCTATTTTGTCAAATCATGTAGCCAAAAATACAGTCTGCCAACTTCTAACATGAGTATCACTTCACTCTGGCAACAAATATGATCACTTCAGAAGTATGAGAAATGACACATTTGTTTATCTTTGTTTTTTTGCACATTCTGAAAGACACACAGACAGATCTTGTCAGGGGGGAAGAGGCCTAAGGAACCTTGAGGCTGACCTCTACACTTTTGTGTAGAGGAGCTGAGCCCCAGAATAAATAAAAATACAGGCAGCATCCTTTGAATTTGGACTGCACCTGATCATTTAAAAAATCTCTCACCATCTCTTGAATTTTCAATTGCACTGTGAGAGGCAGAATGTGCAGTGGGTAAGAGCAGGTAATCAGGAGCCAGATACCTTGAGTTAGAAACTTACTCATTGTGTGAGCTGTGGCAGGTCTTTTAATCTCTGTGCTTCAGTTCCCTCTTCTGCAAAATGGGGATAATAATAGAACCTATCTCTTAGGATTGTTATAAATTCAATGAAATAATACATATAAGGCATTTAGAACCGTGCTTGTCACACATTATGGACTATAAAAGTGTTAGCTCTTAATTTTTTATCTTAACTGGATCCGCAAGAACCCCCTGAAAGGGGAAGAACAAGATCATTGGCCTCTTTGATAGGTCAGAAAATTGAGGCTTGGGAAGATACAGTGATCTGTTTGGTTTTATATAGCTAGTCAGTGGTAGAGCTGGGAATTAATCCCACATGTTTACATTTTATGCCTGGGGCCCTTTCCAACAGACTGACAACATCCTGTGAAGACCCTTCCTGCTTGCTCATCCATCTCATTAATAAATAAATTCAAGGAACTACCTTTATTTTATTTTTTTGCCCAAGTTTCAGTAAGAAAAACACCATTTTATACATACCTCTCTAAAGATCTGAGGTGGCTTATAATGAAAACACAGATTAAATAAGGCAATGGGACTAATCGTTTGACAGAGAAGTCATAAATTTTCAGAGAAAGAAGAGGAATCATTTCACTGACCCCCAAAGGTGAGATCACTGACACCAAAATACACTTGGTTCTGAGCTTCTTGGTAGCCAGACAATAGGAACAATGGGGCCAAATACTGACCAGCATTGTCAATAGGAATATTTCTAGATCAAGAAGTGACCAGACATGGCAGGGGATGGGAAGGCAGTGCTGCATCTTTGCTAATCCTGCCCCATGGCTGGGTTGCACAGATGAGAAAAAGAAACTCATGCATACCCAAAGGCTCCATTCCAGAGGTACCATAGTCATATGGATCCAGACCTGCCCTAGGGGAACCTGTGCCAGAGACCTCAGAGGCAACTGGGTCACACCAACTATCTTCAACAGGAACATTTTTGTTTAGAATAGGTATGTAACAGGCCAGGTCCAGCAGGGCTGCAGAAGTCAAGGAGCTGAAAAGTGCTCTTTCAGGAGCCGGTCAGGCCACAGCAGCACAGAGAAGGAGACAGAATAGACTTAGGTCAGAAAGTCAGGAGCTCTGTTCTGATCTAGGAAGGCAAGTGTATAAGACTATGGGGCTTGACAGTTCTCTGGCCCTTCACATGCCTCTTCTCTCAGTGGCATGGAGCCCAGGATGGGCTCTGGGCTGACCCTTGGATGGAAGCCAGACTTCTTTTCATCTCTGCCCTGGCTAGGGCACTGGGGATGAGAAAACAATGAAGAGTTATAAGAGTGAAGAGGCCCCAAGGGTTTGGAAAACAGGAACTTGAGTACCCTTTAAAGACTGTTCATCAAAACACACGCATACTCTTATGGGTTAAACTGTATCAACCGCCATACCCATTGGTTGAAGTTCTGACCCCTATACTTCAGAATGTGAACTTATTTGGAAATGGGGTCACTGTGGATAGAATTAAATAAGTTAAGATGAGGTCATAGTGGAGTAGATGGGCCTCAAATCCAATACGACTCGCATTCTTATCAGCAGGGGAAATTTGGACACAGACATACAGTCAGGGAGAAGATGACCCTGTGAGGATGAAGGCAGAAGTTGGGGAGATGCTTCTACAAGCAGAAACACCAAAGATTGCCAGCAAAACACCAGAAGTTAGGGGAGAGGTATAGAACAGATGTTCCCTCACAGAGCTCAGAAGGAACCAACCATACTTACACCTTGATCTTGGATTTCTAGCCTCCAGAAATGGGAGAAAATACACTTCTGTTGTTTAAGTCACCCAGTATGTGTCACTTTGTTATGGGAGTCCCAGCAAATTTATACATTTGAGTGCATGCACACACACACATATACACACCTCATACCCTGCCTATAGTACAAATTCTCTTTTCCAGGCTTGTAACAGAAAGGAGACATATTCCTGGATAAGGAGGGCACATCAGGGTCTGTGTGAGTGTAAAACATTAGCTGGGTTTATGTTTTAAAAAGATTTATTTATTTATTTATTTATTTATTTATTTATTTATAGGCAGAAGGGAAGGGAGGGAGAAAAAGAGGGAGAGGAACATCAATGTGTGGTTGCCTCTTGTGCACCCCTGCTGGGGACCTGGCCTGCAACCCAGGCATGTGCCCTGACTGGGAATTGAACTGGAGACTCTTTGGTTTACAGGCTGGCACTCAGTCCACTGAGCCACATCAGCCAGGGCCATTTAGCTGGGTTTAAATCAGACTCTCATTTATATTTTATGTTAATAGAGATGCATCATAGAAACAAACCCTAACCTTTCTATAAAATTCCCTATGGACTCAAAAGTACTTTCACATTCACAATGTTGCTTAAGCCCTTATCAGCACAGAGTGGTGGGTGCTACTATCCTGAGTTTGCAGGTGAATAAAAGGACAACTCTGAAAGGTGGAACACAATGTGACTAGAAAGCCAGGGACCAAGTGTAGTCTTCTGTCTGTCATCCCAGAATGTGAATATTCTTGCACTCCTGTGTGGATGCAGACATAATGGGCACTTGCTGGGAGAGGGAAGGGATTACATAGTTGAAGAAAATACCCACTTGATTTCTTATAACCTCTCCTTTAGTGTCCTCCCAACCAGCACGATGGCATTCTGTTTACTTCAGTTGTGATCATTTTTGCCACCTTGGCTCAACATGATTCTGTTTTTCTTTCCACTCTGTCTAATGGTCTCCCTAACTCAATCCTTGGACAATCTTCTTTCCCACTGGGGTAACACTTGACAGGTATCAAAGCCTTTCCATGTTCTTTAATTCGTTTTCAACTCACTGAGTTCTAAAGAGGGAGATGGGGCATGTGCTGTTTCTCCTTTCTGTTGAGGCAAAGTACAGGGGCAGTGATTTGCTCATCATTATTGAGGTAGTTGGGGCTCCAAATCCAGGCTTCAAGTCCAGTGTTATTTTTATAATGATGAGTTTTGATTATTAAACACCTACGTATGATAGAGGACTCAAGCGTTGGGAAATTTTAGTTTAAGGTAAACAGTTATAAGCCTAGTAAGTAATGCACATGTTAAAACTATTGGTTCAGAAACCACACATAAGGCCCACCACTTCCTGGAGAGACAGCTGACTTCCTGGGGCACCACTAGATATTACTACCTGGGGAACAAGTGGAAACATCCAGGCCATTGTGTTCCAGGGAGAGACAGATGACCACCTGCTCCTGGGGACAGCTAACTACCCAGGACGAAAATGCTTCAGTTCTTTCACTTAACTTTCCCTGAAATTCAAAACCCCTCATGGCACCTTGTTTATTCCCTGTTATAAAAGGCTGGCTTGGAAAGAAAATGTAAGACAGTTTTGTTAAGCTATAAATGCGTTGTTTTCTCAGACTGCCAGCTATCTTAATAAAGTGCCCATAAAGATTCAATTCCTGTCTCTTCTTATTGGATTTGGCAGGTGACAGGCAGCATAAATGCCAGTGTCTTTTCCAGTATTATATTTTGGTGACTCTGTTCTGGGACAGACTGGGACTCTCCGGTAAGTATGGGTACTTGGTGAGGAGTCCCATTGGCTGTCTGGGCTGAGAAGCCTCCGGGATCTGGATTTGGAGTATCCCAAGCAACTGCCAAGTGATTTCACTTGGGGACTCTCCTCCTCACTCCCAGCACTTCTCATCATTTATCACATTTGATTGAATCGTTGTGCTTTCTGGTTCAGGTTACAATCCTGGGTCATGACTTAGGTTATCTGCTAATGGTTCCTTTCTGGGTTATGGAGCTCTCTGTCTGGGCAATGAAGTCCAATTTGGTTTGTGTACCCTCTGTCTGAAGGAACTCTGTCTGGTGAAAAAATGACATCTAATCTGGTTTGGGTATCTTCTATCTTATGGAGCTCCATCTGGTAGAATGGGAGGGAAAAAGCCTCCATGCTGGGAAACAGCTCATTGTGCCGAGTTCTAGCTAACTTGTCAATTTATAAATGTACGAGTAGAGCAAATGTGGTTTTTATTGTAATACTGTTTGGCTTGTGTATTGTATAATCTAGACTTGGGAGAGTGCTGGTCACTGAATGCGTCTGTGAATTATTGTATTGTACTATAACTAGAGTTGTTTTGTAAAAAATCAGGGAAGTAGGACAAAATGCTTACCTAGGAGGTTTTTAATGAGTTTACAGGATAAAGATGCAGAATTAAAAGGAAACAAGTTAATGGTTCAGAGAAAAGGGAATTTGCACGTGAAAGATAGTACCAGCTCAGAGGAGAGAGACCAGGAACATCTAGATATTGTGACTGCTGTGAGCAAGGTCAGGGTTCCAACGGACCCTCTGGTTCCAGGGGATCTTCCTTCTTACTTGGCCCCGGGAACAGGGGAAAGTGCACTTGAACTGGCATTGCCTTCTTGAACTTGCCAGGGAACCAAATTCAGTGGGGAAAAGCCCCTACGAGGGCAGGTCAATATCCTTTACAGAGACTTCCAGCAGGAGTAGGGCCAGAGTGCAAGCCTGCTGGATGTTACTGGGCACATACTCCATTTTCTACATTGAATCTGTTAAACTGGAAAAGCTCAAACCCTTCTCATAGGAATGATCCTACTAATTAATGACTGATTTGGTTTTGTCAGTTTTTGCCACCTATCATCCCAGTTGGGCAGACATACAAACCTTATTAAATATCTTGCTTATGGGGGATGTGTGGAGGCTGGTGTTGGATAAGGCAAATGAAGAGGCTTGGAGGTTGCACCAAAAAATCCAGATGGGGCTCTTGGCCCTCCAAGGGCAATACCTCTAACTAAGCCCAACTGGGACCCTACTGGGGATGGTCTTCCTTAGAGCATTATAAAAGATGCCTCCTTGAGGGAATGAGGAAAGGTATCCTAAGTAGAAAAGTCTGAATATGGTACAGGTGGTGAAACAGGATCCCTCCCAATACCAGTAAACAGTTAAGGAGATTCCTGGGAATGGCAAGCGACTGCCACATTTGGATGTCAAACTTGGGACTCATTGCTAAACCACTGTATGAAGCTCTGAAGGGACCAGAATATAGTCCTTTAGAGTGGACAAAGGAGTGAGCTCAGTCTTTTGAGTCGCTGAAGGTGCACCTGGCTTCTGTACCGGCCTTGGGGCTTCCAAACCTACTGAAGCCCTTTCAATAACATATCTGAGAGACAGGGCATTGCCCTAGGATTCCTCACCCAAATGCTTAGTGACATATGCAGCTCATCACATACATAATTGTCAAGGAAGCTAGATCACACTGTCTAGGGGTGTTCAGCCTGCTTGAGAGCTGTGGCAGCCACATTTCAGCTCTTACAGGAAGCTGAAAAGGTTTCCTTGGGACAGCTTATCACCATCTATGCACCTAATCAAGTGTTGAGCTTGCTGGTGCAAAGGGAAATATGTGGCTCACTGCTGGAAGAATGGGCATGTACTCAGCCATTCTTCTCAACAATCCCAACATCTCCTTCAAAACTGGAAAAAGTTAAATCCTGCCTCTCTTCTCCTGGAGCCCAATTTGGCTGCACTAATACACGACTATGCTGAAATAACTGATGAAGTGTATTCTAGCAGAACTGGTTTACAGGGCCATCCTTTAGAAGAAGCAGACTGGACTATCTATGCAGATGAAAGCAGTTACATGGACAAAGGAAACAGAGAGGCTGGATATGCAGTTGTCACTCTTGAAGGAGTAGTGGAGGCCAAGGCCTTGCTGCCAGGAACCACTGCTCAGAAAGCTGAACTGATTGCATTGATGAGGGTACTGGAATTGTTGCAAGGAAAGAGGGTTAATGTGTACACCAACTCAAGGTATGCTTTCTTAATTTTCCATGCACGTGGTTCAACCTGGAAGGAAAGAAGACTATTGACTTCCAGTAAAAGTGAGATTAAGCATGCAGCAGAAACTTTAAAACTATCAGAGCCCTTTCAGATACCTTTACAGGTGGCAGTTATGCACTGCCTGTGGCATCAGAGAGAGGACACTGAAGTGGCTAGAGGAAATGATCTGACTGATCAGGCAGCAAAAGAGGTTGCTAAAGGAGTGTTTATAATGCCTTTGGTACCTGTTCTGGACTTGTCACAATTTGACCCCGAATATTCAACAGCAGACTTAGAGAAAGCTAAGGGTTGGGATTTTGAGGAAAAAAGTCCTGACAGCGTATGGAAAAAGAATAAGAAAGAAATTATATTGCTTCCTGAACATTTAGTAGAGCCAGTCATGAAGCATTTGCATGAGGCACACACTATGGAAGAGACTCATTAACCACCTATGTCAAACTGTGGCTCACTGGTCCTGGAATTTCTAAAGCCATAAGAAAAGTAATTGCTAGATGTGTTGTGTGCCAGAAGAACAACCTCAAGACAGATCCCCATAAAAGGAAAGAAGGAAAGCAATACCAACGACAGTGTCCACTTCAGAACTGGCAAATAGACTTTACTCAGATGCCAAGGGTCTGAGAGTGGAAATATTTGTTAGTATTTGTGGACACCTTTTCAGGATTGGTAGCAGCCTATCCTATTAGAAGGGATAAATCCTTGGAGGTAGTGAAAGCCTTACTGAAGGAAATAATCCCTCACTTTGGCCTTCATGGCAGCATCCAGAGTGATAACAGACCTGCTTTTGTTTTGGAAATTACACAGAAGGTTAGTAAATTTTAGGAATCCAGTGGAGATTCCACATGGCATGGAGACCTCAGGCTTCTGGGAAGGTAGAGAAGATGAATTACACCTCAAAGGAAAATATAGCCAAGCTGTGTCAAGAAACTCATCTCCGTTGGCATCAAGCTTTGCCTATTGCCTTGCTTAGGGTAAAGGTGGCTCCTTGAAGCGGGATTCAGTCGAGTCCTTATGAAATTGTGTATAGGCAACCATTTCAGGCTATGATTGGGGTGAGAGATACGTATATAGATCAAGAAGTGAAGGTAAAGAAATACGTACAACATTTAAGTCAGACCTTAACTGTAATTAACGAGCTTGCCTGCATTAGAGACTTCTCCCCCACAGGTTTGCTCTATTCCTTTGAGCCTGCAGATAAGGTGCTACTCAAGACTTGGGTGACAGCATCTCCAGAAAGCCAACTAGGAGAAAAGTGGACTGGACCTTTGGACGTACTCACCACTCTACCATGGTGAAGCTGGCAGAAATAAAACTTTGGATTCATCACACCAGAATAAAGAAAGCATTGGAAGAAGACCTGAAAGTCATCTTTCGAAAACAATATTTATGTTCTAAACATTACCTCTTATTTAACCCCTTGTTATGGACAACTTATTCCTTCCAAACAAGATGAAAATATTTGGGTATAGCTAGCAAAAGTGTTCTGAATGTTTCTGACTTTTGTCTTACAGGAGAAACTTATGTTGAACAAAAACTTTCACTTCATGTCTTATAGGTGTTTGTACTCCCTTGGAAAGCCTTAGAAATTTTATTGTGTTTGAGCACATTGCAAAGAAAATGACCTACTCTGATATTTATAACTGGGGGACAAGGAAGTGTTTTTCTTTAAGGTCACTAATGTAGCCCCACCTAGAGAATGTGCAACTTTTGTCAACTGTATTAAAAACTTTTTTTGTGCTCTCAGCAGGTGTGAAGATGAATTGCACCACCACTGATGTATCTTATGCTTATGCTCATGTTAAATTGCCCACAGGATGGTTTCTAATATGTGGAATGACTGTCTGTCTATTCCTATGTTCCAGCAAACAGTTCCGGGGGACCATGGTCTCTGGGAAGACTGACAGTGTTTATGCCTCAGAAGCCCCACCTGGCATGGGCTTGACAGGATCTCTCCCTTACACCCGACTGTAACAGTGATTTATGCCTTTTTAGCACCGCTGAATATATGTCTTTATCTATATTTGTAGTGCCAGCCATGGTAACCTGTTTGAAAGTAAAAATGAGCAGATTAGCTTGCACTATGGCAAAAGCTTTGAATGCCACCTCACAAGCCATCAATGCCATTAGTCAAGAACTAGGACAAGTCAGAGAAACAGTGTTGGAGAATTGTGTGCAGCTATAGACTACCTTCTTTTAAGGCATTAGCATGGATGTAAAGAATTTAAAGAACTCTGCTGTTTTAACCTAACTGGTAGTTCACAGCTCATAAAGCATAAAACAAAGCAAGTAAATGATGTAGTGTCCAATATAAAACACAGAGAGGGGTTCTTTAGTATTGACTTGTCTAAACTAACCTCCTGGCTGCCTAGTATCACTGGTCTTTGAGACACATTTATTGTTTTTATCCTTGTCATTTTCTTAAGTATCATAGCTTGCTGTTGCATACAATGTGCCCCCTTATGTGGGTCTGCAATTAGGTGTATTCCTAAACCCTCCACCGGACAGTCCAATACTAAATTACATGCCCAACAACAAAATGAATACTTCCATATGAAGGTGATCTTATAGAATTAAGATAGTTTAATACTAATGGTGAGGAATGATAGGGGACTCAAGAGTTGGAAAATTTTAGTTTAAGGTAAATGTTATAAGCCTAATAAGTAATGCATATTGTAAAGATATTGTTTCAGAAACTACAGATAAGGCACATCCTGGCTCTTAGGAGAGACAGTCAACCTTCTGGGGCACTGCTAAAGACCACCACCTGGAGACAAGTGGAGGCATCTGGGCCCTTGTGTTCCAGGGAGAGACAGATGACCATCTGCTCCTGGGAACAGCTAGCTACCTAGGATGAGAATGCTTCTGTTCTTTCACCTAATTTTCCCTTAATTAAAAAACCCCTCATAGTACCTTGTTTATTCCCTGTTATAGAAGGCTGTCTTGGAAAGAAAATGTAAAGTAGTTTTGTTAGTATGGAAACCCACCATCTTCTCAGATGCCAGCCCCATCTGATTAAAGTGCCCATAAAGATTCAACCCCTGTGTCTGCTTATTGGGTTTGGCACATGACAGGCAGGACAAACGCTGGTGTCTTTTCTGGTTTCATCATGAGCAAGGCACTGCCTTAGGTGCTTGGTGGACACTCTCATTGACTTCTTCTGTTTTCCAGAGAAAGAGGTAAAGACTGAGAGAACAGAGATAACCTGCCCAAAGTCAGAAGGCAAGTGGGTGGTGAGGTCAGGTCTGGCTGACTCTGTAGCCTGGCTTGACAATCACTCAATGCTGTCCACTCTGAGTCACCTCCATTGATAAGGACTTAAATAAGTAGCCAAGATGACAACTTGTCATCCTGCCATAGATGCTTGTAAGGAATGGCCCCACAGGTCTATCACCCAGTAGGTAGGCCAGTAGTCCATTTAGGAAGTCTGCCGGATCAGGGCCCAGCTTCTGAGGGCTACTTAGTCTCATTCCCTCCTTGTAATTCCTGAAATATGAAGGTCAGCTCTCTTGGGTCCTGGTGAACAGTAACCTCCTAGGAATGCCCCAGTGATAACTCTCCTACTGCTCAGAACTGGTCTGGAGCCCAGATGGCATAAGCCATTACCCAGTGCAGGTAATAGGAACCCTTGCATGTGAGCCATCCTTGGAACAGGTTTGGTCTTGACATCAGAGGGTCCATAGAAGCAGCAGTCACTCTAGCCTAGGGACAACTATCTCTGCAGAGGGGAGGGGCACTTAGTGGCCCCATCTGCTTGAGTTGGTAGCATAGCTCTCCCATCTGTAATGCAAGAGTTTAGCCCTAAATAATAGTTTAAGAGAAAGAAGAAAATCTTCTTAGAGATAAAGAAATCATTTCCTCTAAGAATTGTAAGCTCTAGAGATCTGCAAGAGAACAGCACAGATGCTAAACTGACACACTGTGGAAGAAGGCAGGTGCCAGGCTAAATAAAGAAATGTAAGTACATACACAGAGAACACGCTCCTTCATTTCCTCAGAAAGGCACACATGTATATTAATGAGGATGTTGAATGCCAAGAAATCAAATAATGACATAACCATCACAGTAAACACCAAAGCCACACAGTTGGCTGCAATCATTTACTAATGCTGTCTGTCCTGCTCTGCAACTCTCCAAAGCTTCAAAAAAGATAATGGTTCTGCTTGTAGCACTAGGACTTGATGCTCTATAAATAAAATAAGCTCCTGGTTTCAGCTTTTGATACTGGTGACAAACCCTAGGAAAGCACTGCGTGTACTAAAGGAAGAAGAGCAAGGACATGAGCTGGGATTCATGCTA
The DNA here is from genome assembly GCA_028533065.1 of Trachops cirrhosus. NCBI lineage: Eukaryota > Metazoa > Chordata > Mammalia > Chiroptera > Phyllostomidae > Trachops > Trachops cirrhosus. The sequence continues at coordinate 37,954,204 of CM052552.1, read as the reverse complement.
TAGGCAAGGAGTTCTTTATTAAGATGAGACAAGTTGGCTTACTAATCCCAAGAGGCGCACATACCTTCAGATGTGGTAGGAAATGTGTAGGGAGATGGAATTTATGGAGGACAGCTTCTCTGTATGATCCCCTACACAAGCGGAAAGATTCTCAGTGCGTGGAATGGGAAGGCATGGATGTGAGTGGCTGCTCCCATCCAGGCCCATGGCTACACAATCCTAAGTTGGGTCTTTGTGGATATATCTTTTGGCTTTCCATTTTAACTCCCTTCCCAAGTTTGAAGAAGCTGAAAGCACCAGCTATTTTCTCTCTTGGCTTCCTTTTGAATCTAGGACACAGTATATAACTGAGATTTGGGCCATTAAATTCTGGGTCATTGTTAATGGTGAAAAGAAGTGGGGCCAGCAGAGAATATGCTACAGCATCCCATTTCCTGGTGCAGTTGCACCATCGGTGCCAGTAGCCATCAATGGTAATGTTAGTGGATAAACTACAAGGTCTACTCCTCAGTGGTGCCAACAGAGGTTTCTCACCAGATTAATTCTGTACCATGATGGAGAAATCAGAGTTGAAAAGTTGGGACTTCCAATTTTGATAATGGATAAGTAGATATTGCACTAAAGAGAAATAAAAAGTTTGGTTAAAACATTAAATAAATATTAAAAATTTACTAAGATAATAAGTGTTATTGGGGCAAGATCTTTAGGAATACAAAATCAGGAAGATGAGTGCAACATTTGGGGTCTTTAGATAAAGAAATTTATAGGAAGGATATTGGGTAACTCACAGAATTGCTGGGAAAATTAAAGAATTAGGCTTGTTGGCTATAAGACCAGATCCACAAACAAAATTATGGTACAGAATTAGTCTTAGGTACTGGTAGTTAGGACTTAAACATATGAATTGGAAGGGAACACAATTCAACATAAGAGTCCAGGTGGAGTCCCCTGAAAGTTTTGGCTGAGTTTGGGCTATGAATAGGCTGGGCAAGATATCATCTGTGATGTCAAGTATACAATAAAAAATTACTACACATATAAGGAACCATGAATTTGTGAGATAAGCAGTGAATTGAAACCAACTCTGAGATAATCCAGATGTTGGATTTAGAAAAGAATTTAAAGCAACAATGAAAACATATATTCTAAGGATAAAAGTCAAATATGATAGTGATGAATGAAGAGATAGGGAATCTAAGCACAGAAATGGAAACTATCTAAAAGAACCAAATAAAACACTAAAAACAAAAAGAACAATATTTTAAATTAATAATTTATTCAATGGGCTTAATAGTACTTTGGAGAAGGCAGAAGACATATTCAGTAACTCTGAAAAGAAATTAACAGAATTTATCCAGTGTAAAGAACAATGTAAAAAAAATAACAGAACTTCAGGGACCTATGAGACATCAAATAGTATAATACAAATGCAACTGTAGTCTCAGAAGGAGAAGAGCATGAGAATGATGCAGAAAAATATATTAAGAAATAAATAACAAAATTTTCCTAAAGTCTGATGAAAATCGGGACTTGCAGAACTAAGTAGGACAGTGAACCTCAAGAAGAATAGATGTGTGCTTAGCCACATCATAGTCAAACCATTGAAAACCAAAGGTAAGACAAAGGTAAGAGAAAAGTCTCAAAAGAAGTCAGAAGAAAAAACATACAC
>CM052552.1:37923749-37936051 GCA_028533065.1 Trachops cirrhosus | reverse complement strand
TGCTTTTATGCTTCTTTACATGGTATTTTTATTTTTGCCATCACATTTTATTATTTTTTAACTTTTTTATTGTTGTTCAAGTGCAGTTGTCTCCATTTTCCCCCCACCACAGCCATCCTCACTTCCCACCCTTGATCCTACCTCTCTTTGGTTTTGCCCACGTGTCCTTTATAAATGTTCCCAAAAACCCTTCCCCTTTTCCCTTCATTATCCCCTCCCTAGAGCAAAGGACATAAAGGAAGGCATAAACAAATGGGATCTCATCACAATATAAAGCTTCTGTATGGCTAAGGAAAACAGCATTAAAATGAAAAGAGAACTAACCATATAGGAAAACATATTTGCCAATGATACCTCAGACAAGGGTTTTATCTCCAAAATATATAAAGAGCTCACTATCTCAGTTGGCCTTGGTGAAACATTTGAAATAATAAATCTACTTCCACATGAGAACAAACCTTGAAAGCATAAATGGGTAGAATAACTGAAGGTACACTCTCTACACTTTCCCTGAGGGATATCTGCTACTCACATGACTTTAAATTTCTGATACAGAGGAACCAAAAATCTGCCCAGGTGCTTATCCTGGGTTTTGGAATAAATAGTCACCTTCCCATCTAAATCCCCATAGTACCTCAAATTCAGAAGTTTCCCAGCTAAATGTATCATTTTTTCCCAATTCTCTCTCCACACTCTGTCCCTTGTCTTGGTCAGAAATAACATATTCTACCGAGGAAGCATACCAGAAACCTGGAGGATTATCTTAGACACTTCTTTCTCTCTCTCATTCTCCCTCCCCATGACATAAGTATCTGACCACTTTGAAATCTGCCTTTTCCTCTCCATCTTTGCTGCTACTCTCTTACTCCACCTACCATGAAATCTCACTTAGATAAATACAGTAACTTCCTAAATGGTATATGTACCTTCAGCAGCATCCCACCTACCTCCATGTAGATTGCTACCACAGAGATTCAGTAAGGCAATTTATGCCCCTCCCTGCCCCCCCACACTTTCCAATAATCTCCTGTTACCTCCAGACTGTCAACCAAGTTGATAAAGAAAATCACTGGGCATGTGGGTGGGACATCTTTATATTTTTAAGTTCCCAAGGTTATTTGAATGAGTCAGCAATGTTTGGGAACTAATAGTGTATAAGGCAAAGTTTACACCTTCAAGCATCTGAATCCTGTCCACCTCTCTAGTCATCATTTCTGCCACTTCACCTTTGGAAACTAACACTCTAGCAATCACAGAAATTTAATATGCTGGCTCAGAACTCTGCTGCAACTGAGGCTGATTTCTTAGCCTAGAATGTTCTTGCTACTCAAGGCCAATCTCCACTGAACCTTCAAAACTTAACTGAGGTGTCATTTCTTCAAGAAGTGTTTTGTGATCTCATCAGACTGGATTAGGCATTCCTCCTCTGTGATGACATAATATTGCAGGGTTTCCTACCAAAGTAAGTAGCACATTTTTAAAAAATTATTTCCTTATGTGTCTGACTTACTGACAAGTGTATAAGCTCCTCAGACTAAGGAATACATTTATTCATCACTGGCAACTGCTTGTCACATAAGAGGTGCTCAGCAAAAGTCAACCAGAAATGGGCTTGATTTTAAGTTGAGCCTCTAGACGGACTAACTGTAGATTTGCATTTTAGAAAACTCAATTCATCTGCTTTGGCCTCAGTTCCCACACCTGTACAATAGGATTAAAAATCCACATGTTCATTTATATGCCAAACATGTCAGTGTCTACTAAGTGCCACACACTGGGTTGTGTGAAGATTGAACAAGTCTATTAATGTATGTAAGGGGCTTTTCTGGTAAACTATTACAATTTTACAAATATATTTCTGTAATTTTTAGCCTTTGCTTAGTCTCTTTTTTAATTGTTGTTCAATTACAGTTGTCCCAATTTTTCCACTGTTGCTCTCCCTTGTCCCTCCCACAGCCCCCACTCTCAGTCAATCCCCATCCTGTTATCCATTACCATGGGCCCTTTATACATGTTCCTTGACTAGGCACATCCCCCTACTTCACCTGTTATCATTCTCCCACCTCCCCACTGGTTACTGTCAGTATGTTATTTATTTTCATGTCTCATGTTCTATTTTGCTTGTTTGTTTTGTTCATTACATTCCACCTATAGGTGAGAACACATGGTATTTGTCTTTTGCTGCCTGGCTTATTTCACTTGGCATTATACTATCCAGTTCCACGCTGTCATGAAGGGTAGGAGTTACTTCTTTCTTTCTGCTGTGTAGTATTCCATTGTGTAAATGTACCATAGTTTTTTTGATCCACTCATTTACTGATGGGCACTTAGGCTGTTTCCAGCACTGGGATATAGCAAATAAGGCTGCTATCAACACTGGTGTGCATAGATTTTTTTGAATTGGTGTTTCTGGATTCTTAGGGTATAATCCTAGCTGTGGTATCACTGTATCAAAAGGCAGCTCCATCTTTAGTTTTTTTGTGGAAATTCCATACTATTTTCCACAGTGGCTGCACCAGTCTGAATTCCCACCAACACTGCACTGGGGCTCCCTTTCCCTCATAGCCTTGCCAACACTTGTTGTTTATGATTTGTTAATATGGTCATTCTGACTGGTGTAAACTGGTGTCTTGTTGTGGTTTTAACTTTCATCTCTCTGATGAAATCAGTAATGTTGAGCATTTTTTCATATGTCTCTGGGCCCTCTGTATGTCCTCCTTGGAGAAGTGTGTGTGAATGCCCTTTGCTCATTTTTTGTCTTATTTTTATTGTTGTTCAAGTACAATTGTCTCCATTTTTCCACCACCACTTTCTCCCACTCCATCCACTTCCATCTCCCACCCTCAGTCCTACTTCCCTTTGGCTTTGTCCATGGGTACTTTATACATGTTTCTTGATGACCCTTCCCTCTTGTTCCCCTATTATTCCCTCGCCTCCTGGTCACTGTTACTTTGTTCTTTATCTCAATGTCTCTGCTGCATAGTATTCCATTGTGTAAACAAGCAAGCACAATGAAACCAAAGAAATTGAAATAAAGAACAAACTGACAGTTACCAGAGAGGAGCATGGAGAGAGATAATAGGGATGGACTATCAAGGAACATGTATAAAGGAAACATGGACAAAGCCAAAAGGGGTAGGTTTGAGGCTAGGAGGCGGGTGGGGGGTGAGGTGTTGTGGGCTAAAAATGGAGACAAATGTACTTGAACAACAATAGAAAAATCATTTAAAAGCCTCTGTTTATATATTTCTTGTTTGTTTGCTTTGTTAATCAGGTTATACTTAGCTGAGATTATATGGTATTTATCTTTTACCTCTTTGCTTATTTCACTTAGCATAATGCTCTCTAGTTCCATCCATGCTATCACAAATTGTAGGAGCTCCTTCTTTCTTTCTGATGCATAGTATGCCATTGTGTAAATGCACCAGAGTTTTTAGATCCATTCATTTACTGATGGGCACTTAGGTTGCTTCCAGCACTTGGCTATTGTAAATTGTGCTGCTGTGAACATTGGGATCACTGGATGAAAAGTCAGTTCTGAGGCATCTTTAGTTTTCTGAGGCAATTCCATACTATTTTCCACAGTGGCTGCACCAGTCAGCATTCCCACCAACAGTGTACTAGGATTCCCTTTTCTGCATATCCTTGCCAGCACTTACTCTTTGTTGATTTGTTTATGATGGCCATTCTGACCAGTGTGTAGTGCTATCTCATGGTGGTTTTAGTTTGTATCTCTCTGATGGTTAGTGATGCTTAGCATCTTTTCATATGACTATGGGCCCTCTGTATATCCTCCTTGAAAAAGTGTTTGTTCAGGTCCTTTGCCCATTTTTTAATTGGATTATTTGTCTTCCTGGTGTGGAGTTGTGTGAGTTCTTTATATATTTTGGAGACCAAACCATTGTCCAAGGTATCATTGGCAAATGTGTTTTCCCATAAAATTGCTTCCCTTTTCATTTTGCTGATATTTTCTTCAGCTGTACAGAAGCTTTTTATTTTGATGTAGTCCCATTTCTTTATTCTTTCATTTTTATCCCTTGCCCTGAGAGATATATCAGCGAAGATACTGGTGCTTGGGATACCTGAAATTTCCCTGTCTATGTTTTCCTCCAGAAGTTGTGTGGTGTCATGATTTATATTTAAGTCTTTTATCTATCTTGAGTTTATTTTAGTGTGTGGTGTGAAGTGGTGGTCTAGTTTCATTTTCTTCCATGTACCTGTCCAGATCTCCCAGCACCATTTTGCATGTTCCTGTCCAGACATCCTAGCACCATCCATTTTATGCTCCTAACCCCTTTGTTGAATATTAACTGACCATAGAGACATGTGTTTATTTCTGGGCTCTCTGTTCTGTTCCATTTATCTATGTGTCTGTTCTTATGACAGTACCCAACTCTTTTGATTACAGTGGACTTGTAATATAATTTTATATCAGGTATTGTGATCCCTCCTACTTTGTTCTTATTTCTCAACATTGCTGAGGATATTTGGGGTCATTTATAGTTCCATATAAATTTTTGAAATGTTTGTTCTATATCTGTGAAATATATCATTGATATTTTGATAAGGATTACATTGAATCTATAGATTGCTTTGGGTAATATGGATATTTTAATGTTAATTCATCCAATACATGCACACAGTATATGCTTGCATTTATTTTGTCTTCCTTCATTTCTTGTTTTTTCTTAGATTTTATTTACTTATTTTTATAGAGAGAGGAAGGGAAAGAGAAAGAGAGGGAGGGAGAAAAGCATCAATGTGTGGCTACCTCTCATGTGCTCCCCACTGGGGACCTGGGGACCTGGCCCACAACCCAGGCATGTGCCCTGACTGGGAAGTAAATTGGCAACCCCTAGGTTCACAGGCCGGCACTCAATCCTCTGAGCCACACCTGCCAGATCTGTCTTCCTTAATTTTTTTTCTTCAGTATGGTGTGGTTTTCTGAATACAGATCTTTTACTTCCTTGGTTAAGTTTATTCCTAAGTACTTTATTTTTCTTGTTGTTATGGGAAATGGGATTTTTTCCCTTATTTCTGTTTCTGATATTTCAGTGTTGGTGTACAAAGATGCCTATGATTTCTGAATATTGATTTTGTATCCTGTCATTTTGTCTAATTCATTTATTAGGTTGAGGAGCTTCTTGGTGGAGCCTATCAGGTTTTTCATGGGCACTATTATGTCACCTGACAACAACGACAGTTTTTCTTCCTCCTTTCCTCTTTGGATGCCTTTTATTACTTTTCTTGTCTTATCACTGTGGCTAGGACTTCCAATACTATGTTGAATAGAAGTGGTAAAAGTAGATACCCTTGTCTTGTTCCTGATCTTAGGGGGAAGGCTTTTAGTTTTTGCCCATTGAGTATGATGTTGGCTGTAAGTTTCTTGTATATGGTCTAATTATGTTGAGGTATACTCCCTCTATTCCCACTCTTTTGAATGTTTTTATCATGAATGAGTGCTGTACTTTATCAAATGCTTTTTTAGCATCTACTGATATGATCATGTAATTTTTGTCCTTAATTTTGTGTATGTGATGCATTGTGTTTATTAATTTGTGAATATTGTACCATCCTTGCATTCCTGGAATGAATCCCACCTTATCATGGTGTGGGATCTTTTTAATGTATTCCCACATCAGGATTGCCAATATTTTGTTGAGGACTTTACCATCTCTGTTCATCAGCGACACTGGCCTGTAGTTTTCATTCTTTTCTGGGTTTTTACATGGTTTTGAAACTAGCAAAATACTAGCCTCATTAAAAACTTTTGGAGTTTTCCCTCTTCTTGAATTTTATTTTTTGGAATAGTTTGAGGCAGATAGGAGTTAGCTCTTCCCTAAATGTTTGGTAATATTCACCTGTGAAGCCATCCAGTCCAGGGCTTTTGTGTGCTGGGAGGTTTTTTTTTTTCCCCAAGTCATTGTACTTGGTCATTTTATTGCTCTAGTAAAATAAGGCCATAAAGTTTGTGACACTTTTTATTTTTGGTTTTAACTGTCTCACTCTGCTCATACATTTCAAGTTTAAATGCAAGCATAAAATGTTTAGCCACAAATCTAGAGAGCACTTGGGTTTTTTCCCTATGATCACACTAAGAACCATATAAAAAAGAATCATCAGTTACTCCTGCCACACTTTATCTTCCTATCTTCAGACCTAAATTTTCTACAAAGTGTTCAGAATTAATTTTTTTAAAGAACTTTGTGGTCACACAGTCACACACACCACTGTTAACAATGAAACACAATTAAGAAAACTAAAAATGGAAATGCCTTTTGACCCAGCAATACCATTGTTGGAATTATACCCTAAGGATCCTGAAACACCAATTCAAGAGAACCTATGTGCCCCAATATTCATAGCAGCACAATTTACAATAGCCAAGTGCTGGAAGCAACCTTGGTGCCCATCAGTAAACGAGTGGATCAAAAAACTCTTGTACATTTAAACAATGGAATACTACTCAGCAGAAAGAAAGAAGGATCTTCTATCCTTCATGACAGCATGGATGGAGCTGGGAAGCATTATGCTAAGTGAAATAAGTCAGTCAGTGAAGGAGAAATACCATATGATCTCACCTCTAAGTGCAACCTAATCAACAAAACAAATAAGCAAGCAAAATACTACCAGAGACATTTAAATAAAAAACAAATTGACAGTTATCAGAAAGGAGTGGGGAGAGGGATAATAGGGGAAGGGCCATCAAGGAACCTGTATAAAGGACACATGAACAAAGCCCAAAGGAAGTAGGTTTGAAGATGGGCGGTAGGTTTGAGGTGGGGCTCAGGGGGTGTAGTGGGGTGAAAATGAAGACAACTGTTCTTGAACAACAACAAAAGAAAATTAGTAATATTGTACATTTCAAAGAATAGTGAAGCTGAACAGTACATTCACAAATAATTTGGCAATGACAGATTCTGTGCTGTTTACCTCTCATCTGCCATTTATGTACATTCATAGAAAATAATAATGACAACTTCCTGGTAAGTGCTATTATTCCATACCATTTTGTTATAAAGTTTATGAACAGGAATTATTAAAATTGTCATATAAAGAACAAATACTGGTAAGTTGTTAGATTAAAGTAATGTGTTTTCCCTGTTAGAATGAGTTTATTTGGTTTTCTTTACCTTTTGGTCAAAGGTAGAAAAATAGACAGTACTTTAATTATTTTGTATTCTGACTGAGAAAATTTATAAGCAAATACTTTAAATGTATTTCTGTACTCATGACCATCTTGATTTTATGTACTAGTGAGAAAATGACCAACAAAAACTTTAAGAACAAGCTGAAATTTGCTGGAAACTTCCCCCACTTCATTATTAGGGGGAGGAGGAGTCACTTGATAGATTTATCAGACAGAAAGTTGGAGGGTGATTTCTAAGATAAATTGCTTATATTTCTACTTCAGGACTTTCATTAAAAGATAAAATCTAACTTATTTAACAGGAAGAAATCACTCAGTTGATAAGATATTTAAAAACAGTAAGCTCTGGCTGGAGTGGCTCAAAGTTGTGGGTTTGACTCCCTGTCAGGGTACATGCCTAGGTTGCTGGTTTGTTCCCCTGTTGGGGCATGTGTGGGTGGCAACTGATCAATGTTTCTCTCTCACATCTGTGTTTCTCTCCCTCTCTTCCTCTGTCTCTAAAATCAATAAGCATGTCCTTGGGTGAGGATGAAAAAATTAGAACAGGAGTAAACAATTTTATTCAGTATTGATCCCCTGTTGGGGTGCATATGGGAGGTAACCAATTGATGTTTCTCTGTTTCTCTTCCTCTCTCTCTAAAAATCAATAAACATATCATTGGGTGACATGTCCTGCGAGTTTTAATTAATGCTTCAATTCCACTAGCTGTTATTGGTCTATTCAGGCTTTCTACTTCTTCTTGATTCAGTTTTAGAATATTATATGTTTCTAGAAATTTGTCCATTTCACCTGGGTTGTCAAATTTCTTAGCATATATCTGTTTGTAGTAATTTCTGATAATCTTTTGTATTTCTTTGCTATTGGCTATAGTTTTTCCTCTTTCATTTCTGATTTTATTTATTTGGGTACTCTATCTTTTTTCCTTAATGAGTCTGTTTAATGGCTTGTCGATTTTGTTTATCTTTTCAAAGAACTAGCTCCTAGATTTATTGATCATTTGAACTGTTCTTTTAATCTCTGTGTCATTTAATTCTGCTCTGATCTTGGTTATTTCCTTCCTTCTACTTGCTCTGGGCTTTCTTTGTTGTTGTTTCTCCAATTCTCGTAGGCATAGATTTAGGTTGTTTATTTGAAATGTTTCTATCTTTTTTAGGTAGGCCTGCATTGCTATGAACTTCCCTCTTAGGACTGACTTCTGTGTCTGATAGATTTTGGACTCTTGTGTTTTGTTGTGTTTTCATTTTCATTTGCTTCCAGAAACTTTTTGATTTCTTCCTTGATCTCATTCTTGACCCATTCATTGTTTAATAGCATGCCCTCCAGTCTCCATGAATTTGAATCTTTTTGAGTTTTTTCCTTGAGGTTAATTTCTAGTTTCATGCCATTGTGATCCAAATGTTTTTTTTTTTAATCTTTTCTTCTGAGGTGAGTCTCTTGTAGGCAGCATATATGTGTTCTATATTTTCTTATCCACCCAGCTACCCTATATCTTTTGATTAGAGCATTTAATCTATTTACATTTAAGGTTATTATTGATAGGTAGATATCCATTTCCATTTTTTTCCATACTTGTGCTTCTCTCTCTCTTGCTCTCTCTTTTTCTCTCTCTGTATCTCCCTATTCTCCTTTTCATAGCAGTCTCTTTAGCATCTCTTGCAGTGGTGACTTGTTGAAGATATACTCTTTTAGCTTTCTTTTGTCTCAGAAGCTCTTTATTTCACCATCTATTTTTAATGAGATTCTTTCTGGATAGTCTTGGTTGTAGGTCCTTGTTTTTCATTATCTGAAATATTTTGTGCCAACCTCTTCTGGCTTGTAGTGTTTTTGTTGAGAAATCTACTGGTAGATTTATTGGAGCTCCCTTGTATGCTACTTGCTATTTCTCCTTTGCTGTCTTTAAGATTCTCTCTTAGTCTTTAATATTTGGCATTTTAATTATGATGTGCATTGGATTAAGCATCCTTGGGTTCATTTTGATTGAGACCTTCCATGCTTCCTGAACTTACATGACTTTTCTCAACAAGCTAGGGAAGTTTCCTGTAATTATTTTTTCAAAAAGCTTTCTTATTCCTTGCTCTTTTCCTTCTCCTTCTGTATTCCTATGATTTGAATATTGTTGCATTTCACGTTATCTTGAAGTTCCCTTGAACTATCTTCATTTTTTTTTAGTCTTTTATTTTGTTTTGTTGTTTTGTCTGGGTATTTCTTTCTACCTTGTTTTCCAGCCCACTCATTCAGTCCTCTGCTTCCTCCAGCCCATTTTAATTCCTCCTAGTGTATTTCTCTTTTTTCATATTGTATTATTTATTTCTTCCTAGTTAAAGTTCATAGTTTCTATCTCCTTGTTCATGCTGTTGTAGTTCCCACTCAGTACTTTGTAGTTGTCACTGAGTTCCTTGAGCATCCTTATAATCATTTTTTTTAATTCTATGTCAGATGGAGTGCTTGCCTCAATTTCTTTTAGCTTTTTAGCTTTAGCTTTTTAGCTTTGCTTCATTTAGCTTTTTTCCTGGGGATTCCTCCATTCCTTTTGATTTGGGGTTCTTTCTTTGTCTTCCCATTTTAGGTGACCCTTTAGTTTGTTTCTGAATCTCAGGATGCTCTTCTTTGCCTGCCTGTGTTTGTGGGGTGGACTTCTGTGGTAGGAGTTCTGTGGGACTCAGTGGTGCAGTCTCTTTGATCTACTGATCTGGCTGCTCTAGGGTTGCCCTTTATTCAGCTTGTGGGAGCTATCTTGTACTTGGGCTTTGGTTCTTCATGGTTCATTCATTGGTGGGTTCTCCCCTCTGGCTGTCTGACTGGTAGCCACAACTCACACCACATCTTCTATGTTGCTGTTCAGGTGTTGGTTAACAAAGCAATATTACCAGAAAACCAAACCTACGCCAGCAAAAAACAAAAACAAAAACCTACCACACCAGCAATATCCACAGCAACTGAGCAAAGATTAATAAAGGTGGAGAGAGATTAAGAGTATTATAAGATATGAAAATGGTAATATGAGATGAATAAAAGAGTGAAAATTATTTTGAGTGGGAAGAGAGAGGAGAAATAATAAAAGTAGGGAACAGAAACAAGGTGAAGAGAGAGAATAAAATTTAAAATGTAAGTAAAGCAGGGAAGGGTGATGGCAAAAATGGAGTTGAAAAGAGTAGAGTATACTATGAGGTTTGAAGTAAAATTAAAAAGATATTGAACCAATGGGAACAAAATTGCACAAAAAAAAAAAAAACACTGCAGGGTCGATAAGAATGACAGCTGTGTGAAGATTCTTAAAGGGAATACAGAGAGGAAGATGGCGGCGTGGTAGGAGGGAGCACACTCCACTTCCCCCTACACACAGAAGAAAGACCTAGCTGATCAACGGAGGAACAGAGCAAACAGCCAATATTATCACAACATATATGAAAATAGGAGATCATAAATTGTAGCAGACATTGAAAGACCAGACGGTAATGAGACTACTTCAGGATAATAATGGCCCAGGGATCAGTGCTGGTACCAGGGAGGTTGCAGCCCCAGCCCCGAAGCACCAGGGTCTGCCTCAGGGCTCTCAGGGTGGGGGAACTGGGTCAACCGCTCCCTCCCTGGCCAAACAAGGACAGCAGCACCGCTCTGCTGGACCTCTGGTGCCCAGGCCGTGAACTCGGGGGGAAGTGGGCACCCCTCAGCATCCACAGAGTTCACACCCATGAACCCAAAAAAGGTGCTGGCACTCCACAGTGAGCTCCGGAGAGAGTGTTTAAGAGTGCCCAGACCCCAGATCCAGGGCCCTTTGAAGAGGCACAAGACTGGCTCTGGGGAGAACTCAGCCCAGCTGGTACAACCAAAGGCAGCCAGGCCGGTGGCCTGGCCATGCACCCATGGCCCAACCCGGAGAGAGTGTGGTATTGTGGAAGACCCAGAGCCCACAGCCGTGGACATGGAAAAGGGGCAGGCATTGTGTGGAATCCCTGGTGCCCAGGCTGTGAATTTGGGGGAAGTGTGCACCCCTCAGGATCCACAGAGTTCACACCCATGAACCCCGAAAAGGTGCAGGCGCTCCACAGTGAGCTCCGTGCTTAGGAGCGCCCAGATCCCATACCCAGGGCACTTCGGGGAGGCACCAGACCAGCTTGGGGAAGAGAGCATGGCTGCCCTGGGGACAGTGAGCCAAAGGCTAACTGAGTGCTGAACAGGAAGGGAAAAAAGCCATGGCATTCACCTCTCAGCATGCTGAAGCCAGCAAGACTTAAAAACTGGTTTGGCCAGTCTGAAACCAACAAAAGGTCCTTTTATTTTTTTCATGATTTTTTAAAAGTAACTTTTTATTTTTTAATTCTTATGATTTTTATATCTCTCAATTCCTAATGCTTCTATTTCTTTCATTCTAGTGTTGATCCTTCTCCTTTACTTTCCAAATTTATCTCATCTTCCTTCCATCTTCTGCTTTTTTCCTTCTTTTTTTTGAACCTACAAGTAATTGCATAATTGTATTATCATTATTTCATTATTCTTACACTTTTTATTGTAATAGTATTTTGGTATTCCTCTTTTTTTCTGTATAGTCTTCTTTGCTGGGCTGCTTATATTGTATCATTTGATAGGTTTCCCCTGTTATTACATTCATAGTGTATTGCTAATTTACTGTAGTTCATTTGTGTTCCATTAGTACACTACTCAAGGATCTATACTCCCTATTCTTGATATCTAGATCTCTTAGATACTGTCATATGGTTGTTGCTCTAATATTACTGTAAATAATAGCTATTGCATACAATTGTTAATACTTCATGACACCCATCCCAGATCTTAGCCCACTTCACAGTTTCCTGAACTTTATTACTGTAGTGGTTAACTCTATTCTCTCACACACCACATATTTATGACTCTTTTCTCTCACTCTACCTCAGAATCTGACTTTCCACATCCTCACTGTTTCTAGAGCCAACTCACAATCCTCTCCTTCCCAACAAGAGTCTTATCTTCTTTCTATCCTTCCTAAAAAGTGGCTAGTGGGGTAGAAGATCATAATTAACACTATACATGGCCAAAGGATCTCCTATCTCCTCTCTACTGGCTGCTACTGTAAATATCATATAATACCCTCTTGCTGTCTTAAACCATTCTGCCTTACCCCTGCAACTGATCACAAAAAAGAGTAGCTGGAAA
>CM052552.1:37903968-37923249 GCA_028533065.1 Trachops cirrhosus | reverse complement strand
ATGGCTAAAGATAACAGTATTAAAATAAAAAGAGAACCAACCATATGGAAAAACATATTTGCCAATGATACCTCAGACAAGGGTTTAATCTCCAAGATATATAAAAAAGTTACACAACTCCAGTCTAAAAAGACTAGCAACCCAATTAAAAAATGGGCAAAAGACTTGAATAGGCATTTCTCCAAGGAGGACACACAGAGGATTAAGAGACACATGAAAAGATACTCAATATCAGTAGCTGTCAGAGAGATGCAAATTAAAACCACAATGAGATACCACTTCACCTTGGTCAGAATGGTCATCATAAATAAAACAACAAAGAACAAGTGTTGGAGAGGTTGTGGAGAAAAAGGGACCCTAGTATACTGTTAGTGGGATTGCAGATTGGTACAATCACTATGGAAACCAGTATGGAACTTCCTCAGTAAACTAAAAACGGATCTGCCTTTTGACCCAGCAATTCCACTGTTGGGGCTATATCCTAACAACTCTGAAACACCAATCCAAAAGAAAGTATGCACCCCAATGTGCATAGCAGCACAATTTACAATAGCCAGGTGTTGTAAGCTACCTAGGTGCCCTTCAGTAAATGAATGGATCAAAAAACTATGGTACATTTACACAATGGAATACTATGCAGCAGAAAGAAAGAAGGAGCTCCTACTCTTTGCAACAGCATGGATGGAGCTGGAAAGCATTATGCTAAGTGAAATAAGCCAGGCATTGAAAGACAAATACCATATGATCTTGCCTTTAACAGGAACGTAAATAATAAAACAAAGAAACAAGCAAAATGTAGCCAAAGACACTGAAATAGAGGACAGGCTGACAGTGACCAGAGGGGAGAGATAGGGAGGGATGGATGGGTGGGCTGGAATGGGAGTAAAGGATAGAGACTCTACTTGAATAATGATTAAAATAAGAATAAAATAATAAAATAAATAAGAAAGAAACTACAATACAGCAGAAAAAAATTTAAAAAGAGAGATTCTTAAAGGTAAAAAGGAAATAAGAATATTGTACAAAAGAGAAAAGTGATATCTCCAGTAAAGAAAAATGATTTTGAGAGGAGGGGGGAGGAAAACTAATAAGAGTAAGGAGTAGAACCTAGGCTAATAAAGGGAAAATATTAAAATACAATTCCTGATTCAACTGATCAAGGGCAGGGGAAGGCAAAATGGAGTAAGACATGGGGAGAGTATCCCATGGGATTTGAAGTACAAACAAATAGGAATACTGTTGGAGAACAACAACAATAACCATGATATTCTCATCCAACTAGACACAATTTATAAAGGTAGAAAGGAAATGAGACTATTATAAAGGGGGGATAAGAATGTGAGCTGACTTAAGGATGGAAGTATATTTTTGTAAGGATAGATGGAGAAGAAATAGAATAAGGAATAGGAACATTGCATAATGTGGGAAGAAATGAAGTTTACAACAATAAGAAAGGTCAAGAAGAAAGTAAAATGGAGTAAGATCAGGGAAGCATGCTATGTGGGAGTTGAAATAACAATAATATGAAAAATATATAATCTGAATAAAAAGAAT
Source organism: Trachops cirrhosus (assembly GCA_028533065.1). NCBI lineage: Eukaryota > Metazoa > Chordata > Mammalia > Chiroptera > Phyllostomidae > Trachops > Trachops cirrhosus. Next base: position 37,921,695 of record CM052552.1, on the reverse strand, counting down.
AAAAATGAAAAGTCCAAGAGTAGTGAGTTAATTGGAATACAATTGAAGCAAAAGAAGAAATATTAAAAGGCTATGTGAAAGGGAAAAAGAAAGAAAGAGAGAAAGAGAGAGAGAGAGAGAGAGAGAGAGAGAAAGAAAGAAAGAAAGAAAGAAAGAAAGAAAGAAAGAAAGAAAGACAGAAAGAAAGACAGAAAGAAAGAGAAAGAGAAAGAAAAGGAAAGGAAAGGAAAGGAAAGAAAAAAGAAAGAAAAAGAAAACACACAAATATTAAGGAAGATCAAGGTGAAATTCATCTTAGCTGTTGCTGTTCACCTTCTGACTTCTTTCTGGATGTCTCTGGTATTATCAGCTCAAGGTCCCAGGGTGGGTCATCCACCTTCTGGCAACACCATCTGTATCTACTTCACTTGACTCTAGAGGGAGCTTCTGTTGTGATAGAGCAGGTGGGGCCTCTGTGTGTCCTCTGGGAGGCACTGTTCATTCTTCTGGGAAAATTGTGGGTGTGTTTACTGTGCTCCTATACCTCCCATCCTAGTCTGTCCTGGTTTATTTCCAATAATGTATGAATTCTGATTAAATAGCTGTCAGGTTCACAGGGGTGGGGGACCATTTGTGTAAGAGTGTCACCTCTCTCTTGCTTGGTGTAGACCAAGCAGCACTGTGTGTGAGCCAAGGCAGGGTGGAGCCCTGAATACCCCTTGCTGCACCGCTTTCTGAACCTCTTGCTTTGATAGCCTCAGTGAAATAGGGTCTTAGAACCCAGTGTACTAAGGTCCTATTTCACTGTGTGGAATTCAAAATGGGCCCTTTTAGGCTTTCCTCTTACTGTCTTTCTCTTGTGGAAATGCCCCCTGCAGGATTGTTAAACCTGCCTAGACTGTTTTGAAGATCTTTCTCCACCCCACCCACACTCCTGCAGGAGGTGGTGGCTGGCTGCAACCTTTCCTTCCCAGACGTTTAGCTAAGGAAGGGGGCCCAGTCTAGACTAAAATAATCCCAGGTGCACAGTTCCCTGCCTACTACCCTCACAGCACACAGCAGTCCAAACTCACCACTCTGTTCAGCTGCACCAGGCTGGGGTCCAGAAACCACCTCACTTTGCACCCCATTGATCAATCCACCCAGCTCTACTGAGTGGGAGCAAATCACACCCACAATCCTCCCTCCTTGTTGGCAGGGCAGCTGTGCACATGGAATCCCTGCCCAGCATGCCTTAGCTTCCCTTTTAAAAATGTCTCTCTGGGTGTTCACACTACAATGCCGAGCCACTGTCTGGCTTTCTGCACACTCCACCTCTCCAAAAAGTCAGGAGTCTGTCACAGCCAGCCACAACCCTCCTCCTCTTCCACCAGATCCAGGTGCCAACAGCATCTTTCTCACTCTCTGGCACTCTCCTAGTTGGCATCCAACACCACATCTATGGGTGTGCCACTAGCTCTGTGTGTGTGTGTGTGTGTAGCCTGGTTCTTCCTGATGACTTTGTGTATCCAAGTTGCTCCTGGACCAGGTCTGGGAAGTCCCCACCCTGAGAGGGGAAGGAGCCACTAGGCTGCTATCTCTGACCAGGCTCTCCATGGAGGTTTGGCAACACAGCTGCTTTTGACATGTTCAGGGACTTTCCCCTTCCACCTACAAAACCTCCTTACCACCCGTTTTGAAGTGTCCTCTGTACTCTTTGGCTTCCAAACTTCATATCAGCTAAGATTTCATTTACTGTTCACTTTATTTTTTCAAAAGATCAGCTAAGTGTCCAAGTTGGGTGCAAGAGCAAGTGGACTCAGCTTCCACCTAGTTGACCATCATATTCCAACCTTGCTTATTCTTTTTGAACCAGAGATGACAATTTCATTCCATAAAACATAAATCTTATGGAATGAAAGTCTACTAAACTTTAGTCTCCAGTAGGCCCACCGAGGTCTCGAGATAAAGTTGCTTAGTCCAGAGGGAAGTGCAGTGCACTGGCTTAACTAGGATTGTATGTGCATTCTGGGAAAACAAACCACACTAAGAACCCACTTTGACAGGTGCTGTGCTAGTTTCCCAACTAAACAACACTGAGTAAAGGTGACTAAGTGCTAATCCTTCAGTCCAAAGACTTCCTCCTAACATGAACTTAGGTTTTCATGGTAAAGGGTGTGGAGCCTGATGCAGCAGGGTAAGCTGGGCTTAACAACCTGATTTCCTAAGGCTCACCCAGGTTTTCCTGAAGCCCGTTTACTCAGGTGAGTATTGGATCCCCTGAAATTTTTCTGGAGATGTCATTCCCAGGGGCAGCAGTCTTAAAGTTCAGTCCCAGGGAACCCAAATTGATTTTCTGGTCCTAAGGAATTTGAGCCTAGAGTAGCTCTGGTCTACTCTGTACCAGACTACATTGCTATCCTTGAGGGTTCATATCCTGCATACACAGAGGGGACTATAAACTCCCCAAAGTCCTTGGACTAAAGGTTCTTGGGCCTGTTCTAAACTTTCACCCTCTCGTACAGAGGTATTCTTCCTCTTGGGGGAAGTGCCAGACCACAGATTCCTTTTTAGAACCTCAATTTCTGCAGGCATCTAGCAAAGATACTATGTGGCCTAATGTCCATTCTCCTAAAGGAGTCTGATATTTCATTAGAATAGAAGATCTTGTAGAGTTGAGGAGCTATCAGAAGTTATTCCAAGAGCAGGAAAAGAGGAGATGGAAGCATTTCCTTTATGTACAGAGCTCCCATAAATTATAAGTCCACATTTGCTGAAGCAGGTTGTTATCCAGCATTTCTTCTGGATACCAGCCAGGTCATTATGCCTACCTCCAAGAAATCATAAGGTTTAAACTCTTTGATGAGATAAAAATAAAGGGATAAAACCAGTTACCATGTTACTTCACACTCAGTGCCACACAGAGTTAGACTTCAGGGATCACAATTCAGCCCACAGAACATTTTAATCATTTTTAATGAAATATTTACTTCTATACTGCTGGATTGTCAGCTAAAATCTGTCCTTGGAGAACTCACAGCTTAGTAGGGAAAACAGACATAAACAAAAGAGCTGCAATATGATGTTGTATGAAGCACAGAAAAATCCCAGAACTAAATGTTGTTCATTATGTTAGAAGGCCCAAAAATGCCTTTCCGGAGACGAGAACACCCAAAGTTTTTTGAAAGATGAAGGCAGACAAGGAAAGAAGAAGAGTCTGAGCAATGGAAACATGTTAACTGTCCCAGAAAAATATTGCTGGAGCCTGGGATAAGATGAAGTTAGGGAGAAATGCAGCTGAAGAAGTAGGTAGGAAGCACATCAAAATGCCAGGCTAAGCAACTTGAACTATACGGATTAGGAAAGTGAAAAGCCACCAGGGAGACTCAAAACATTGTCCTGTTTTTTTAATATGTTATTGTTTTCATTCATTCTTTGCAGTGAAATGGCATGACCACATCATTTTGTGTAGGTAGACTGCATGGAGGGGATTTTAGGGGCATGGTGAGACCAGAAACAGAAAGAAAAGACTGAAGATTACTGAAGTAATGTCTGAATGAGAGATTACAAAAGCTTGGACAAAGAAGTAGCATGGGTATAAAAACAGCACATTTTAAACAAATATTAGGATAGAATAGACTTGGTGAATATTTGGCTTTGGGGAGCAGGAGAGAGGAGGAATGATGGTTACATTTCTGTCCTAAGAACTTCGGATAGATGGTGTTGGCAACAACTGGAAATATGAGAGGTGGAGCAAATTTGGGGGCAGCTGGGATGAGAACAGTTCTATTTAGACATACTGAGTTTGAGTACTCTGTGTAATAGAGATGTCCTGCAGATAGTTGGACAGATGTTTCTGAAGTTCTCAAGCTGTTTCAGGATTACAAATACATATATTTAGAAGTTATAAGTGTGTAAATGATAGTTCATATTGTGGGATTACATAAAATAACCAAAGCAGAAGGTATACATTGATTGCAGAAGATAGTCAAGAAAGTGGCAGGTAATTTATAAGGGGAGGAGAAAATAATCTGAGATAAATGATCAGAGATAAGAGAACTAGGAGAGTGAGGGATTAAGAAAGTTAAAAATGAGGATAGAAATCAAGGAGAGAGTAAAGGGAAAACAGATGCAAAATATTCTGAAAGTAACATAGAACTTGGCAATGCATCAACTTTTTCCTATTCCATTTCTCTTATAAGCAGATATGATACTGAGTTTCAAGTTTGGATGATTAGAAGAGTAATGGTATAATTAACAGAATTAAGAATACATGAAGAATAAATAGCTTGGAGGAAAGCTGATGAGTTTTATTTGAAATATACTAAATTTGAGATGCAGTCAGGACATTAAATCTAGGAAGAAAGCAAAATATAGCCAAAGACACTGAAATAGAGGACAGGCTGACAGTGATCATATGGGAGAGGGGAGGGAATTTAAGGGGAACTTCAGGGGAGAATGGGAAGGGTTTACAGGAGCAAATATAAAGGACATATGGACAAAAACTAGAGGTATTGGAAATGGGAGGGAGGAGGGGAGGAATGGGTGGGTTGGCTGGAATGGGAGTAAAGGATAGAAAGTGTTCTTGAATAATCATTAAAAATAAATTAGAAAAAATAAAAAATAATAAAAAATCTAGGAAGCAGTTTGGAATCTGAGACAATCTCAGGAGAAAGATCAAGATTGGAAGTAAATATTTGGAAATCATCTATAATATAGATTCTATATGAAGGTATTAGTGGAACCCATGAAATTATCAAGGAAGAGAATATCAAAAGTAAAGAGGAAAACAAAACATGCAAATGGCCAAAAAGCACGTGAAAATGTGTTTGAGACTGGGTTATTAGGTAAGTGCAAATCAAAACACAATGAGAAACAACTTCACACCCACTGTAATCAAAGACTAACAATAATAAGTGTTGATTAGGATGTGGAGAAAATTGAATCCTCCTACATTGATAATAGGAATGTAAAATGGTGCAGCTGCTTGAAAAAGTCAGGCATTTTTTTGTGGAAAACAGTTTGGTATTTCCTCAAAAAAAAATTAAACATAGAGTAGCCATATGATCCAGCAATTTCACTCCTAAATATCTACCCAAGAGAAATGAAAACATGTCTGAACAAAAACTTGTACAGAAATATTCATAGCAGCATTATTTATAAAAGCCAAAGGGGAAAACCCAAGTGTCCATCAGCTGATAAATGGATAAACAAAATGTGGTATATCCATTCAATGAAATATTATTTAGGCATAAAAAGGAATAGGACTTTATTAAAAGTCCTATTTAAAATACATGCTCTGTGAAGAACATTGTTAAGAGAATGAAAAGAGAAACCACAGAGGGGTAGAAATATTTGCAAAATACATATCTGACAAAGGACTTGTACCTAAAATATACAAAGAACCCTTAAAACTCAACAATAAGAAAACAAAGAATTGCTCTGGCTGGTGTGACTCAATGGGTTGAGTGACAGCCTGTGAACCAAAGGGTTGCTGGTTCGATTCCCAGTCTAGGTACACGCCTGGGACGCAGGCCAGGTCCCCGGTAGGGGCCCCCATGATAGGCAACTGTACATTGATGTTTCTCTCCCTCTTTCTCCTTCTCTTCCCCTCTAAAATAAATAAAATATTTTTAAAAAGAAAACAAGCAATCAATTTAAAAATTAGAAACAAATCTGAACAGATACTTCACTAAATATATACAGCCCTGGCTGGTGTGGCTTGGTTGGAGTGTTGTCCCATGCTCCAAAAGATATATTCCTAGGTTGTGGGTTTGATCTGGTCAGGCAAGTAGGCAAGTGATCTATAGTTCTCATACTGATATCTCTCTCTCTCTCTCATCTGCATCTCTATCTCTCCCCATTCCTCTCTTTCTAAAATCAATAAGTGTATCCTTGGGCGAGAATTAAAGAAAGATATACAGATAAATAAACATATGAAAAGATGCTCCACATTGTGTGTCACTAGGGAATTGCAAATTAAAAGAACAATGAAGTAGAATTATGCACCTATTAGAATGGCTAAAAGTCAAACAACTGAAAACACTAAATGAAAGCAAGGATGCAGAACAACAGGAATTCTCTCATTCACCACTGGTGGGTATGCAAAATATACAGCCACTTTGGATGACAGTTTGGTATTTTCTTACAAAAGTAAGCAAAATTTTACCATATGATCCAGCAATCTCACTCCTTGTTATGTACCCAAAAGTTTTAAAAACTTAGGTCCACACCAAAACCTCCTCATAGATATTTATAGCAGCTTTATTAATAATTGCAAAAACATGGAAGCAACCATGATGTCCTTCAGTAGGTGAATGCATAATAAACTGTGGTATATGCAGATAATGAAATGTTTATTCAGCACGAAAAAGAATTGATCTATCAAGCTATGAAAAGACATGGAAGAACCCTAAATGTATTTTACTCAGTGAAAGAAGCCAATCTGAAAAGGCTACATACTGCATGATTTGAACTGCATGACATTCTAGAAAACATAAAAGCATGGAAACAGTAAAAAGATCAGTGGTTGCTAATGTTCTGGATGAGAGAAACACTGCACTAAAAATCCTGTGTTCTAGCCCTGACCAGATTGCTCAGTTGGTTGGAGCATTGTCCCTTACACCAAAAGGTTGAGGATTCGATCCTTGGTCAGGGTGTGTACAGGAGACAACTGATTGATGTTTTTCTCTCACATCCCTCTTCTCTCTGACTTCTCTCTTCTCTCTCTTCTCTCTCTCTCTCTCTCTCTCAAATCAGTAAACATACCTTTGCTGAATTTTTCAAAAGTCCCATTTTCTAACTACTCATGAAAACTATTCTCTATTATATTTAAATGGCATTATGCTTTTGTGAAAACCCATGGAAGTGTACAACACAAAAAGTGAACCCTAATATAAACTATGAACTTCATTTAATGATGCTATATCAATACTGATTTATCAGTTGTGATGTACCACACCAAAGCAAGATGTTAGCGGGGAAAACTATGATCAAGAGAGAGGAGAGGGGAATATATGGGAACTCTGTGCTGTGTACTGAATTTTCTGTAAGCCTAAAACTGCTTTAAAAATTAAGTCTATTAATTAAACAGAAAAGTTAAAGACAGGATGAAGTACTAGTATATGTTACAACATGCATGACCTTGGAATCATTATGCTAAGTGAGAGAAGCCAGTCACAAAAGACTACATATTGCATGATTCTATTTAAATAAAAGGTCCAGAGTAGGGAAATCTATGGAAACAGAAAGTAGATTAGAGATTGTCTAAGGCTGAGGGGAATTAAGGAGAAATGGAGAACAATTGCTAATGGCTATGGGGTTTCTTTGTGGGTTTTGAGAATGTTCTAAAATTTATAGTGGTGATAGATACACAACTCTGTGAATATATTAGAAACCAATTTAAATGAATGAATTATATAGTAGTTGTATTATATCTCAAAAAGCTTCAAAAATATTAATGAATTGGGTATATCAATTGAATGGATAATTTTCTAGGAAACAGGAAATTGGAATTACAAAGAAGTAGAAAACATGGGTGGAAACTATGCAGTTAAGAAATATTTCCTCCAATGATTACGATAGTGCCAAGATAGTTCTTTGAGCAAATTTTTTTAACTTAAAAGGAACAAATAATTTCCATGCTCTAAAAGTAGTTTCCATTGTAAATGAAAATAAGAACATAAGCTCCATTCATTTTATAAAACTAAAGTTATCCTAACCACAAAACATGATGAACACACATAAACACACAGAGAAAGAAAACTGAAGACTAATGTCAGTTACAAGTGTAGATGCAAAATAAAATATAGCAAACCAAACCCAGCAAAGCAAAGCGAATACTATACCATGAGAAAAGAAGGATTATTCCAGTAGTGCAATTTAATATTAGGAAATCTAGACATACTGTATAGTTCATCACAAGTAGCTGAAGAAAACATTTATGAGAGACAAAAATTAAACTTTTTTTATTGTTTTTCAAGTACAGTTGTCTCCATTTTCCCATCTCCCTTCTCCCTGCCCCACCCATCCCCACCTCCCACCATTGATTCTACTCCCTTTAGCTTTGTCCATATGTCCTTTATACATGTTCCTTGATGACCCTTCCCCTATTTTCCCCATTAACCCTCTCCTCCATCCCCTCTGGTTACTAGCAGTCTGTGTTTTTTTTTTAAGATTTATTTATTTATAGACAATAAGGAAGGGAGGGAAAAAGAGGGAGAGAAACATCAACGTGTGGTTGCCTCTCATGCCCCCTACTGGGGACCTGGCCTGCAACCCAGGCATGTGCCCTGATGTGAAATTTAACAGGTAACCCTCTGTTTCACAGGCTGGGGCTCAATCCACTGAGTCACACCAGCCAGGGCTGGAAGTCTGTTCTTTATTTCAATGTCTCTAGTTCTATTTTGTTTGCTTATTTGTTTTGTTGATCAGGTTCCGTTTATAGGTGAGATCATATGGTATTTGTCTTTCACTGCCTGGCGTATTTCACTTAGCATAATACCCTCCAGATCTATCCATGCTGTCACAAAGGATTGAACAGAGCTTCTTCTTTCTTTCTGCTGTCTAGTATTGCATTGTGTAAATGTACCATAGTTTTTGATCCATTCATTTACAGATTGGCACTTATGTTGCTTCCAACATTTGGCTATTGTAAATTGTACTGCTAGGAATATTGGGGTGCATAGGTTCTTTTAAATTGATCTTTTAGGATTCTTAGGGTATAAGACCAGCCCTCAAATTGCTAGGTCAAAAGAAATTTCATTTTAGTTGAAAGACAAAAATCAATATCTTAAATTTCTTTTTTAAAGTTCCTTAAGAAAATATGAAAAAATATGTATACTAGGATAGAAAATTGGGCAAAAAAGTAAAGAAAAAGTTCAGTTTCACTAGTTATCAAGTAAATGCAAATTTTAAAATAAGATACTAATTGTTTCCAATCAAATTGGCAAAAACAGTGATATCAAAGATTCAGACAAACAGGGCTTGCACATATTCTGCACCTAAGATGAGAATTATTTTAGGGCTAATTAGCAATGCCACATCAAAAGCCTTAAAAATGGGCATACATATGGAACCAACAATTAAATAACTAGGAATTTATTCAAAGGAAGCCATCAAAGACCATCACAAAGACTTAAGCACAGAATTCTCATCTTTGTGTTTTTTGTTGCAGGGAAAAACAGAAATAACCTAAATGTCCAATTGTAGTGAGTTGGACAAATAACTTGTGGTACTTTCATACAATGAAATGTCATGTGAACACTGAAGTTTAGAAGAATAATGAACTTAAAAGAATGCTCAGATTATATTAAGTAAAAAGCTTGTGGAAGAATATATAGAATATAGAGAAAATAAGACTGAATGAGTGTAATAAAATGTTAAAAGTGATTATCTGTCTGGTAAGAATATGGGTGACTTTTACATTGTTTTCACTTTCCTCTTCTTGTGTATCAGTATTTTCTACATGGTCTGTAAGAAAAATATATTACTTTGCTAAAGAGAATTTTAATTTAAAAGTTCCCTTTATTTATTTATTTTTAAAGAAATTTCTTTTTTATATATTTTTATTTTAATTGTTGTTCAAGTGCAGTTTTCTGCCTTTTACCCCCATCCCAGCCCACCCCCCAGCCCTCCCCACCTCCCTCCTGTTTCCACCCCCCTTGTTATTGTCCATGTGTCCTTTATACTTAAATGTCTATAATTTTAACTCAAAAGTTCCACTTCTACAAATTTATCCTTATAAGCATACTCTCTATGAATATTTATGTACATGAACAAAAATTATTATAATAGCAAAAGAAAAAAGACCAACTAAGTATCTAGCAATAGTAATTATAAAGCATGATAATAGCTATCACTGTAGCTATAGGATGCAATAATGGGCAACCATTAACAATCATGAAGTAGAAGAATATTTAAATACATAAAAATTCAGTGAAAGGAGAGATTATAAAACACTAAATATAATACAAAGCCAATTTTTAAAAAAATTTGCAGAAAAAGACTAGAAGGAAATATACCAAAAAGAACATCAACTATGGTTCTCTCTAAATGATAAGACCACAGGTGATTTATTTTCATCTTTCTACATTTTACACTTTTTCCCAAGGTCCCTAATTATAAATTCCAGAAAAAATTTTGTTTGCATTTGAAGAGCAAGGAGAGAAGAAAGGTAGAACAACATAAAAATAAGTTGAAAACTCTGGAAACCAGATGTTAAAAATGGTTAATTCTTATTGGTAGGAACATGGGTGAAGGTTACTTTTGTGGGTATGATTTTGTATGATTTTTATTTTCAAAAAATAAGAACGATAAGTAAAACCAAATGAGAGATATTTCTACTCATTGGTTCTGGAACGGTGGGGACATGTTTGATCTTTTGTCCCTCACACTACGGGAGAGCCCAGCAGGTTTCTGGAATGCGAGAGTGCATTCATGGCCACTGCTTTCCTCGCCTGGTCTCTGGGGTTGAACATGGGAGAACTACCAGTGAAATAATACAATGATGTTAGTCTCTCCACTCCACTTCATGCCTGGGAGGCCCTCAGGCTGTACCAAAAGCCCCCATCAGGGTAATGTACATCTAGGTCTTCAGAACCACCAGTCATGTGGAATCTCCAGTCAGAAGCATCTCTTCCCTGCCATGGCCCACTTATGCCATTTTCCCCCTGCTTCTAGACTGTGAGCTACTGGAGGGCCATAGTGTGGTTTATGTCAAATCTTGCATTTGTGCCTCAAACATAGCACGTGCATAAAATAGAGTAGACATTCAATTAATGTCTATGAGCCCTTGAAAAGTAGGCAAGTATGGGACAGCACCTTGACTCTTGACGTAAGAGTAGAGGAACAAGAATATCGGCAACCCAGAAGCATTTCGTCCTCATAGGAAAGCATAATGCAACCCAGGGCTTAGGCGCTGCTTGTAGAGTACAGGATTGCAGTAGTTTCAAGTGTAAGATCGCCACCTAGTGGAATGAAGTTTGCATGGGCAGTGATGAAAGTGGATCAAAATCAAAGTGAAATGTTTGAAACGCATCTTTGAAAAGGGGGTTGGGTGGGAGGGTGTGGTGGAGGGAAAATGGAGACAACTGTACTTGAAAAACATTATTTTGTAAAAAAAATAAAAATAATACCCTCAAAATCATCACAATAAGTGGAACAGTGGGGACCGGATGAACTGTCTGTGTAAGGAGATGGCAGCATTAAGTGAATATGGCATCAATATACAAATTTACCTTTGATGCGATAGGTTTCCTTTGTTTCAAAGTAAAGGAACACACCCCATCTCGTTGCCAAAGGCTTATAAATTAACCATAAGGATCAAGTTTCATAATACTTACTCAACGTGCTCCTGGTATACTATGATATTCCCAGAACCTTAAAGTTATTCAACAATTTCAGCATTATTTCTCTTACTTGGTGGGGAGATAAGGGAATTTGTTTATCATGAAGAGTATGTTAAGTGAGAAATTACCTTTAAGATTTCATACAATGAAATGTATAAAAAAATAAACTTTTTCATTAAAACAAATGAGCCCTTTAAATATTTGTTGTGTGTCCCAAGCCACAGAGTAGTGTTTTAGAAAAAAAAAAAAAAAAACTTTTAGGATCAGAAAACTGAGGTCAAAATTTTGCAGTTCTTATATTACCCCCTTCGAACATAAGCCAAATAGTGGCTGTCAAACTGAGCACAGGGAAATGACACAATTTCCTCTAACATCAGAGTAAAATGTGGCCCAATTGCTCAAGCTCACACCTACCAAGCCTGAAAGTATGTGTGGGTTAAATAGCTTAAACTTGGTCTGTGTCAAGTGGTGCTCTTTATTTTAATGTAATAAACTAGAGGCAGTCAGTCTAGACTTGGAGCTTCATAGAACCACATAGACTTCATGATGGCAAGTGTACTATACTATACACAATTTGAGAAGGCCCTTCTAGATAAGTACTGTTGAAGGGCAAGGCACAGGATCATTTTTTTATAGGTAGCATAATTAGAAAGTCTGTGGAACTTAAGAGATAACACTTCACTTGCCTCTAAACCCCATCACAATAACAGAGCTTACAATAAAGTGGGACAACCTCCATAACACCTTTCCTCTAGATTGTTGCAAGTTTATGACCAAACACTCTGTATTCACTTGTCCTTATTTAGCCAAACCTGCACATTTTTGTCATACTAATATTTGTAATGTCTAACTCTGGATATTTCATATTTATTCTCCAACCCCTGTTCAAAAACCTTCAAATTCTCTAAACTGGCTACTGAAAAAATTTCAACAACTCAGTATAGTATAAAAAATGTGGCCCCAACCTAATTTCCCAAACATGTTTGATATAATTCTTCCATGATAAGCCTGTGCTCCAGCCAACAAAATTGCTCACTGTTAGCAGAGATCAAAGATGGTAGCAGAGTATGTAGAAGTTACACTCCCCTCCTTCCATAAACAAACTGAAATTACAACTAAAATATAGAACAATCAACCTGAATAACCAACTGAAGACTAGCTGAACAGAAGTCTTATAACCAAAGATTTACATAAGAAACCACATTGAGACTGGTAGGAAGGGCAGAGACATGACAAGGGCTGCCCTGCTACTATAGGCAGAGGGATATCTCAGTTGCAAAGGTTCCTCCAGAGGAGCAAGGAGTCTCAAACCCATGCTAGGCTCCCCAGCCCAGGATATAAGAGCCAGAAAGGGGACCTACATAACCTCTGGTGCTGAAAATCTGAGGGGATTCTGACCATTAGGGAGAGATAGCAGTCTGCTAAAGACACAGACAACCTCTTAAAGGGCCAGCACACAAAATGTAGTTCACAGCCACTTACCCTGAGATTTAGTGGAGGGAGAGTGGAGCTGATGAGAGTCATGTTAGGGGAGAAAGGATTTGTGGTTCTGGGGAGAGAGCTGAAGGGAGGGCTGCCAGGGCCCCTGTGCTGAGTATCTCTACCACACCACAGATGTCATCTTCCTTGGGCAGAGCACTCCCCTCCTTACAATCAGCCTAGGGGAATGCAGTAGCCCCATCCTGCAGACCCTGTCACTCCTCCCTGTGGAGCTTATGCCCTATGAAGGAGTCAGCTGCCTGGGCCTGAGGTATAGAGATCTGCGCAGACAGAGAAGGGTCAATAACTGAGTTTTGTAGTCCTGGGGCAGGGGCCATTACCCTTACATTACTGAGAGCCTGATTAGCATCTCCCCTATATGGGAAATATACTAGCCCAACCCTTTGGAGTCATGGTGGCCCCACCCTCTGCACTTTGGTTGGCTCTCCCTGTCAATTTCAGGCTCACAAGGAGGTCTGGCCAGAATCCAGGACAGGCTGAGTTGTGTGGTTCTAGGACTGGGGCCATTTTTCTCTCACATGCTTAACCAGTGCAAAGCTCTGTCTTCACATGGCCAAATTGTGGTCTGTGGGCACTTGAAAGTTGGCAGCTAGCCTTGGTGTACCCTGGGACTTTTGCTTAGTACTCTTAAATATGGCACTGACACCAACTTTGAACCTGTATCAATCAGGTGAATACCACTTACCCCATACCTGGTAACTCATTGAGAACCTACCTTATACAATTCAAGTGCCACTAGAGGCTCTTTCAGTGACTGAGCCTAATATACAGCCAGCAAGTGGATGCAGGCAGAGACAGAAGGAGGCAGATCTCAGGGTGCCTTAGGCCTTTTGTTGACATGCCCCCAACTTGGTGCTGGTAAAAACTGGCCTTGGTGAGCAACTTAGTTTTTTCTCACACACATATAGGCTTTGCAGGAGCAGACACAAATTGTGGATAACATTGTAGCTCCAAACAGTTTGCCCAGGGCCGGTCACACACAGGGTCTGATATTGTTCTGCACCAGAGTCCATCCCAAGAGGTCCCAGAACCAACACACCCAGTGCCAACATTAAGACAACATCAGAAAAAGATCCAAGTAAGGGGTTTCAAAAACCTATATACATCAATGGATAGATCTTCCAGACAGAAAATCAACAAGGAAACAGTGGTCTTAAATGACAAAAATAGACAAGATGAATTTAATTGATATCTTCAGAACATGTCACCCCAAAGCAATAGAATATACATGTTTTCAAATACAAATAGAGTATTTTCTAGAATAGACCACATGTTAGGATACAAAATAACTCTCAATAAGTTTAATAAGATTGAATTATATCAAGTATCTTCTCTGACCATAATGTTATGAAACAAGAGATCAATCACAAGAAGAACACTGAAAAATACACAAAAAAGGAGGCTAAATAACATGTCACTAAACAACGAATGGGTTAATAATGAGATCAAAGAAGAAATCAACAGACAGCTGGAAACAAATGAAAATGAGAACACAACAACCAAAATCTATGGGACAAACAGAAAGCAGTCCTAACAGGGAAATCCATAGCATTACAATCCTACTACCCCCCCCGCCAAAAAAAAAAGAGAGACAAGAAAACTCTCAAATAAACAATTTAACCTTACACTTGAAGAAACTACAAAAAGAACAACAACTGAAGTCTGAAGTGAGTAGAAGAAAGGAAATGATAAAAATCAGAGCAGAAATAAACAAAACAGAGGCTAAGAAAATAATATAAAAGATCAGTGAAACCAAGAGCTTGTTCTTTGAAAAAATAAACAAGATTGACAATTCTTGAAAGAAAAAAAGAGGACTCAAATAAATAAAATCAGAAATGAAATGGAAAAGTAAAAACTGACACTATAGAAATGCAAAGGATTATAACAAAATATTATAAACAAATATATTCCAACAAATTGGACAATCAGGAAGAAATGGATAAATTCCTAGAAATATAAAATCTGACAAAACTGAATCAAGAAAATATAGAAAATCTTAACAGAACAATTACAACAAGTAAAATTGAAACAGTAATCAAAAAACTTCCAACAAACCAAAGTCCTAGAAAGAATGGCTTCACAGGTGGATTTTATCAAATATTCAAAGAAGAACTAACACTTATCTTTCTCAAACTATTCCAAAAAATTCAAGAGGAAGACTCTCAAGCTCATTTTACAAGGCCAGCATTATTCTAACTCCAAAACCAGAAAAAGACACTACAAAAAAAGACAATTATAGTCCAATACTTCTGATGAACATAGATTAAAAAATCCTCAACAAAATATTAGCAAAATGAATCCAGCAATATATTTAAAAGATTATACACTATGATCAAATGGAATTTATTCCTGAGATGCAAGCTTGTTACAAGATCCACAGATCAATTAACGTGATGTACCACATAAACAAAATGAAGGATGAAAATCATATGATCATATCAATAGATGCATAAAAGGCATTGGACAGAATCCAGCACCCATTTATGATAAAATATCTCAGCAAAGGGGGAATAGAGGGAACATACCTCAACATAATGAAAGCCATGTATGGCAAACACACAGCTAACATCATATACAATGGGCCAAACTACAACAGAAAATGTCCCCCTCTCAATTCCCCACATCACTAAGCAAACAAATTCAAGTAACTAGTAAAAGCAGAATACTACTGGGAAAGGAACAAAAAAGGAAGAAAAACATGCAAAAGCTGAGCTGAGGCAGTGTAAAAGGAAGATCTAAAGATCAGTGTTGAAAAGACATAGCTCTGAAAAACCAACACTTACTGTAAACATATGGAAATCAGTTCAGGACTTTGAAGCTTGTGTTGCACTGAGGGGAGACACACCAACAACAACTTCAAACCCAGTTCAACTCCTAACCAGGTTAACTCAATACGCTACTCTAAAGAGCTGGCAGGGGGAAACATGTATCCATTTCCAAGCATGAAAACAATTTACTTAGTCCCTACAGTCCTACACAAGATGTTTGGCTTCAAACAAAAAGATATTAAGCCACAAAAAGCCCAGAAAAATCACACTCTCAAAAACCAATGCAATAATTGGAACCACAATTTGATATGATACAGATATAGGAGCTATCAGACAAAGAAATTTAAATGATTATAACAAATATGTTAAAGGCTGGAATGGAAAAGGTGGACATCATACAAGATCAGCCGAAAACTGAATCAGAAAAACACAAACTCTAAGAAACAGCCAAATGGAAATGATAGAAATGAAAAACACAGTAGTAGAGAGAAATAATCTCTTCAATGGGCTCATCAGTAATTTCAACACAGACAAAGAAAGAATCAGTGAACTTGAACATCACTCAATAGAAATTACACAAATTGAAACACAAAGAGAAAAATTAGAAATTAAAAAATATAAAAGAATCACCAAGATAATATTAAAAAGTCTAATATGAGTATACAGTGATCCCTCACCTATCGTGGGAGTTACGTTCCAGAGACCCCTGCAATAGGTGAAAATCTGCAAAGTAGCAGCGTTATATTTATTTCATTATTTATATACACTTTAAGGCTATGTAAATCTTCCCACACTCCTATAAACATTTTCCACACTTTTATAAACACTTCATATGCTCTTAAACAGTTTCTACACTCTTATACCTACATAATTTTAACAACATATAAAATTCTATATGGGTACTCACCAGTGAAGTGTACAGTCGTGTTATAGTGAGGGATGCCTGTAATTGAAATTCCAGGCAAAGAGAGGATAAGAGATTATTTTATTTTATTTTATGAAAACATAGGGATGAGATCCAGCCAAGAGGAAGGGGTAGGCAGAAACACTTTGCTTCCTCACAAAACCAAAAGGAGGATAACAACCAATCTAAAATCAATAAACAATCAGAATCTCCAGAAAATCAAACAGCATGGAACTCTGAGAACCAAGGAATTAAAGAAAAAATCAACCAGAACAACCAGACTGGTGCCCCAAGACAAAGAAATATAGCCCAAATGAAAGAACAGAGCACAACTTCAGAAAGAGAATAAAGCAATGAGGAGATAGCCAATCTATCTGATGGAGAATTTAAAGGCCTGGTAATCAAAATGCTCACAGATCGGATTGAGCTTGGTTGAAAAATGAAAAAAAAAATGAAAGATACCCAAAATGAAATAGAGCAAAATATTCAAGGAACCAACAGTGACAGGAAGGAAACCAGGACTCAAAGCAACAATTTGGAGCAAGAGGGAAAAATAAACATCCGACCAGAAAAGAATGAAGAAACAAGAATTCAAAAAAGTGAAGAGAGACTTACAAAACTCTGGGACAACCTGAAATGTTCCAATATCTGAATTATAGGAGTGCCAGAAGGAGAAGAACAACAGCAAGAAATTGAAAACTTATTTAAACACATAATGAAGGAAAACTTCCCCAATATGGTGAAGGAAATAGACTTCCAGGAAGTCCAGGAAGCCCAGAGAGTCCCAAAGAAGTTGAACCCAAAGAGGAACACACCAAGGCACATCATCATTAAGTTACTCAAGATTAAACACAAGGAGAGGATCTTACAAGCAGCAAGAGAAAAGGAGAGAGTTACCTACAAAGGAGTGCCCATAAGTGCATCAGCTGATTTCTCAAAAGAAACCTTACAGGCAAGAAGGGGCTAGAAAGAAGTATTGGAAGTCAGGAAAGTCAAGGACCTACATCCATGATTACTCTATCCAGCAAAGCTCTCATTTATAATAGAAGAGCAGATAAAGTGCTTCCCAGATAAGGTCAAGTTAAAGGAGTTCATCATCACCCAGCCCTTATTATATGAAATGTTAAAGGGGCTTATTCAAGAAAAAGAAGACAAAAATATGAACAATAAAATGACAACAAACTCACAACTATTAACAAATGAACCTAAAAGAAAAGAAAAACAATGAAAACAAAAAGTAAGCAAACAA
>CM052552.1:37884451-37903468 GCA_028533065.1 Trachops cirrhosus | reverse complement strand
ATGTTCATGTCTTCCTCATGGATTCCTCCCTTGACCATTATGAAGTGTCCCTCTAGGTCTCTTTTTATGGCCTTCGTTTTGAAGTCTATTTTGTCAGATACAAGTATTGCTACCCTGGCTTTTATTTCCTGTCCATTTGTCTGGAATATTTTTTTTTCCAACCCTTCACTTTCAGTCTGTGTAGGTCTTTTGTTCTGAGGTGGGTCTCTTGTAGGCAGCATATGTGTGTGTCATGTTTTCTTATCCATTAAGCTACCCTGTGTCTTCTGATTGGAGCATTTAATCCATTAACATTTTAGGTCATTATTGATAGGTTCTTTTCATGGCCATTTTACTCCCTTACTATTATTCCTTTCTCTCTCACTGTTTTCCTTCCTCTTCTTATAGCAGTCCCTTTAGCATATCTTGCAGTGCTGGTTTGGTGGAGGTGTATTTGTTTAGCCTTCGTTTGTCAAGTAAACTCCTTATTTCACCTTCCATTTTAATTGAGATCCTTGCTGGATAGAGTAGTCTTGGTTGCAGACCTTTGGTTTTCATTACTTGGAATATTTCTTGCCATCCCCTTCTGGCTTGTAGCATTTCCATTGAGAAGTTAGCTGCTAGCCTGATGGGGGCTCCCTTGTATGTTACTCCTGTTTCTCCCTTGCTGCCTTTAAGATTCTTTGTCTTTAAATTTTGTCATTTTAATTATGATGTGTCCTGCAGTGGGCCTTTTTGGGTTCCTCTTGGTTGGAACCCTCTCTGCTTCCTGTATTTCTGTGGCTTTTTCTCTCATCAAATTAGGGAAGTCATCCATCATTACTTTTTCAAACAGGTTTTCTTTTTTTTAATTTTTTATTTTAGTTTATTCGTTGCAGTTTCTATCCTTTATTCCCATTCCAGCCCACCCACCCATTCCTCCCCTCCTCCCTCCCCTTTCCAACCCCCCTAGTTTAGTCCATGTGTCCTCTATATTTGTTCCTGTAAACCATTCCCTTCTCCCCTGGAATTCCCTCCCCTCTCCCCTCTGGTCACTGGCTACTTGTCCTCTATTTCAGTGTCTTTTGTTATATTTCATTTGTTTCTTTGTTTTGTAGTTTAGGTTCCTGTTAATGGCGAGATCATATGGTATTTGTCTTTCACTGCCTGACTCATTTCACTTAGCATAATGCTTTCCAGCTCCATCCATGCTGTTGCAAAGGGTATGAGCTCCTTCTTTCTTTCTGCTGCATAGAATTCCATCGTGTAAATGTACCATAGTTTTTGATCCATTCATTTATTGATGGGCACCTAGGTTGTTTCCAGCACTTAGCTATTGTAAATTGTGCTGCTAGGAACATTGTAGTGCATAGGTTCTTTTGGAATGGAGTTACAGGGTTCTTAAAGAACTTACACGTCTCCACCCTAAGAAGACAAGCAACCCAATCAAAAAATGGGCAAAGGACTTGAATAGACACTTCACTAAGGAGGACATACAGAGGATCCAGAGACACATGAAAAGATGCTCAGTATCACTAGCTATCAAACAGGTTTTCTAGCCCTTGCTCTTCTTCTTCTCCTTCTGGTATCCCTACTAATTGGATATTATTCTGTTTCATGTTGTCCTGCATTTCTGTTAACCCCTCTTCATTCTTTTTCACTCTTTTTTCTTTTTCTTGCTCTTTTTGTGAGTTTTTTTCCTTCCTCCTCCAGCTGATTCAATCCTCTGCTTCATTGAACCTTCTTTGATTCCTTCTACTGTGTTCTTCAAGTCAGAAATTGTATTCTTCATTACCTCTTGGCCCTTGTTTATTGTTTCTATGTCCTTTTTATGCTGATACAGTTTACAGTAAGTTCTTTGTAGTTTCCCTGTAGTTTTTGGTAATTCTCAGTGAGCTCATTGAGCTTCCTTATAACCATTGTTTTGAACTCAATATCTGATAGTTGACTTCCCTTTATTTCATTTAGCATTCTTTTTGAGGATTCGTGTTTTCCTTTTGATTAGGGGTTGTTTCTTTGTGTTCCCATTTGCCTGTGGGACTCTTCTTGTTTACTTCTGTTTCTTAAATTGATCTCTTTGACTGACTTTGTGGTGTGCACTTCTATGGTAGGAGCCTGTGAGTTTCAGTCATGCAGTCTCTTGGATCACCTGAACTTCATGTTCTTGGGATGCCCTTTATGCCATTTTTCTGGTTGTAATTTGGTTTTGATTGTTGTTGGGTATTTCTTTGGTGGGTCCTTCCTTTCAGCTGGTTGACTGAGGGTCACTTCACCTACCACGTCTTGTGTGCTGTTGTGCAGGTGCTACAAGAATAAACCCACCAAGCACGGGAAACAAAGCCACACCTGCAAATATTACTCTCCCCCACAATCCCACTATCAATAGCAAATTAACCAGTATTTTAAGGGTGTAAGGAGATTAAGACTATTATAAGAAAAGAGAGTGGATATGAGATGACCTACTGAAAGAGAAATTATTTTCAGAGGGTAGCGGGAGGAGCACTAACAAGAGTTGGGAGTTGGAGCAATGGAAAGAGAGAAGGTAAAATTTACCTCATGAATAAAAAAGGAAATGAAGAATGTGGAATGGAGAATGAGAAGGGAAGCATATAATATTACGTTTAAACCAAAATTAAAATAATATAATATAAAATAAAGTGAGAGAGAAAAAGAGAAAGGAAAAATAGTAAATAATTAATGAAAATATAGGGGCCAAACTGTAGAGAAAGATCCACCAGAGTGCTATCAACAACAAAGGAACTAAAATTAATATAGGTGGCATGGGAATAAGAGGGAAAAAAGAAACAAAGAAAAGTCTAAGAGATGTTTAGAGGAATGGGAAGTTATTTTGAAATTATAGAGGGAGAGGGAATGCTAAGAGTGAGGAACAAAAACCAGACTAAGAGAGGGGGAAAATTAAAATTTGGAATGTAAGAAAAAAGAGAAAAGAAAAAAAGGATAATAAAGAAAAATAAAAGGGCAGGCTGAAAGATAAATAGAAGGCAGAAAAAAAAGAAAATATAAACAGACTAAGACAGCAAAATATAAAATTGAGGCAAAAAAGAGTAGGAAAGAGACCAGTAAAATTTGATATTTGAAATACAGAATTAGTGAAGCTCTACAGATAAAATTGAAAGATCAATGCAACAACAACCACACTAACCACAACCAAGTAGCCAAGATTGTTAAAGGTGTATAGAGAATGAGGGTATTTTAAGAGCTGGGAAAAAGGATGTGAAATGACCCTTGGAAATAAAATTCGTTTTGTGTGTTTTAATGGGGGAGAAATAAAAGAGTGTGGGTTGGAATCAGGTTGTAGCTAGAGAGAAAACAAAATTTGAAATGAAAATAATGTAAGGAAAGAGGAAGGTAAAATGGGTTAAGAGAAGGAAGGGTCAAAATATGTGAATTATCCTCAGCAATTCTGAGAAAGAACAAAGTAGGAGGGATCACACTACCTGACAACAAACTATATTACAAGACCACTGTAATCAACCATCGGGTACTGGTATAAGAACAGACACATAGATAAATGGAACAGAATAGAGAGCCCAGAAATAAATCCATGTTTCTATGGTCAATTAATATTTGACAAAAGGGTCAGGACCATAAAATTGATTGTGTTGGGGATCTGGGCAGGTACGTGCAAATAAAATGAAACTATACCATGAACCAACACCATACATAAAAATAAACTCAACATGGAATATAAGACTCAAATATAAGTCATGATACCATACAAGTCCTAGAGGAAAACAAAGGCAGCGAAATTTCAGATATCCCATGTAGCAATATCTTCACTGATCTATCTCTTAGGGCAAGGGATATAAAGGAAAGAATAAACAAATGGGACTATACCAAATTAAAAAGCTCCTGTATGGCTAAAGAAAATATCAGCAAAATGGAAAGGGAACCAATTGTATGGGAAAACATATTTTTCAATACCTCAGACAAGGGTTTGATCTCCAAAATATATAAAGAACTCACTCAACTCCACACCAGGAAGACAAAAAACACAATTAAAATGGGCAAAGGACCTGAAACAGAAACTTCTCCAAGGAGGACATACAGAGGGCCTAGAGACATATGAAAGGATGCTCAGCATCACTAGCTATCAGAGAGATACAAAGTAAAACCAGAATGAGATACCACTTTACACTGGGTTAGAATGGCCATCATTAACAAATTAACAAACAACAAGTGCTGACAAGGCTGTAGAGAAAAGGGAACCCCAGTGCACTGTTAGTGGGAATGCAGAGTGGTGCAGCCACTGTGCAAAGCAGTATGGAATTCTCTCAAAAAACTAAAGATGGAACTGTTTTTTGATGCAGTGATCCTGCTACTGGGATTATACCCTAAGTATCCTCATACACCAATTCAAAAAGAACCTATGCACCCTAATGTTCATAGCAGCACAATCTATAATAGCCAAGTGGTGGACACAACCTAAGTATCCATCAGTAAATGAGTGGGTCAAAAAACTGTGGTACATTTATATAATGGAATAGTACGCAGCAGAAAGAAAGGAGGAACTCTTACCCTTCAGGACAGCATAGATGGAACTGGAGAGTATTATGCTAAGTGAAATAAGTCAGGCAGTGAAAAACAAATACCATATAATCTAACCTATAAATGAAACCTAATAAACAAAACAAAAAAGTGAGGAAAACAGAACCAGTGAGAGGAAAATAAAGAACAAACTGACAGTGACCAGAGGGAAAGGGGGAGGGAGATAACGGGGGACAGAAGTGGGAAGGGTCAAGTCAAGGAACATGTATAAATGACCCATGGACAAATACAATGGGGTAGGGGAGGATTGAATGTGGGTCATGGGGCATGCACAGGGCAGGGGAGAGCAATGGAGGAAAAATGGGGACAACTGTAATTGAACAAAAATAAAATAAACTGATGAGTTATCAAGCTGTTAGAAGACATGGAAGAATCTTAAATACATATTGCTAAGTGAAACATGGCCATATGAAAGTTTATATACTGTATGATTCCAACTATGTAACATTCTGTAAAGGCAATATTATGGAGATAGTTAAAATATCAGTGGTTGCCAGGGACTGTGTGTGCGGGGGAGAGAATGAATAGGCAGAGTACAGAAGATTTTTAGTGCAGTGAAAACACTCTATACAATACTATATAGATACATGCCATTGTATATTTGTCCAAATCCATAGAATGTACAACAGCAAAAGTGAACCATGATGTAAGCTATGGAAATTGGGTGATAATGATGTTATCAATATATACTCATCTGTTGTTAGAAATGTACCAGTCTGGTTGGGGACATTGATAATGGAGGAGGCTATGCATCTGGGGGGCAGGGGATTACTGTGAAATCTCTGTACCTTCCTCTTGATTTTTCTGTGCATCAGAAGGTGCTCCAAAAAAGGAAGAAGTCTTTAAACACATACATGCACACAATATGAACAAAATCTAAAGAACAAAACATAAAAAAGCCCTGGATGAGACTGAAGGTTATGGTGAGCTGGTATTTATGTTGGAGGTGGGGACATCAGGGAGAAGGCAATTTTGAAGGAGATATATAGGCTGCATGATGCAGATGACAGGATGGGTAAAAGAAAAGATTTTATGCTTCTGTCCCTATTTCACTGCACAAATCTGAGGCCCTCAGATCACACATGCCAGTTGCCCTGGGACAATAGCAGGACAGCAGGAAAAATGGGATGATTGAGGCATTTGATTCCAGAGTCTGTGCTAACAACCTTGTGAAACAATCCTACTGAGTTACTGGCCTTTCAAAAATTATTATTCTAATTAGAATACAAAGAATAGACTAGAAATAAAAATAGCAAATATTAGAGTGCATCATGCAGAATAAGAGTAGGCATTTTTAAATAACATAGTATATTATATATAAATACAAGGACTGGCACAAATAATGTTCCTTTTTCATTACAAAATCTTTTATTACAAAATCATAAACATGTAATTCTGTAACATAACAGTACCACACTCAAGCACACCATATGATATTTTATGTGAAATGTTCAAATTGCTGTCTATCTCGTGTGAGACATTCACGTACCCTATCAACCACACTCAAGCAAGTTGTACTTCTGTCAGACCCTGTATATGACATAAACATGCATGCCTATGTATGTGTTTATGTATGTAGTATGTATATATATGGGTATTTAAGTACATCTAGTCTACATTTGTTATATATAAATAATGTACATACATTAGATAGAGATGTAAAATGTATTACTTACTATGAAAACCCCTGCACTCTACAAGGAAAACATAGATAAGTGCAAACCAGCAGGACTTCTCCAAATCCTTGCTCTTGCTCAGCATCTTCAGTAATAACTAACCTTTAAAACACGGTTTTCAACGTGTCAGCTGAGCTGGTGAAGAGAGACCAAGGGAAGAGGGTCTTCTTCTCTGACCCTCCCCCACATCCTGGGCACTGCAGATCCCCCTCTGGCATCTGTCCTGGTACTGGAAACATTCTCTGCAAGGGTTATGAGGACCCTCCAGAGTGAGGACTGAGGGGTCCACTTGCTTCAACACATAGGACTCATAGAAATCAACTGCAGGTGCTACTGTTGGCTCTGGGGGACCCTGAGCGTGGTTGTCAGGCTGAGCAACCCCAACCTCTACCTCCTCAGGGAACTTGGGGAGTCACAGTCTTGGTCAGAGAGGCACAGACTCAGATAGGGAGAGAGTGCAGGCCCAGGTCCTGCTGAGTCCAGGTGGAGTCCACCAAGAGTACTTAGCCATCCCCCAACTTAGCTCTGAGTCAGATTATGCTAACAACTTAGAGGGCTTAGCCCTCTCTTTTCTCCCACAGTTGTCTCTTCCTTTCCCTCAAAGGAAACCACTAGTTGCCACAGGTGGCCAAGGAATACAAGGGAGAGTGAACATCTGTAATGAGTCGTCAGGTACAGTCTGAACATGCAGTATGCAGAGGGAAAGAGGGGTGTCACGCAGGTTGTACTATTGGTGGGGATCACTGGCATCTCAGCCCTGACATTTCCTAGCTGCATTACTTGACCTTTCTGAGGCTCCATTTCTCCATGGGGATAATAGCAGTTGCACCTGTTTCATGGATTCCTGAGGATTCAACGGGATGCACATTAGGTAGCAAGGTATCTAACAATTAAGCCATAGCTACTGTGGTTACCAAAAAGCAAGCCTGAAATCTAATGAGATTTAGAGTGATCCATCTGTGGCCTTTTGCTCCTGCAGGAGATCATCTGTCACCAGAAGTGGTGGACTTTGTCAACTGCTGCAAAGCATGGGCTGAAACACCACCTGAGTTAAATGCCTATTAAACTGTACATGCTGCTGGGATGAGCTACACAAAAAATCACAGTATTTTATTTCTTCATAAATAATACTCAGCCACTGATGTGTCCAGGAAATGCCTTGGGACCACTAAACAGCCAGTTTTAGCTTTAAACTGTCTTGGAACCCAAGAACACTTTCATAAGGCTAGGTTCCTGAACTTTAACAATTGGAGCATTCTCCAGCCAACAGTAGAATCTCTGTGACACCACTCTCCCTCTGTATACTGCATGTTTAGGCTGTACTTGAAGACTCATTAGGGACAGGGACTTTCACCCACCCCTACATGCCTCAACCACCTGTGGCCGCTAGCAATTTGCTTCCCTGTTGGCTCAGAAACCTTCCAGTGTCCTGTACTGTATGTAAAGTAAGACCCATACAGAGCACATTGAAAATGAGGAACCAGTTTATTGAACAGCTAAAGGGAACAAAAATAGTGGGCTGATCTACATTTGTTACACACCAAGCAGGAAAGGCTACGTCATTCCAAATGTCTCCCTTCCCCCTAGACAGAACAGTCTGGCTGGTAGCCAGGGCCAGGCTAGAGTCACATATGTGGTGGACATCTGTTGAGCCTGATTTAGGCAAGTTGGCAGATGCCTGCCTTAAACCCTCCACTCTTTTTCTGGATGAGAATGTCAGTGCTCCTTTTACCCTCTTTTATAAAATGGCTTACTTGTTCCCAGGCAGTAGGCTGTTACCTATAGGATCTGATTTCTTCCCCTTTGACACTTGGCTTTACCACCAACTCTTGAAGCAACTGCCCTCCTACTTAAAAGCAAGGGCCCAGCAAGAAGCATCCTTGCTGGGGGCAGACAAAAAGCCTCATATCTTCTCATATACATAATTCCACTGGCTGTTCCTAGGCTCAGAAACTTCCTTCAGTGTTCCAGTTTCAAACAGTGCTAGTTTTCTGGCAAGCCAATATTCCCAGAATGTTAGAAAAGCACAGACATTTCTTGCTTATTGTGGCTGCTCTGCAGTAGCAGCTACTATGTATATAGAGAAATTCAAGAGGAAATGGAGATGTCCTGTTAAGAGGTGGCACCACAGTGGGTGGGACAGGTGTGCCACCAACTTCTTCTGCAACAGAACATGTATGTCTCTAGTACAAGCTTGTAAAAAAAATACTGTAACAGAATATACTGTACAGAACTAGGATTTAACATGGTATATTACAATGCTAAAATATTTGTATAAATACTATACAAGCACAGTCACTCCATTAGAAAGGGCTCACTGATTTGCCATTAAAAACTGCTGTCAGCATGCCCAAATAGAAACTACTTACACAGCAGGAACACAAACAGTAATGATGGTGTGGATACACAGGTGGTGCCAGAAAGGCCTATTTACAGTTCCTACTGACTATGCCACAACAGGAGAATTTGAGCTAAGGTGATGCTGGCCTGGTTTAAAAATAATTTTCAAATATCACTTTGCATAGGAATTTTAGATCTTTGAAAACCAGCTCTGTAGATGTTACTTCTCTGGCCTAACCAGCTATCACCAATGGGTCTGAACCAGCTTGATCTCTCCCTCTCACACGTGCTCCCTCCAATGTATCTACATCCACTCACACACCCCAAACCACTACACATGTCTCAGTCACCTGCCACCTGTGTGTCCCATTGTGCTGAGTCACTGGCAGGCATTGAGTGCAAACAAGGCATGAGATGGAAGTACCTAGAACCCTAGCTCCAGTTCCAGTTCTGGGAGGGATTGCCAACAAAGAGGCAGAGGAAGGTAGAGGAGTGCATACGTCCCAGTGCACTTGGGTTCTGCCACAGGAAGTGGTGTCTAATCTGGCATTTCAATGTTTAATTTGGGAGGTGGGAGGATGTACTTCCCAGGGCTCTGGGTGATAACTACCCTGGTCTTCTTTCGAAACAGAGGAGCAATTTTAGGAGGCTCTGGAATTGGGGTTTCTTCTGTTTCCTCATTATCTTCATGATGGAGATCATAGGATATGTTTCCATATTCTCTCAAAAATGGGAAGATTTCAAGGAGAAACTGACAGAAATCCTTGCGAATACCAAACCACCCTGAAAAAAAAAATGTACTTTTTCAAATACTAGCCTGCACTGCATTTCACATTATTTTTCCTTCCTGAATGAGAAGTTTTATCCTGATATCTTAGAAATGAAGACTGACTTGACCCTTCCCCTCCTTTCCCCTGTTATCCCTCTCCTCCCTCCTCTCTGGTCACTGTCAGTTTGCTCTTTATTTCCATGTCTCTGGTCAAGTCAAGGAACATGTATAAAGGGCCCATGGACAAGGGCAATGGGGAGCAGGATTGAATGTGGGGGATATGGGCAGGGCAGGAGAGAGTAATGGGGGAAATGGGGATAACTGTAACTGAACAACAATAAAAAGAATAAAATGTACCAGGGAAAAAATAAATGAAGACTGAGTAAGACCTAAATACCCACTAAGGACAAGAAGTCAGACCTGAGCTCCATGGAACTCCAAGTGGGTTTCTTAGACCGGGCATGATAGTGTTCCCAGGACCTTGGTAGGGATACAGTCTTGGCCCAGCCCATACCTCCTACATCAGCTTTAGTGGGTTGTACAGTTTGCTTGCAAAGGCCCTCCTGGGGATTCTGATGGGTGCTCCAGGTTGAGTACTTGCCCTAGTGAATCTCAAATACCTGTGGCATCTAGAACTAACGTGTGACAAAGAGTAGCACCCAAGGAAACCATTTTTATACTGCTCTGTAATCCAGGAGTATGGCAGGCACATGTTGGTCCAGGCCAGGAGGCAGCCTGAGCTCATGGGGCCACCTCACAGCTTCAGAAAAGTGCTGGCTCTCCTGGGGCACAACATCCTCTCCCACTGGCTTCCAGAAGGCATGTTCAGGGACTACATGCAAAGGAGCTCTCAGTTTAGTGAGGAAGGGGCTCTCCTCATACATTACTTCAGACCTGGGTATCACAGCATGTAGGTGGAGAGGAAGAGAGAGCAAGCAGCACACCACTGACAAGATCTAGTGATGTCAGGAATGACAGGGGGAAAGTGAGGAGGAAACAAGACCTAGGAGTCCTAGGGTTCAGTGGGTGATGTGGATTTTCATCTAATCCTCAAAATCCCCTGAGAAGGAGGTATCTTGATTCCCATGTTGCAATGGACAGGGAAGGTCTGACACAGGCTACCTACCATGGTCAGTTCTACCTCAAACTCTAGTGTACTGCTAGGGAGGCCACAGTGCAGGGCAAGGAAAGCAAGGTTGACAGCATATCCTTCCCTTGTAAGACTCCAGACCTTCCTCAGCACCAGTTTTCCCACACAAACTCTTTAACTGGGGCCTTATGGTGCATCCTTTCATATAGCAGGGCCACATGCACATGCATGCACATGCACAGGTCAAGGATTTCTGAAATGCTGAGTACGTACAGTGGTTTCCTCCCTTCTGTCCAAATGTAGTTGCCATCAGAGTGATCAAGGAAAGCCAAAGGGGTACAAATATTGGGATACAGGAGAATGCATTATGGCCGTCCAGTTTGTGAACCAGCAGTATCTAAGGAAAGAGAAATAGTTGAGGTTCTTGGATACTGCATCTGAAAACAGACAATGTCTGAAGCCTGAGCATTCCTCCCTCATCAGGTCTCATAAGGGGATAAAGTCAGCTCTTTGGGAGACCACAGAAATCCTCTACTTTTGAGGAAACAAAATCTGTCCACCTGCAAAGTATCCAACACCAGGATTATTATGGGAATCCCCTCCTGGTGTTGGTTTTGAGGAGACAACAGTGCCCATCCTATAGTTCTCCACAGAACTCATACATGAAAATACAACACCCAACTTTCTCTTTCCAGAAGTAGACAAATTGATGCATATAGGTGCATCATACCTAAGAAAGGTATGTTTCTCACTGCCAGCCCCCAGTATCCCCCTAAAGAAACAATGTTCTAATTTTACTGTCATTCTCTTGGCATGCTCTCCAAAAGTTAGCTCATGGTGACTTCCAGGGAGAGTTAACTGCCCTTATAGGTATGTAGGGTGCTTTCATAGGAAAGGGTGGCCTCAGGACCTTGGTAGTTCTGCTGTCAAAACTTACCTCAAAAGTAAGAAGAGGCACGACAATGGTCATCCAGCTCAGTGCCATTGTTATGTGTGTCCTTCGCTGTTCTGCAATCACATCCATGGAGCGCAGGAACAGGACAGACCATACAATATAATAGAGAACCACCAGGCAGAGAAAAGACATGAGAATCCACAGTGGGACACATACAACCTGAGGGAAGGAGAGAAAAATGTCTTTAGTCTAGTTTCTGCCCAAGCATCTGAGTGGATAGCCAACCCCTTGCTGGACCTAGTGTTGAAAACATTGCAGGTCTGAATGCCAACAGCCCGGTATGCTGGGAACACTGTGAGGACACAGAGTGTGTTCACTGTGGGACCTGCCACCTGCCCTGTAACTGTGCCACCATGGATCACTCTTCGGGTGAAGAGACTTGCAGCTCCTTTTCCTAAGGTAGGATATAACTCAGCCTGTATCTGCTCTGCCAGCATCACCCTCTTGCTCCCAATCCCCAGGGAAACAAGGTAATGCTGACACCCCATGCATTCACCCCACCTCACCTTAACATACCTTCTTTACAGGTCATTTCCCCATCCTGCCAGAGGTACTTTGGCTAAAAACTTGGGAATGTGTGCTCTGGAAGCTTCAGTTGCCATGGGTGAACTTGCACACTGATACTGGGAGGGCTCTGTTACTTCGTCCCTGCCACCTCTCCTGTGTGGGTTCTGTGACTATTTTCGTTGTACTGGAAAGACCTTGTTTGATGCCCCTACAAGTCCGCAGGCTTTTGTCCTCCTGAGTAGCTTTGAATTCCTGATCATAGTCTTTTCTGTAAAGTCTATGCACAGCTTCTTCCCTGTGATCAAACTATCATTTAGTATCATGCCCCCTCCATGGGCAAAATGTTAGAGGTCCTAAGGCCTCATTTGGTCTCTTTTGATCACTGTGGGAAATGTGCGATTAGACTGCTTCATCTGCTGGGACCTGCACAGGATTAGGCCTGAAAAATCCCTCTGTTTGCCTACAGAAAACATTCACAACTCCATTTTTTTTTTCTGATTTACCTTACACTAAAATTTTGGTCTTACCAAGGTTTGTTTCCTCCATATCAAAACAGAAAGTCTGAAACCCAATTTCCATTCTCCAGACACAGCACCCTGAAGATGTAGCATGTGTGCCTGGACAATATTTTCTATTTTGAATATTTTATCAAAGACTTTGGGCAGAAGTGATAAGCCTTGTCTTTATTCATTATGAAGGTAACACATGTTCCCTTATTTTCTTCCCTGCCACCAAATAAATATTTTTACTATAATTTTTATTTTCATTTTTTTAAAGGTAAGCCATGTGAATCACAGAAAATGTCTATGTGCAAAAATACACATCAGGCAGCAGAGGGGAAAAAGACACTGGCATGACCACCTCCCATATGCAATGTAGCTCTTCTACCTTTATTCTTATCTTCTTTCTAAGCATTATTGGTTAAAACCATAGTGCATTCTCTTATTTGTAGCTTCATACACACACATATGAATGCATCCATCCATTCATCCATCCATCCATCCATTCATCAATCTATGCACAGTCATTATTAACCAAACACATATTAATTGAAACCACAGGTTACAAACATGACTTAGACCTCACCCTTGGTAGGAGTATAAATTGGCATAACATTTTTGAAAAGTAAACTGGCAGTGCAATATATATTTCAAGATCTCAAAAAGTTCCCACCCTCTGACTTAGTAATACTGTTTCTGGAGTCTTGCCTAAGAAAACAATGGAAAACACAAGCAAAGATTTTTATACAGCATGATTTATAAGCACAAAACACTAGTAAAAATCTCCATATTCAGAAGTAAGGGGATGAGTTGGTAAATGCATTTGAAAAATATTTTCCATCAATTAAGGTTTAACAATCATGTTTTAAAGACTTTTTATTGATATGGGAAAATGTTTGTGATACAACATTAGAACAAACAAGTAGGACACAAAATTATATATGTAGTATGCTCTCAATTATCTTTATGAAACAATAAACCATGAAACAAGGAAATAAAATACTCTAAATGTTTTATTTGTCAGTGGATTATGGGTGATTATTATTCTATTACCTATGCTCACAGGTCTTTTCTAAATTTTATACAATGAACACAAATTACTTTTATAATGAAAAAAGTTTATTTAAGGATTTAAAAAGTTACATACAAGCCAGGGCCAGTGGATGATCTTGTCCAGTCTTAAGGCAATGAATATAAACTGGAGAATGTTGACAGAACACAGGATTTCTAACTAAAAATCAAGAGAAGAATCAGTTAAACAAAGTAAAAATTGTATTCAATACTGCAATTATTTGGTTAACATACTAAAAGGAAATGCCAATCACAACATGGTAAACGTTGTATTAAGTTACACTGGGTCTGACAGAGTTTTAGTACTACAGGAGTGAAGCAGTACTGTACCAAGGAGAAACCTGCCCCTGGTTTCCTGCCTTGACCCTTCTGCTCAGTGGCTGCTCTGCCCTTCATGTTCATCCAGGTGATGACCTTCTTTCCACAGGACTCCCTAAGCTTCCTTCCTGTCTCTACCCACACACATCTCTATTCCTAACCATCTCTGTATTTCTTCCTTGTACCCAGGACTCAGCCCTCACCACTTCATTTCTGGCTGCTGGAGTACCTGTCATATCAAGACATCAATTATAAATACTTTACTGTGTCTTTAACCCTACCTATTCCACTGATCTTTCCCAGAAACTAAGTTCAAGGCATTCCCATTATACACAAAACAACCCGAAAACCAAATGAACTCACCCTTTCCAGCATGTCCTCTTAGCTCTAGTTCTCTCTTTTCATGACCTTCAAATTTGGTGAGACATCAAGGATACTCAAGTCCCATGGCCCCTGCCATTCCTAGCTTTACACACTGTGATCCAGCCTCCACCCCTATGTCCTCCCAGAAACTTCTTTTATCAAGGTTGTCAATAACCTCTCTAGCATCACACCACTTCAGTTCATATCCTATGGTTGTCTCTGCAGCATTGATATTGCTGACCACTCCTTCCTCCATCTAGGGTCCCCGTACATAGTCTTGCCCACCTCTTGGTACTCTGACAGTTCTTTTCAGTCTCCTTTCCTCTCCTTAAATGGTGATGCTCTACAGAGTGTTAAACTCAGTCTAATCTTCCCACTAGAGAGATATACACACAAACACAATTTCACTAACTTACTCTGCCCTGGGGGTGGGGGAGAAGAAATGTCATCCACATTGCTGGTTTGTATTACCTTCTACTGACTGGTCCTCTAATCTCTGTCTCCCATCTAGCTTTCCTGCTGTGGCCCAGACCCAGCTCTCTTTGATGCACCTCCAATAAAGCCAGTCCTAACTGAGTTCATTACTCCCTGTATCTTTACTCTGTCCTGCCCTTTTGACAGTCTCCCATCTTGCTGTAAAGTAATTAGTGGCCTAATTACCCAAACCATGATCCAGAAAGCACTCTATATTCCCTTTCACTCATTCTCCTATTCAGTCACTACATCCTGTCCTCTCTCTACCATTCAGACTACATTGCCTAGTTAGGCCCTCCTCATCCCCAACACCCAAAGTACTCCAGTAGCCCTTTGACAAGCTTCCCAGGCTCCAGTCCTGAAGGCCTTCAAGTCCCCAATGCTCTCCATATTGCCTGTCTTCTCCTTGCAGTGCTTACTACTCTTCAATAGCTCACTAGTGTCTACAGAAGTAAAATCTCATGAGGCCGTTGGACCTGGGCAATAGCTTCTCAAAAGTTCTCAGTTCAAAGGGCATTTAGTGACTCAGCAATACTTTCATAGGAACATGGGCAAAAAGAAGTACCTAATAGTTCCATTTATTTATGTAATTAGATATAAATTTAGTATGTGTATCCTGAGTCATCCAAAAAAAATCTCACATAAATTTAAAGAAAAAAATATTTTTATTTCATTCTTAAATAAGCACAACTAATTCCTAAGAGGATAGGTATGCCTGTTGGGAAATGCATAATTTCTCAAGACATTTCCACCCTTGTTACCTGTTCTCCATAGGAAGTTTTGCAGGGTACTACCTTCTCATCTGCCAACAACTCAGCTTCTTCTGTGATGTTATCAAAAGGAATGTAAAACCATAAACTACTTGGAGCAAGTAGGATGTCCCCACAGATGTCAGATATTACTGCTTTTTCCTAAAAAATGTCCCATACCTCTTGGTGCCCCTGTGAGTTTACTATGGAACCTAGGGTAGTTCAACACATGTTTTGAGGACTGAGGATCTGTCCCCTATTCAGCCCAATCCCTCTATACAGCCTCCCTTTTCTCCAACTGCCACAATGTCCTCTTTTCTACTTTATATTCAATTCATATATTTAAAAATATTTCATTTATTTATTTTTAGAGAATGGAGAAGGGAGGGAGAAAGGGAGGGAGAGAAACACCAATGTATGATGCCTCTCATGTACCTCCTACTAAGAACCTGGCCCACAACCCAGGCATGTGCCCTGACTGGGAATTGAACCAGTGATCCTTTGGTTTACAGGCCAGCACTCAATCCACTGAGCCACACTAACCAGGGCAAGGCATATATTTTTTACTGTGGTAAAATACACAGAACATAAAATTTGCCATCTTAATCACCTTTTACAGTTAAGTGGTATTAGGTATATTTGTATTGTTGTGCAAATATTACCACTATTCATCTCCAAAAACACTGCAGCTTGTAAAACTGTGCTCTAGTTATATTTGAGCCACCATAGTCCACTCAATATGACATATTTTCTCCTTCCCTTCCTGTATAGGGCACCCTTGCCAACCCTGACTTCTCCTTCACATCTATGTGTGAGCCTATCCCCAAATACCCGTTAGTGATTATAGGTACTCCTCTGTTTGGGAAACAAGAACCAAAGGGGAGCTCAACTCCCAGGATGATATTTCTTCTTGTAGGCAAGAATGCCAAGACTGTGACTATATGAATGACTGACTTTCTATAACTCTGCATTAGGAAAATACCATTTCATGTTCAATGCAGTCCTAGCCCTTGCATATGCTTTTGCTTTCTAAGGAACAAGGTAACAAATTTTCAGTTTCCTTAAACCTCCTTCCCATCCCCTACCCAAGTTGGTACTTTTCAACCTGGATGACAGCTACCCTCTTGAGGAGAGGCTAGGCATGTGTAGGAGCACTACTTGATGTCACAAAGACTGGAGGAAGGGAGCATCTCCACTAGTATTTAGTGGGCAAAGGTCCTGCAATGCATAGGTCAGTTCTGTTAAATAACACATTTCCTATCCATAAGGCCAACTGCATACTCCATCCCCCACTGAGAAATGCTGAACCAAATAGGTGCTATCTAAAATGTTATATCTCAGTGACTTTATTTACTGGAGCCTTTTACAAATGACTTTTAAAGCTTTGTTTTACATTGTTTTCTCAGGTAATAGAAAAACATGCAAAGCAAGAGAAGCATAAAGGAGAAATATGAGTTTAGAAATATGAATTTAGGAGGTGATAGCACATAAGTGGCAGTGGAAACAGGGAGTGTAGATAAGATATTCTGAGAAAGTATGCACAGTGAGAAGAGAAAATGCTCAAGTCTAGAATCCTAGGAAACCACAATGGAGCCTAAGACAGAGGTGGTCAGATTGGTCAAAGGACCAGGAGTGTCTGGAGCTGCAGAGTGACCAAATGAAGACAGAACAGGGCCCCCTGGATTTGGCCAGAGGGTGCACAGTGCCAGTTTCAGGGTGTGCAGAGGATGAGCAGGGAGTATGAGGTTAGAATAACACTGTTTTGGGAAACCTTTTTGTGAATGGAAGGAAAAGGCACAACACCAGAAGACTTGAGAAGGTTTTGCTGCTGTCATTTTGTTTTCTCATTCTGATGAGAGAGACCAAAGTTACTGAAGACAGCATGAATAAGTTCAGGAGAAAATGCTCAGAAGAACAAGACGGGGAAAGGGGTTGAAGTACAAGCATCGGCCCTAGGAGGGAAGATGGACAGGCAGGGATGAGAGAGAACAGATAAGTCTCAAATGACTCCAGGAACAAGGGGTAGGGAAAAGCACCATGTGGAGATGGCTAGGTAATAGGATGCAGGGGGGAAAGGAGGATCTAACTGAGAACTTCTCAACCTTGCTCAAATTACTGTCTCCCCAGGATTCTTTTAAGACATTTTTTCCCTAATCAAACTCCCTCATGGAATTTTAATACTGTTGGCAAGCAGACACAGGGGGAAGCAGTGCAGACAAGTGGCTGAACTGTTCAGTCTCAGGAACTATGATGAGAGTAAAAGTGGGCCCTCTGGGGTTGCCTTCCTCCACAGCCCACCCATACCCTTTCCCTGAGCAGCAGAGAAATCACTCTCCCTATTCAAGGTCAAGCCCTTCCTAATGCTTAGGGTCCTGCTCCCTCTATTTTCCACAGGCCCTTGCTCCATCACTCTTCCTCTCCACAGGCACCTTCCTCTCAAGGTTCACACACCCTAAGTAAGTCTCCCTCCAGCTTCCTTCCAACCCAACTGCCATCTCCTTCTTCTACTTTTTACCCACAAAACAAATGTCAAGTTCTCCCTAGAACCAATCTACATAGGGTCGTGGACCCACAGCTTCCATGCTGTTCAGTGCACATGCAGTGAAATGGGATCCCAGTCCTGCCCCGAATGAGCTACCCCTTAAAATAAATGAGCTTATATCTATATCTATACCTACACCTACATCTTCACCTATTTTATTGGTTCTCTTTCTCATGGAAAGTCTGACTGAAACAGGTGGACAGGCAAAGATGTGAAGCTGGAAGAAGTTTGATTATCTGGGTGAAAACCCAGTGTTTTAACTCAAGAAAGTGAAATGTGATTCTTTCCCTGGCCTTTTGTTCCCTTATATACCATAACCTAGAGTTAATGATCAATCTCTTCCTAACAAAGGGCAAGAAATCTACATTACAATAACGGACTATTCTTAAATGTATGAAATTGAAATCTTACCTCCAGTGACCTGTCATGTCGAAAGCCCCAAACACAAGCTGCAACAGACACCGGGGAAACAAAGAACAATGGCATGAAGACCAGAAGCCAGAAATGGCTGCCTCGCTCGATCCTGTCACAGACGAGCACTTCAAACATCAACAGGAGTAAGTGGATGCCCACTGCAATTAGCATGGCTTTAAACTCTACACATGTTTCTCCTTCTGCTCTAAAATGAGACAGAAGAAGAAGAAAAACACCCTCAGTTCAGAGTCTCCATAATAAACAAACAGTCCAGGGAAAATACCAACTTATGTTGATAACGTGAGTTGTATTTGCAAATTTCACAAAAAGTAAATGAAATATCAGGCAGAAAGCTAATTTAAACGTAATATGTATTAGGCGATCCTTCAAACATAGAACTAATATATGACAAGAAATAAACAGTACAACCAAACCAGACTTAAAGTTTTAACAATATAAGGATATTCTAAGAAGTAATAGCCAGTTATTGTTTCATCTAGTATACAAAACACTTTAGTTCGTAACTTTAAATACATCTGCTTCTAAGATTATTCAAGTAGATCACTTCTATTGCTAAAAACTGACAAATATACATTAAATCTTTTTAAATATATTTTATTGATTATGCTATTACAGTTGTCCCATTACCCCCCTTCATTCCCCTCCACCCTGCACACCCTCTCCCACCCACATTCCCCCCCTTTAGTTCATGTCCATGTGTC
>CM052552.1:37872815-37883951 GCA_028533065.1 Trachops cirrhosus | reverse complement strand
GGACTTCCTGGAAGTCTATTTCCTTTGCCAGATTGGGGAAGTTCTCCTTTATTATTTGTTCAAATAACTTTTCCACTTGTTCCTCTTCCTCTTCCCCTTCTGGTACCCCTATAATTTGGATGTTGGAATGTTTAAAGATGCCCTGGAGGTTTGTAAGCCTCTCCTCATTTTTTTTAATTCTTGTTGCTTCATTCTTTTCTGTTTGGTTGTTTTTTTCTTCCTTCTGGTCCACTCCATTGATGTGAGTCCCAGTTTTCTTTGCATCACTATTGGTTCCCTGTGCATTTTCCTTCATTTCACTTAGCATAGCCTTCATTTTTTCATCTAATTTGTGACCAAATTCAACCAATTCTGTGAGTATACTGATGACCAGTGCTTTGAACTGTGCATCTGATAGGTTGGCTATCTCTTTGTTGCTTAGCTGTATTTGCTGTGGAGCTTTGAACTGTTCTTCCATTTGGGCCTTTTTTTGTCTTGTTGCATCTGTTATGTAGTGAGGGGCGGAGCCTGTGGTGTTCAGCATGGTGGGGCAACCCAGTCACTGGGTTGTGATGCTGTATGTGTGGGCAGGGTCCAAGAGGGAACAGTGGCACCTGCTACACTCTCTGCCAGATTTCAGTACCTTCCACCACTTCCCCCAAGCAAACTGGGCTCTTCTGGTGCTGGTTCCCTTGTGGATGGGCATGTGTACATTCCAGGACCCTGTGGGTCTCTCCAATGAACACTCCCATGACGCTGGGAATCTCTCCCTGCACCTCAACCCCCACAGGTGTTTTCAATCAGTGTTTTGAGGTCTCATTTCCCAGTGCTGGGACCCTGGGCTGCGTGGTTTGTCTCAATCCCCAGTTTCACTTGGTTTTTCTGTGCATGAATGTAGGACTGCTGGGTCAGCCAGCTGCCTGGCATGTAGTGCCTCACTTCACAATCACCACCTCACGATCCCATGCCTGGGGTCTGCCAGCCACTGCCTGCATCCCCAGGGTCTGCCCACTGCCATCTTGGGCACCTGGGGTGCCTTGCATGTATGGTGCCACCACTTTTTGTGCTGTGACCCCTCTCCACCCGGCCATCCACCTCTGCCCCACCTACCAGTCTGGATGAATGTGTCTATTTTAACTCTTTGGATGTCCGGCTTCCATACAGTTCAATTTTCTGTCAGTTCTGGTTGTTACTTTGTTTCTAAATTGTTGTTGTCCTTATTTTGGTTGTGTGAGGAGGCACAGTGTGTCTATCTACGCCTCCATCTTGGCCAGAAGTTAGTTTGCTAATATTTTGTTGAGGATTTTAGCATCTATATTCATCAGGGATATTGGCCTGTAATTTTCTTTATTTGTAGTGTCTTTATCTGGTTTTGAAATTAGGATAATGCTGGCCTCATACAGTGAGTTTGGGATTTTATTTCCTTTTGAATTTTATTAAATACATTGAGAAGGAGAGGTATTAGTTCTCAGAATATTTGGTAAAATTCTCCTGTGAAGCCATCTGGTCCAGGGCTTTTGTTTTGGGGGGAGTATTTTTATTACTTTTTCAATTTCACCAGGTGTAATCTGCCTATTCAGATCTTCTGATTGTTCTTGATTTACTTTTGGAAGACTGTATGTTTCTAGGAGTTCATCCATTTTGTCCAAGTTGTCCAGTTTATTGGCATATAGTTCTTCATGATATTTTCTTATAATCTTTTGTATTTCTTTGTTGTCAGTTGTTATTTCTCCTCCTTCATTTCTGATTTTACTTATTTGGGCCCTCTCTCTTTTTTTCTTGATGAGACTGGTTAATGGTTTAAAAATTTTATTTATCTTTCAAAATAACCAGCTCTTGACCCTGGCTGGTATGACTCAGTGGATTGAGTGCCAGCCTGAGAACCAAAGGGTAACTGGTTCAATTTCCGGTCAGGCACAAGCCTGAGTTACCCGCCAGGTCCCCAGTAGGGGGTGCACAAGAAGCAACCACCCATTGATGTTTCTCTACCACTCTTTCTCCCTCCCTTTCCCTTTGTCTAAAAATAAATAAAAATCTTTAAAGAAAAAAACAAATAACCAGCTCTTGGATTCATTGATCTTTTGTAACTTTTTTTTAGACTCTTTTATTTCTGTTCTGATTTTTATTATTTCCTTCCTTCTACTCACTCTAGGCTTTTTTGTTGTTCTTTTTCAAGTTTCTTTAAGTGTGAAGTTAGGTTGTTTATTTCAGCTTTATCTTTTTTTTTTTTTTGAGATAGGCCTGTAATGCTATCAGTTTCCCTTTTTGGATTGCTTTCCCAGTGTCCCACAGATTTTGGGTTATTGTGTCCTTACTTTCATTTGTTTCGTTATCTTTTAATTTCTTCCTTGATCTCATTGTTCACACATTCATTGTTTAATAATATACTATTTAGCTTCCATGTCTTTGCGTACTTTTCAGTGTTCTCTTGTGATTGACTTTTAGTTTCATAGCAGTGTGGCCAGAGAAGATGTGTGATGTCATTTCAATCTTCTTAAATTTATTGAGTCTTGTTTTGTGTCCTAACATGTGGTATATGCTAGCAAATATTCCATGTGCACTTGAAAAGTATGTATATTCTGCTGACTTGAGGTAAAATGCTCTGAAGATATCAATTAAATCCATCTGGTCTAGTCTGTCATTTAAAGCTGCTGTCTCCTTGTTGATTTTCTTTCTGGAAGATCTACCAATTGAAGTTAATGGGGTGTTAAAATCACCAACTATGAGTGTATTTCTGTTGATCTCTCCTTTTATGTCCATCATGCCTTGCCTTACATATTCAGGTGCTCCTATATTGGCTCCATAAATGTTTACCAGGATCATACCCTCTTTTGGTTTGTTCCCTTTATCATTATGTAGTGTCTTTCTTTGTCTCTTATTATATCCTTGGTTTTAAAGTCCATTTTGTCAGATATCATTACCCAAGCTTTTTTCCTTTCCATTTGCATGAAATACCTTTTTCCATCCTTTTAGTTTTAGTCTGTGTGTATCTTTTGATTTGAGATGTGTCTTGTGGAGGCTGTGTGTGTGTGTGTGTGTGTGTGTGTAATCTTGTTTTCTTATCCATTCAGCTACCCTATGTCTTTTGGTTGGGTTTATTGCTTCCCCTCAGACTGATACTATTTGGAGGGAACTGCTCTGCATGAGAAAAATGGCTTCTGCAGTATGGGGGATGACTCAGCACACAGATCCTAGAAGGTTTTCATTTAGTTCTCTTTCCAAATCAACCAAACCCTGATTCCCCTCAGGTGTCTCTAGTCCTTCCTTCCCTCCCACTGCTCGAGCCCAGGGTAAGTGGCTGCACATGAAATTTTGTGCGTTGGCCCTTTAAGAGACTCTCTGAGTGTACAGCCATCTTTCTGTGGCCAACAGAAACCCTGTTGCTTTTCACATCTTGATGTTATCTGGATTCCTTTCCAGCTCTGGTGCTATAGGCTGGGGAGCCCAGCTTGTGGTTTAGCCCTCACACTTCTTAGCAGGAATCCCCTGGTCACTGAAATGTCCCTCTGGCACCTCAGCTGCTCCCCATGGGAGTCCAGCCAACCCTCTCACATCTCCTCCACACTCCATATCAGTCACATTGTGGTGAAGTAGTTTCTTCTGTCTGTCCATGGTTATAAGGCTTCTCTACAACCTATGTTCAATTGGTTATTCAGAATGATTTCCGTACAATTCAGTTGTAATTCCAGATTGGTCCTGGGAGGAGGTTCATGTATCTTCCTTTTACTCCTCCACCATCTTGGATCCATCCATTAATGTTCTATTTCTTAATGTAAATGCTGGTTACTGTTGTGTTAACCTTGTGAATATTCATTAATCTGTTTACTTAATATTTTTGCATTTTTTGTTTGCAAATTATACTGCCATTTTTAAAGTTTTAAAAGCAAAATATGTATATTTTGTTTTCCTTCTTTAAAATTTAGGTTTGCTGATCAAATAGCCTCTGATTCCAAAGGGAAGGAGTAAAAATTATACATAAAAACATTTGTTCCTGATTGGACAGAAAGCAACTTTTGATCACTTGCTCTATCATGAATGGTGCGAGGGCTTCTCAACAACCTGGAGAGGTCAGTATTTCATTTCTATCTTTAGAGATGGGGAAGAAGGACGAGAAGAGAAATGGTTTCAACTATGATTGCATGATTCAGCATTTCTAGATGACAAACTCAGGGAACATCAGAGAAAGAAAGGCTTCTAAAGAGCATCTAGTTCAGTCCTTCTGTTTTACAAAAGAAGATGTGTCCCTGAACTGAAGTGACTCATTCAAGATTAAGCACCTACTGAAAGAGAAGGAACTAGTTCAGTCTCCTAAGTGCTGTCCAGTGTGTGGTCAATGCATCATGACCATCGTTTACAGACAATTCATCAAAATGCTTTATAAAATGGAGGGAAAAGAGCATTAAATTGGGAGTTGGAAGATATGCATCCTGCCCCAGTTTTGCCGAGTAAGCTTGACTTACCACTTTGGGTTTTAATTTCCTCACCTGTGAAAAATGGAGTGATAATAACAAAATCAACAAGAGGTGGCAAGTCTTGAATCCATGACAGAGGCAGATTTAGTTTTGGTGGGGCTTGAAGCTTATAACCGTTGGGGCCCTGTTTAAGGATAAGAGTATAAAATTACCAATACAAAATTAGGAACAAATGTGAATATGTAAAATGAGAAAATACATATAATAGAGTACACATTTGAAGAGTCAATAAATGTTAGACACATCTCAGAATTCAGTAAAATTGACATAAGAGCATATTTTCATTAATTAACCACCCAATACCTCTGTAATATATTATTCCTACTTTTCCTGTCTTGTATAGTTGGAGACTCACTGGACTTAGTATACTGTTGTACTCACAGTTAAGATTTATTATGACAATGTAGTAAGAACACATAGATGGATGACAAGGGGAAAAAGCCACAGGCAGAGCTTGAAGGAACCCATGTGCAGTCTTCTTTATGTTCTCTTCCTCCCATGAGAGCCACATACAACTCACTCTTCCCTCAGCAATGAAACTGCAGTGACATGTGTATGATGTTTCTATCCAAGGCAGCCCAAACTCAATGCCCATGGTTTCTATTGACAGCTGGGCATATAGGCACCTTCTGACTAGTGTGCACCAAAATTCCAGACACCCAGAAGTAAAGCACATTGTTTGTAAAAACAGTCTGAGCACAAGTGTTCCAGTCTCATTAGTTTTATGTTACCTGTGTGACACTCAGATGCCAGCAGAGGGCCACCTCAGACCTGCTACATTAACTCTTTTCTGTACAGTACTCAATGTTTACAGTCCTGCTACATGTTTGTGCCACACAATCACAATAATTCTCAAGAATGCCATCTAACACAACCCACATCCAAAGTTAATATAAATCTATGTTGTGTTTATAATTGTGCACACTTCACACTGAGTATATTCCTGACAGGAGAGAACTTGTATTTTCCAATTTTACATATCTGATCATGACCGGAAGATTTTTCTGCAGACTAGCTTCTGGCTGCTTACATTGTGGGACACTATGCAAGGACCCAAACTAAGAGCTGTATTTCTTCCATGGCTGAAGCAAGAAGTATAACATGAAATTAGGTAGACATTGAGTGGACAGGAGGAGGAACTAGTATCGAGGAGTTAGT
The DNA here is from genome assembly GCA_028533065.1 of Trachops cirrhosus. Lineage (NCBI taxonomy): Eukaryota > Metazoa > Chordata > Mammalia > Chiroptera > Phyllostomidae > Trachops > Trachops cirrhosus. The sequence continues at coordinate 37,878,342 of CM052552.1, read as the reverse complement.
CTTCTTGAACCATAGACAGAGAGAAACTATGCTGGATGGGCACAAAATTGAATTGAGCAATCCAGAAACCAAAGAGACAGCTAAGAAAGACAACCTTTTAGATTGGTCAAATTGAATTCCCAAATGGTACAGTTACAGTATCAAATGTCTCTCAAGTATGAAGGGACTTTCTAGGTACCATAGTCTACCTCTCACTCTCTGTAGGTAGAGGGAGCAGATGACTATAGTTAGAGTCAGAAGGACTGGTTGAGTACTGCTTCAGTCAGTTACTGTGCAAGCTGAGGTAAATCACTTCCCCTTTTTCAGCTGCCTTATCTCTAAAGTGAAGAAAATGATAATGCAGTCCCAGGAGACTGGGGAGAATCCAATGTGGTATGAAGATGAGGAAAAGGACATGGAGAGGCATTCTTCCCAACACAGAATACACGGAACCATGGGCAAGCATGCTGTGAACTGCAAAATCTTGCAGGAATGTTAGCTTTGCTTACTACCATGGAGACAATGCACAGGAGCCATGCCAAACTACCTCTCTGCACATAGTTGTGATGCTCAGAACATGCAACTTTCACTAACTTTTCTCTCTCCCTATTGTACAAGCAGTTCAAAGCAGTGGTCTATCTCTATTTTAGAGGGAAATTGACAGTGCTACTTTGGCATTTATTTGATATGAATAAGAGGCATTTTACAAAAGGATGTACTCCAAAAAGTAGTTTTGCCAGAAAGGGAGAAGAAAGGAGGGAGAAGGGGGCATAAACATCAAAATATCTGAAAGACAGAGAGGAAAGCAAGGGTAGATTTGCTGTGACTACAGATGATAATTGCACTCCATCATCTCCTTGCGAACCCCTCTCCAAGCTCTGTTCTACCCTAGTAGAAACATGTATATGGAAGGAATTGGCAGCAAAGTAAAGAGGTATGTAATTTTTAAAGCTGAATGGCCTTGGACTACACAGATCCCCAGAAGCAAGTGGCAGATTTGTTGGAAAGTCTGATACCACAGGTTATTCTGGAGAATCCATCAGCAGGACTCTTACGTGTGGGGATGAATGTATATGCCAGATTTGGCAGTTCTCAACTTCAGTATTAGGGATGAAAATTTAAGGATGGTGCCCTGGGAAAGCTGTGAAACATAGCAGGTTGTTAAATCTCCTCTCTGATTCAGCCTCTCCTTGCACTAAAGAGAGCACCAATGACAGGTGAATAAACAAAGGTGATTCTGGTTGCCATCATAAGGCGTATTCTGTGAAATGCATACTCATTTGATTTAAGTGCAGTAGTCTCTCCTGCACTCTGAAGAAAGATGTGAACTGCCTCAAGGGCATGCAATATGATTCAAAACCCTGAAGTGCATTGAAGCAGGCTGGAGTGATCAGTGAGGCTGAGCCTCCTGCTTTGCAGATGGGAAATGAGATATGTAGCAAAAGGACTTGGCTAAGAATATATACAGGGTCCAGGACAAGCCCTACACTTTAGTAGCACAGATCAGGGCAACAGGCTCAGAGTACCTATCCTGTGTTCCCAACTTGTTGGGTGGCCACAAGGACTCTGTGTTGGCCAATCCTGTGCTTGATTTCCAATTCTCCCCCATCCAACTGAGAGAGCTAAGTCCAAGTCTCTCAGCTCTCAGTTTCCTCATCTATCCAGTAGATCTAACAGCACCTATTTTGCCAGGTTGATTCAAGAATCATAGGAGATAAGATGTGGGAAGGTCTTTTGCCCATCTTCCTTTGCCTGGGCTGTTCTTATTGTCTCTGATCTCCTGCCTTCCAGCTTAAATATGATTTCTCAGGAGTGGCTTTCTGTATCACCACCTTCAAAATTTTGCCCATTCTTCAGTGTGAAGCTCAGAGCCAGTTTCTCTCAGAAGTATTCTTGCTCTCGCAATGATATGCACCCTGGCCTTTCCTGAGGCCTCAAATCACTTCACAGATAGTTCTGTGGATGGTGTTGCAGCCTACCTCAAATGAGTGTTACTGACATATTTGTCTTTCTTACTCAACTAGAACTAGCGTGCGCTGACTCTAGGGCAGGGTCCCTCACTCATCTGCCAATGTTTCCTCAGAGGCACTCTGGTGTAACTAGGTAACAGGGCACACACCTACACACACAAAACTTAAGTTGCCCAGTGTAACCTTCCACAAAAGGAGTACTACAGACAGGGTTCTGAGGTTGTCAGGAAGAAGGAGCAGTCTCAGAAGCCAGCTTCAGAGTCTTCATGAGGACACAGGAAGTGAGGAGGCAGGGGATCTGTCATTAGAAAGCAATGTGGAGGGCGAATGCACCCAGTGCTGGAAAACTGGGAAAGACTCCAGGCTGTGGGAGTGGAGAGGGCCACGATGACTGAGGAGGCAGGAGAAGGCTGTCTTGAGTGAGGCTGTATTGTGATTAAAGCCTCATGAAGCTTATAGTGTGATGGCTAAGCCAGGGCCATCTTGTACTTGTAGTAACTCCATGACTTGAGGACTGCTTTTATTGTCCTCATTTGACAGATGAACAAACTGAGACTAGGGAAGTTCTGGAACTTGAATACCAAGCACTGAGAGCCAGTTTAACCCCTGGGAAAAGTTGTGCTTTTAAGAAGGGGAGGCCAGGATCACAGAGGAGGGGGTGGGGGCTGGGTGGAGAGGGATTAGAAATCTGCTTGTGTCATGTAAGCAAAGACCTCAGCTTTGAGAGAGCTCAGGAAACACCAGAAAAACAGGATATTCTTCCAGAAACTTTTCCTTAAAAATTCTATCTGTGATGTCTCTATATCTCACTACTGATTTTATACCAGGGGTAGAGAACTGAGTGGGAGAGTGGTGAATGGGAAAAGAGAACCTTGTGCTTTGTAAAAGGTGTCCAGGGAAGGCTCACATGCAGTCCCTCCAGATGTACCTGTGGTGAAATGGATATTAGGGGGAAGTTACAGGAATGCACTGTACTTCATATCAGGCCTCCCCCAGCATTGGGCTCCACAGCCTTAGCCCCACATCTCCACTAAGAGATTCCAGATTCTTTGAATGTTGCCTTTCTTAAGGCCTCTCACATTTTCTACATGTCTGTGACCTGTGAAAAAGTTCTCAGTCTTCTCCATCTTTATAGACCCAATGCCTGGCACAAAGGAGGTGCCCAGACACTGAAGAGTGAAGAGGTCAAGGAAGAAAATAAAGAAGGAATGAGAGTCACTGATGGCCACTGATGGTGGTATTGATGGACCAGTCACCAGAATGTCAGCTTTTGGAAAAGGAAAAGTTAGGCATACTCCTGTGTTCCTCACATGCCTGATACTAACTGAGCCCATTGACAAGCTCTAAGAACACATATCTACTAAAATATTCTCTTTGCCAATCTAGCACAAAAGAAACACCTTTGTGTTTGATTCCCACTTACCTGACATTTAATTTTCCCTTCCTTTCTTATATTGTGCACATACTACCTCTGACCCCAAAAGAAAGCTTTCATCCATCTTAATGAAAGGCTGGGGCAAAGCCACAATGAACGCTTGGCCATTATGCCATATTTCACATAGGACAAGTGACTTTTAAACACATTGGCCACTGTAGCAACTCAGTTTTCTTTGTCTCCTTGTTAAAGTGGGCTCCCCATTTTAACCATGACATTTTTGACCTGAATCAAAGACTGGTAAACAAATCCCTACAATCTGTCAAAACAGCAACTGGTCTTCTGGACACACACAAGGGACATCCCAGCAAAGAATGCAGAAAACAGAGTACTCTACCAACATTGAACTTGGGGCATTCAACACAGCATTGAATAGAAAGGATGGAGGCCATTTACAAGAAATCTTCTTTCTAGGTGCCATATCATTAAGGTTATCAAGAAAGCACACTGAGACTTCCAGTCAAGATGCAGGCATAGGTAAACACAGCTCACCTCCTTGCACAACCACAATAAAAGTTACAACTAGACTACAAAATTTCAACTATACCCAGAGGTGTGAGAATATTAAGTTGTACGTAAGTCTGACAACCAAGGAATTAAAAAAGTCACATTCATACAGACAGCTAGGAGGGACAAAGACCAGAGAAACACAGAAAGGGTGATCCCATACCCATGTGTGGTGGATAAAAACCGGGAGGAATACCTAAGGAGCAAGGGATACCCACCCCACACCAGACCATCCAGCCCAGGGTTCCAGTGCCAAGAAGATAAGTCCCCATAACTTCTGGCTGTAAAATCCAGTGGGGATTGGAGAGGCGGAAGAAACTCTGGGATTCTCTGGAGTCTCCTATTAAAGAGCCCTCAACAGACTCAGGACTCATGCAGAATCACTCGCCTCTGAGCTCCAGCACTGGGGCAGCAAGTGGAAGGCCACCAGAGGCATACAGGGAGAAATTGAAGTGTCTGGAACTAGGTTCCAGGAGACAGCTTCCCCCCAGAAAAAACTCCAGAGGGCAGGCAGCAGCATTGTCTCCTTTCTGGGCCCCCTCACACACAGAGCCATAGATCAGCAACACCATATCTGAGACTCCATCAACCTGGTTCACACAGGTTGCCCCACCCTGGTAATTACCTAAGACTCCATCCCATCCAACTTACTGGTGCACTTTTCTACAATAGGCCACACTACTAAGAAAGGGATTCAAAGAAGCTCTACCTAATACATAGAAACAACACAGGGAGGCTGCCAAAATGAGGAGACAAAGAAATATGGCCCAAATGAAAAACAGAGCAAAACTCCAGAAGAAAAATTAAAAAGTGAAGATAAGCAATCTAACAGATGCAGAGTTCAAAACAGTGGTTATTAGGATGCTCAAGGAACTCATTGGGTACTTTGACAGCATAAAAAAGACCCAGGCAGGAATAAAGTTTACACTAAGTGAAATAAAGAAAAAATTACAGGGAATCAACAGTGGAGTGGATGAAGCTGAGAATCAAATCAATGATTTGGAACATAAGGAAGAAGAAGACATTCAATCAGAATGACAAGAAGAAAAATGAATCCAAAAAAAACAAGGATAGACTAAGGAGCCTCTGGGATAACTTCAAATTTACCAACACTAGAACCATAGGGGTGCCAGAAGGAGAGGAGAAAGAGCAAGAAATTGAAAACTTATTTGAAAAAAATTATGAAATAAAACTTCCCTAATTTGGTGAAGGAAATAAGACATTCAAGTCCAAGAAGCACAGAGAGTCCCAAACAAGACAGTTTCAAAGAGGACCACACCAAGACACATCATAATTAAAATGCCAAAGGTTAAAGAGAAAGAGAGAATCTTAAAAGCAGCAAGAGAAAAGGAGATATTTACCTACAAAGGAGCTCCCATAAAACTGTCAGCTGATTTCTCGAGAGAAACTTCTCAGGCAACAAGGGACTGGCAAAAAGTACTCAAAGTGTTGAAAAGCAAGGACTTACAACCTAGGTTACTCTATCCAGCAAAGCTATAATTTAGAATGGACAGGCAAATAAAGTGCTTCCCAGACAAGGTAAAGCTACAGGAGTTCATCATCACCAAGGCATTATATAAAATGTTAAAGGAACTTATTTAAGAAAAAGAACATAAAAACTATGAACATTAAAATG
>CM052552.1:37851521-37872715 GCA_028533065.1 Trachops cirrhosus | reverse complement strand
AACAGTATAGGAAATGGCATAGCTAAAGAACTTACATGCATGACCCATGGACATGAACTAAGGGGACGATTGCTGAAGAGAATGGGGTATGGGTAGAGGGGTCAAAGAGGGAAAATTGGGAGAACTATAATAGCATAATCAATAAAATATATTCAAAAAAAGAAAAAAAAACAAAGAAAGAAAGTACATTGATGTCAGATATACTGACAGCTATCTACAATTCTAAACCTTCACTTGGACTTAAGAGCATGGAGGCAAGCCTTAGCCAGAATCTGAAAGCAGGTCCACTTGTTTCTGACAGAAGCTCCCTTACAAAAGTGTCCATTCCCTCTCATAATTAGACATCCTTAGGATCCAGATTGCAGTCAAACCAAAGTGCAACTCTCCCTAATTGCATGGATAATTCAACAGCTTCTTAACCAAAGTTGTATTCTTAACAAAATATTTTACAGATGCTTTATACACTCAAAGTTGGAAGAGAAACAAGTACTTACTGTCTCTCTATGTCCCAAAAGGTCAGCTTCCACATCTGCATAATCAAGGATTTTGCCTTCGACAGAGACATTCATTCTACACAAGTTTTCAATTTATGATATAATCAGACCATCAGTAGGTAAAGAACTCAAAATCAAATGCTATGAAAGGTAAAAGGTTTTCTGAGATCAGACCCTTCCTTTCCAAAATGCTATCCATGGACCAGCCACCTGGCATCATCTTGGATGTAGTTAAAAATGCAAAATATCAGGTCTCCCCCAGAACTGGTGAATAAGAGTTTCATTTGACAAGATTGCTGAAGGATCTGAATGCATATTAAAGTTTGAGACCGTGAATCTAGAGCACTGGTTTTCCAATTGTCTCATGTGGCTTGCTTTATGGGCTTCTCTGAAAAATGGGCCATGAAGAGGTTGGAAGGGGTGTATCAGACCTTGCTTCAGCTGAGCAGCCTGCCCCTTATCTGTTTGGGAGGTTGAACCTATGTCCATAAGAAGATATTCCATAACCACAAAGGTTTCAGAACCACTATTCTGGCCAATCATCTCATTTTTAAAAAAAGATGTTATTTATTTTTAGAGGTAAGGGAAAGTAGGGAAAAAGACAAGGAGAGAAACATCTATGTGTGAGAGATACTTTGATTGGTTGCCTCTCACATGCTCCTCAACTGGGGACCTGGCCCACAACCCTGGCATGTGTCCTGACTGGGAATCAAATCAATGACCTTTTGGTTCACAGGCCAGCACTCAATTCACTGAGGCACACCAGCCAAGGCCATTTCATTTTTTCATGTTGCGCAACTGAGATCTTTCAATAGGATAAGGGACTTTTGCCATAGTCCCTGAACACTCTTAGAAAACTCTGAAATTTATAAAGCCTTGGAATCAGGAAAAATCTTCATAGTCAGTGTTTTTGGAATTACCTCCAACCTACAAAAGTAGAAACAAAGACTGAAAACCTGAGCTCCACCAAGAAAGTACATGATGTGTAAGGCTGTGCCCCGGCAAGTGCCCCATGAGGTGTGTGGCATCTGTGCCACCTGATTTCCAAGAGAGGACAGAGAGACATGGAGATAGTGAATGCCAACACCAAATAGGAAGAGTGAAGCTGACATCCAAACCCAGGTCCCCAGGCCCCAAAGATCATGCTCTGGACCCACCACCTCAAAGCCACACATCCCCCTGCCCTAGCCCCACTATGGGATCTACATATTGCTCCAGCCTATAAACTACACAGACACATGTTCACTCAAAAAAGGGAGCACTTCCATTCTCTGGACTCATTGGATTCAAACAATGCACTACCGTGCCAAAACCTGGGCTCTTCATATAGTTCTATCTCAAAGAAAATGCAAGCTGAGTTGCTAGATTTTCATGGTAATGTATTAGAAATCTGCTTGTTTTAATATCCATCATTCTATATCTGACATAACTATGCCTTGGGAACGTTAGAAAGATCAAGAGGCAGGAATTGTCAGAGGAGGGAAGGGAGAGAAGCGATAGTGTACAATGTATCAACATATTAATCTAGCACCTCATTTTTACACTCACACCCCTCAAGCACTGCATACAGCTTTCTGCTATGGAAGCTACTTGTTGATCAAGCCTCTGGTCACCTACCATGCTTAATTGAAAGTGAAGTTGCATAAATCGGCCAGCACATGGCACAATGAGAAAGCAGCACATTACTGTTGTCAACCCTACTGTCATTTCATACACGCAAAGGGACATTTTCCTCAAGCTTCCTGAAATATCATTTTTGAGAACACTCTAGTTGGGTAATACAATATGCCAAAGAGACTCCCTCATCATCTAGTCTTCACCACCTATACTCCTTCTTCAAAGGCAGCATGTTCAGAGGTAGTGATTGAGGGGTCCGCACTGTCCAACTCCTCCTGGCCCTGGACACTGTTACAGCTCAGGCCATCTGATAGAAAGCCTGGGCAAATCCACACTACACCATTTTCTCTGGATCATTGGCAGCCACTCTGCCCAGTCAGGGCAACTCAAGGTTTCAAAAGGGGCAAATAAACGTTCTGGTGGGGGCCAAGATGATCTGGCCTAAGACACCCCCCACAATAATGCTCAGAACCTAAAGACCTGATGTCATATCTCTATATTTCCTTCTAAAGTCAGGAACAAGAATTGGAAACCTCATTACGAGCCAGAAAAATGAGGCAGCCTCCAAAGGAAAAAGCCCTTGTATGTAGATTAGCAAGGATAGAAGCATGCTGTAGGAATCACTGCTCATCCATGGAAGGCTGTTCTTGGGTCACACAGGGATGCAGCATATTCACCTGTGTGCACAAACTCTACATGTTGCCTGGCCCATCAGAGGCATGCAAAGTTTTGCCACATGACTGACTGACCAAATGAGTGAATCAAAGAATTCCTTTAAGAGACAGATGCACAAGTTTGCCATTAAAATGATAAGTGAGATCAGAGAATATGGCAGCAAAGTAGGGGGGAGCTGAACCCACTTGCATGTGCACCCAACTGGGGCACCTAACCAATCTATTGAAAAACAGAGTGAACAGCCCACAGAATCCTAGCTGAGATGAAGTTCAGAAGCCAAAGGTTGCAGAGGACACCTAAAAATGGATGGTAAGGAGATTTTGTAGGCAGACAGGAAGGTCCCTGAGCCCTGTACTGGAGACTGAGGCTGTGGCTGGAGCATTGGAGGAGAGCCAGGTCAGTGATTGCAACTTAGCAGCTCCCTCCCCTCCCAGAGCAGGGAAGTTACAGAACCACACCAGGAGAGACCTGGACTCTTAAAGTTGCTGGGGGAATAAAGAGGCAGTAAGAGACACACATCTTAGTGTACCCTGGCTGGGGCAACAGTCAGCAGTTGGGACAGCACCAGAGAAACTGGGGAGCAAGGTGACATCTGGAGCTGGGGAAAGAGATGGGCTATGACTGGCCGGGACCCAGATAGTCTCTGGACTGGTCAGAGAGTTGATCTGTGTGGAAATCTGGGTGCCTGTTAGGAATGGCCAGCCACAACCAAGGAGACTTCTCCTAAAAGAGGATCTCAGCTGCTGTGCAAGGACCTCGCATGCACAGAGACCTCTGGAGCACAGGGTCCTTGTGGTGCACAGCAGCCAGGCTAGCAAAGAAGGAGGAGTTGGGGCACGATTTGCTTCTACTCAGGGTACCTCACAGACTGATCAAAGGGGGGCAGCAGAGGCTCAAAGACGTAGCATGGCCCAGAGAGACTTCTTTCAATAGGGGAACTGAGATGCCTTGAAGGGATTTCGCATGTGCGCATTGCCCATGCCAACAAAGGTGGGGGCCACGATTTGCTCCCACTCAGTGCACGTCAGGGACTTTGATCAGGGATCAAAGGGTTGCAAAACAAGGTGGATTATCAGCGCCAGCCTGGCACACATGTGCAGAGTAGAGAGTGCGGGCTGCACAGGCTCTGAGGGCATGGGCTGGAAAGTGGGCACCTGTGATTATTGTAGCCCAGACTTAGCCCCCATCCTCAAGGACCACAGGAAAGGAGACAAACAGAGAGAGCCCGGCCTCCCTCACCCTGCAGGATCCAGCATGACAAGCAAAATCCCCTTGGTAGGTTTATAGTCAGCAGGAGGTTTTTGTTTGTATGTTTGTCTTTTGTTTTTTTTCCCCCTCCAAAGAGTAAGACAATAAGACCTGGAACTGTGACAAAACCAGAGAGAGATTCATAAAGAAGTCACAAGGCAAACACCAACAGCTGAGACAAATTTTACTTTGCAATCCTTCGGAACTTGCATGTTTTATTTTTATTTCCCTTCTTTCCATTTAATTAGTTTTTTCTTTTGTTTGTTTGATTTCATTGTTTGATTTCTTTATTCTCCCTTTCATTTTTCACTTCACTAATATTCCAATAACTCACTATTCTTGGTCGTTTTATTCTTTTTATTCAGATTATATATTTCTTATCATACTATTGTTATTCCAAATCCCACTCAAAACCCTTCCCTGTTCTTAATCAAATTCATCATCTTCCTGAACTATATAACTGCTGTGGCTAATGTTATTTTCTCACACACTATACCAAGTATCTATGTCTTACTCTCACTATTTCTCCTCCACCTATGGTACCTTCGCATAAGTGCTCTGCCTACTAAAGTCAGCTCACACTCTTTCTCCCTTACAATAAGAGTTTTACCTCCTTTCCACCTTTTATAAAAAGTAGCTAGTTGGGTGAAATATCATGGTTATTCCTGTATTTCATCAAAGAATCTTCTATTTGTTCACTACTTGTAAGTACTTTGAATCAATAAAATATTCTCCCACTGTTCTACTCCATTTTGCTTTCATCCTAAGCCCTGATCAATTCAGTAAGGAATTTTATCTCATTGATTTCTCTCTATATTTTTTCTTTTTTCTTTTTTTCTCTCTTTTTACCCCTCTCTCAACCTGGGCTTTACTCCTTACTCTTATTAGTTTGCTTCCCCCATCCTCTCAAAATCATTTTTCTTTACTGTAGAAATCTCATACTCACTTTTTGCTTCTTTACAATAGTCTTATTCCTGTTGCACCTTTATTAAATTTCATTCACCTGTTGTTGCTATCAACACTGCTGTGGATTTTCTGAAATTTTGCTCTCATTGGTCCAATACCTTTTCAATTTTACTTCACACCTCATAGTATACCCTTCCCTCTTCTTACCCCATTATTCCCATTGCCCTTTTGTGTTTTACTTATGTTGTCAATTATCCTCTTTCCCTTTATTTACCTCAGTTCTATCCCAATTCTTATCCATTCTCCTCCCTTTTACCACACAGCAATGTTTTCCCCTCCTTTAGTCATCTCATTTCCCATTTGTCATATCATAAAATATCCACAATCCCTCTTCGAATTTGTTAATTTTAGTTCAATTGTGGTTGAGAGTATTGTTGTGGTAGAGGGGTTATTTTTGTTGGCGCAGAGTTGGTGGTATGGTAAAACTGTTTTGTTAACCAACACCTATACAACAGCATACAAGACAAGGTGGGTGTTGTGAAAACCAATAAACCTGCTGGAGAGGAGAACCCACCAAAAAAGGAGCCACCAAAAGGTAAAGCCCAAGTACAACACAAGAGCCTACACAAACAGAAGAAAACGCAACCCTAGAGCATTCAGACAAGGAGATCATAGAGACCACACGACTGAGTCCCATAGAACCCTACCACAGAAGTTCACCCTACGAAGACAGCTGGCAAAGCAGAGCATCAGGAATCACAGAAACAAACAAAAAGAGTCACCTAAAATGGGGAGACAAAGAAAGAACCCACAATTGAAATGAATGGCTGACTCCCCCACTAAAGAAGGGAAATGAAATGGAAGCAAGCAAACTATCAGATAAAGAATTCAAAACAATGGTTATAAGGATGCTCAAGGAACTCACTGACAACTATAAGGAACTGGATGGGAACAAAACAATATGAAAAAGGAAACAGAAACTATAGACAACAACCAGGAAAAAATGAAGAATACAATATCTGAAATAAAAACAATACACTAGAAGTAATTACAAGCAGGTTGAAGCAGAGGGCCAAATTAGTGAGCTGGAAGACAAGTTAGAAAGAAATACCCATTTAGAGCAGCTGCATGAGAAAAGACTAAAAAATATGAACTTAGCTTAAGGGAAGTGCAAGACAACATGAAACACAACAACATTCAAATCATAAGAATATCAGAAGGAGAAGAAAAGGAGCAAGGAATAGAAACCCTGTTTGGAAAAGTAATGACAGAAAAATTCCCTAATGCGGAGAAGGAAAAAGCCATACAAGCTCAGGAAGCACAGAGGGTCCCAATCAAAATGAACCCAAAAAGGCCTACTTGAAGACACATCATAATTAAAATGCCAAGTTTTAAAGACAAAGAGAGAACCTTAGAAGAAGCAAGGGAGAAACAAAAAGTAACATAAAAAGGAGCTCTGACAAGACTAGCAGCTGATTTCTCATCACAAACACCAGAAGCCAGAAGAGAATGGCAAGCAACATTCCAAGTAATGAAAAGCAAAGGCCTGCAACCAAGACTAGTCCACCCAGTGAGGCTCACAATTAAAATAGAAGGTAAAATAAGGAGTTGCTCAGACAAAAGAAGGGTGAAAGAATACACCTGCACAAAATCAACACTGCAAGATATGCTAATGGCTACTATAAGAAAAAAAAGGAAAAGAGTGAGAGAGAGAGAGATGGACACAGGTACAAAGTGGGGAAAATGAATAAGTATCTATTAATAGTGATTGTAAATGTGAATGGATTAAATACTCCAATCAAAAGACATAGGGTAGCTGAATGGATAAAAAAACATGCCCCACAAATATGCTGCCTACAAGACACCAACCTCAGGAAAAAAGACCTACATAGACTAAAAGTGAAAGGTTGAAAAAAATATTCCAAGACAATGGACAGGAAAAAAAAGCTGAGGTAGCCCTGGCTGGTATAGATCAGTAGACTGAGCATGGGCTGTGAACCAAAGGGGCTAGGTTTGATTCCCAGTCAGGGCACATGCCTGGGTTGTGGGCCAGGTCCCCAGTGGGGGGCACATGAGAGGCAACCATGCACTGATGTTTCTCTCCCTCTCTTTCTCATTCCCTTCCCCTCTCTCTAAAAATAAATAAATAAAATCTTTAAAAAATGATTTGTAGAGATCAGGTGTTTTTTTTTAAATAGATAAAATAGACTTCAAAATAAAAAGGGACACAGAAGGACACTTCATAATACTCAAGGGAAGAATCCATCGAGAAGCCATAAACATTGTAAATATGTATGCATCCAACATAGGAGCATCCACATATATAAGGACAATCTTGGAGGACTTCAAGAAAAGTATTGACAGCAACACACTAATACTAGGGAGTTTTAACACCCCACTGTCAACAATGGATACACCTTCCAAACAAAATATCAACAAGGATATTGCAGCAATGAGCAATGACCTAGATCAAATGGACTTAACTGATATATATAGAAACTTTCATCACAAAGAAGCAAAATACACATTCTTCTCAAATGCACATGGAAAATTTTCAAATATAGACCACATGATAGAACACAAAAAAAGACACAACAAATTCATGAAAACTGAAAACATACAAGAACTTTCTCAGATCACAAGGGCCTGAAACTAGACACCAACGTCAAGGAAAAAACTCAAAAACACATAAATCTGTGGAGATTGAATAGCATGCTATTAAAAAATGGATGGGTCAAGGACGATATTAGGGAAGAAAGCAAAAAGTTTCTGTAAACAAATGAAAATGAACTCACAACAGTCCAAAATTTATGGGACACAGCAAAAGCAGTCCTGAGAGGGCAGTTCATAGTGATACAGTGTGGCAGACTCTGGGCCACAGAGTCTGCCTGTTGTGACTGAAGATGAAAACAAACGCACAGGCTAGAGCAATCCTATGGAGAAAAAGGAACAGCACAGCCACTCTCTCAGGGGAGAGCGCCTCTGAGTGCATCAACCACTCTCTCAAGAGGAGAGCACACTGACCCTTGCCTAGACAAGCTTTTATGGTTTTTATCAGGTTTTACATCAAAGAAGGATTTATTATCTATTACATAGAATATTGTTGTCTACATTTTAGGTACAAAGAAATGAAAATAATACATGCAGAAGGGAAAGGCGGCCAGCTGATTAGCTCTGTCCTTGGGAAAATTCACACAAGCTTTGGAAATTACCTTGAAGGTAGGCAATAAACATCTACCATTTCAGACCAGGGTGAGAGAGTTTTAGCAAGAGCAAGCCATAACAGTCTGTATGCATTTTCCAGGCCTGATTCCCATGGAAAAACCCGGTATGTGGGTCTGGCTCCTGCCCACCACAGCTATAGGTTTTCCATACACAGCTGAGTCACATTTGCCAGACCAAAACAAACTGGTCCCCTACAATACAGGCCTATCTAAAAAACATAGAAACATTTCAAATAAACAACCTAACCCTACATCTACAAGAAGCAGAGGAACAACAACAAAGCCCAGAGTGGGTAGAAGGAAGGTAATGACCAAAATCAGAGGAGAATTGAACAACATAGAGACTAAAAGCACAATTCAAAGGATCACTACATCCAGGAGCTGGTTCTTTGAAAAGATAAAATATATTGGCATGCCTTTAAGCAGACTCATCAAGAAAAAAAGGGAGTGGATCCAAATAAACACAATCAGAAATGAAAGAGGAGAGATTACAACTGATACCACAGAAATACAAACCATTGTAAGAAATTTCTATGAGGAACTATATTCCAGGAAATTTGAAAATCTGCCTAAAATGCACAAATGTCTTGAAAAATATAAAATGCACAAATTTCTTCAAACACTGAATCAGGAAGAACCAGATAGAATGAACACACCAATAACAGCTGGTGAATTGAAGCAGTAATAAAAAAAAAAAAACTCCCATCACACCAAAGCCATGGACCTGAGGGTGTCACAGGAGAATTTTACAAAGCATTTAAGGAACAGCTAACCTCTATCTCTCTCATACTATTACAAAAACTTCAAGAAGAAGGAAGATTCCCAAACTCTTTTTTTAAAGGCCAGCTTCATCCTAATCCCCAAAAGAGGTCAAGATACAACAAACAGAGAAAACTACAGGCCAAAATCATGGCCATACGTAGTGATAAACATAGATGCTAAAATCCTCAACAAAATATTGGCAAACTGCATCCAGCAATATATTAAAAAGATCATACACTATGATTAAGTTGATTTCATCATAGGGAAGCAAGAATGGTACAATATTCACAAATCAATAAATGTAATAATACATCACATAAACAAAAGGAAAGACAAAAATCAGATGATCATATAAATAGATGCATAAAAAGCATTTTGATAAGGTACAGCACCCATTTATGATAAAAACACTCAGCAATGTTGGTGTACAAGGAGCATACCTCAGTATAATGAAGGTCATATATGTGAAATTTACAGCCAATATCATACCCAATGGGCAAAAATGAAAAGCTTTACACAAAGATCAGGAACAAGACAAGGAAGTTCGCTTTCACCAGTTCTGTTTAACATAGTATTAGAAGTTCCAGCCACAGCAATCAGACAAGAAGAAATAAATGGCATCCAAGTTGGAAAGGAAGAAGCAAAAGTGTCATTGTTTACAGATGACATTATAGTATACATAGAAAAGCCTATAGACTCCACCAAAAACAAACAAACAAACAAACAAAACAAAACTACTCAACCTAATAAGTGAATTTGGCAAAACAGTTGGACACAAATCAATATTCAGAAATAGAAGGCATTTTTGTAGACCAACAATGAACTATCAGAAAGAGAAATCAGGGGGAAAATCCCATTTGCTATAGCAACAAGAATAATAAGTACCTAGGAATATACCTAACCAAGGAGGTAAAAGATCCATACTTAGCAAACTACACAACACTAAAGAAAGAAATTAAGGAGGACACAAGGACTCATGGTCATAGATAGACACACTGTGCCTCCTCACACAACCAAAACAAGGACAACAAACAATTCAGAAACAAAAAACAAACAGAACTGACAGAAAATCAAACTGTATGTAAGTCCGACAATCAAGGAGTTAAACATTTTTCCAGACTGGTAGGAGGGGCAGAGATGGGCAGCTGGATAGAGAGGACTCGAGGCATGGCAGCAGCTGGAAGACTGGGGGGGACAAGGTGGTAGCTGGCGAACTGGGCGAGGCAGCAGCTTTTGGACCTGGTGATCCCACATTCACTTGCAGATAAGCTGGGAGGAACAACTGGGGAGTGAGATAGACCTCAAACACAGGGTTACTACAGTACAGGAAAATAAAGCCTCAAAGCCTCTGACTGAAAACATCTGTGGGGGTCGAGGGGGCAGCAGAAGAAACTCCCAACATCACAGGAGATTTCGTTGAAGAGACCCACAGAGTCCTAAAACATACACAACCCATCAAGCTGGGAATCAGCACCATAGGGCCCAATTTAATTGTGGGTAGTGGGGGAAGTGACTGAAAACCAGCAGAGAATGGAGAAAGCAGCAGTGTTCCCTCTCGGACATCTCCCCCACATACTGCATCACAATGCAGCGTCATGGGTTGCCCTTCCCTGATGAACACTTAAGTATCCACCCCTTCTATGTAATAGGCATTCTAAGCCAAAAAAAGAAAAAAATGGCCCAAATGAAAGAACAGGTCAAAGCTCCAGAAGAAATACAACTATGCAACGAAAAGATAGGCAACCTACCAGATGCACAGTTCAAAACACTGGTAATCAGGATGCTCACAGAATCGGTTTAATATGGTTGCAAAATAGAGGAAAAAGTGAAGGCTATATAAAGTGAAATGAAGGAAAATGTACAGGGAACCAACAGTGACCAGAAAGAAACTGGGATTCAAGTCAATGGTTTCAAACAGAAGGAAGAAGGCAACATTCAACCAGAACAAAATGAAGAAACAATAATTCAAAAAAATGAGGAGAAGCTTAGGAACCTCCAGGACATCTTTAAACGTTCCAACATCTAAATCATAGGGGTGCTAGAAGGAAAAGAGGAAGAGCAAGAAATTGAAAACTTATTTGAAAACATAATGAAGGAGAACTTCCCCATTCTGGTGAAGGAAATAGACTTCCAGGAAGTCCAGGAAGCTCAGAGAGTCCCAAAGAAGTTGGATCCAAGGAGGAACACAAAAAGGTGCATCATAATTATATTACCCAAGATTAAAGATAACAAGAGAATCTTAAAAGCAGCAAGAGAAAAGGAGAGACTTGCCTACAAAGTAGTTCCCATGAGTCTATCAGCTGATTTCTCAAAAGAAACCTTACAGGCAAGAAGGGGCTGAAAAGAAGTATTAGAACTCATAAAAGGCAAGGGCCTACATCCAAGATGACTCTATCCAGCAAAGCTCTCATTTATAATAGAAGGGCAGATAAAGTTCTTCCCAGGTAAGGTCAAGTTAAAGGAGTTCATCATTACCCAGCTCTTATTATATGAAATGTTAAAGGTTCTTATCTAAGAAAAAAAGATAAAGAATATGAACAGTAAAATGACAAAAAACTCACAGCTATTAACAACTGAACCTAAGAAAACAAAAACAAACTAAGCAAACAACTAGAACAGGAACAGAACCACAGAAATGGAGATCACATGGAGGGTTAGCAACAGGGGAGTGAGAGGAGGAAAGAGGGGGAAAAGGTACAGAGAATAAGTAGCATAAATGGTAGGTAGAAAATAGACAGGAGGAAGTGAAGAATAGTATAGGAAAAATAGAAGCCAAAGAACTTATATGTAAGACCCATGGACATGAACTAAAGGGGGAGAATGCAGGTGGGAGGGGGTTTGCATGGCAGAGGGAAATAAAGAGGGTAAATGGGACAACTATAATACCATAATCAGTAAAATATATTTAAAAAATAAAAAAGGATGACATGAATAAATGGAAGCATATACTGTATTCACGGATTTGAAAGATTAAGATCATCAAAATGTCCATACTGCATGAAGCAATTTCTAACTCAATGCAAATCCTATGAAAATACCAATGACATATTTCACAGATATAGAACAAACATTTAAAAAATTTATATGGAAACTTAAACGACCCAGAATAGGCACAGCAATTTAGGAAAGAAGAACAAAGTTGGAGGGAGCACAATACCTGATGTCAAAATATACTACAAGTCCACAGTGATCAAAACAGCTTGGTACTGGGATAAGAACAACCACGTAGATGAATGGAACAGAATAGAGATCCTGGAAATAAACCCAAGTCTCTATGGTCAATTAATATTCAACAAAAGGACCAGAAGCATAAAGTGGAGTAAAGATAGGCTCTTCCACAAATGGTGTTGGGAGATCTGGACAGCTTCATGCAAAAAAGAAGAAGAAGAAGAAGAAGAAGCTTGACCACGATGTTACACCATACACAAAAATAAACTCAAAATGGATAAAAGACTTAAATGTAAATCGTGACACCGTAAAAGTCCTAGAGGAGAACACAGGCAGGAAAATCATAGATATCCCACAGAGCAATATTTTCACTGATACATCCCCTAGGACAAGGGATATAGAGGAAAGAATAAACAAATCTGACTTCATCAAAATAAAAAGCTTCTGCACAGCTAAAGAAAACATCAGCAAAATGAAAAATGAACCAACTGTATGGGAAAATATATTTGCACATGATACTCAGACAAGGGTTTCATCTCCAAAATATGCAAAGAATACACACGACTCCACTCCAGGAAGAAAAACAACCCAATTAAAAAATGGGCAGAGGACCTGAACAGACACTTCTCCAAGGAGGACATATAGAGGGTGCAGAGTCATATGAAAAGATGCTCAGCATCTCTAGGCAACAGAAAGAGGCAAATTAAAACCACTATGAGATACCACTTCACACCAGTCACAATGGCCATCATTAATAAATCAACAAACAAGAGCTGATGTGGTTGTGGAGAAAAGGGAACCCTGGTAGACTGTTGTTGGGAATGCAGACTGGTACACCCACTGTGGAAAACAGTATGGAATTTTCTCAAAAAACTAAAAATGGAACTGCTTTTTGAGCCAGCAATTCCACTGCTGGGATTGTAACCTAAGAATCCTGAAACACCAATCCAAAAGAACCTATGCACTACAATGTTCACAGAAGCTCAATTCACAATAGCCAAGTGCTGGAAGTAACCTAAGTGCCCATCAGTACATGAGTGGATCAAAAACTGGTACATTTACACAGTGGAATTCTATGCAGCAGAAAGAAAGAAGGAGCTCCTACCCTTTGTGACAGCATGGATGGATCTCGAGAGCATTATGCTAAGTGAAATAAGCCAGGTGATGAAAGACAAATATCACGTGATCGCCTTTAAGCAGAACCTAATCAACAAAACCAACAAGCAAGCAAAGGATAACCAGAGACATTGAAATTAAGAACAATCTGACAGTAACCAGAGGGGAGGTGGGAGGGGATGATGGGGGAAAAGGGGGGAAGTGTTTTGAGGAACAACTACAAAGGACACATGGACAAAACCAAGGGGGGATTAGAATCAGGGGAGGGAGATGGGGATGGCTGGGGTGGGTGAGAGTGGTGGGGGTAAATGTGGACAACTGTACTTGAACAATTATAAAATAATTGAAAATAAATAATAATAAATAAAAATAGGGAGGGGAAGATGGTGACGAGATAGTTGGGAGTAGAGTCCACCTCCCCTTGTCCACAGGTCAAACACCTAGCAGATCTTCTGAGGAAGAGAGTGAACAGCCATCAATATCCCAGCACATATGAAGATTAGAGACATAAATATGTAGAGGACATTGATAACTCAGACAGTAAGGAGAGTACTTCATGACAATAAGATCCCAGGGACTGGCACAGGAACAAGGGAGCCTGCAGCCACAGGCCCAGGGCCCGCTGGATCTGCCACAATGTTCTTGGGAGAGAGCCAGGTCAGGGGCTCCCTCCCCTGCCAAACAAGGTTTCAGCAGCATCAAGAGGAACCTGGTTGCTTGAAGTCGCAGGGGGGAAATAAGGATGAAGTTGCAAATACACAGGGGTCGTGTGCACCCACTGAGACTGTGGACTCCAGCTGGAAGGAGTTGGGCAGTGGTGGACCCTGACCAGGATAGTCCCTGGTCTGGTTGGAGAGATGGGCTGTGTGAGATGCCAGGCACTTGTTTGGAGTAGCAGGCTTGAATAGGAGGAATTTTTCAAAATGAAAAGAAAAGAGGCACCCAGTGGCTGTTTAGGGAATTCTCCTGCAGCAGACACCCCAGCCCCCTGCACCCCTACCCCCTTGGGCCTCAGAGGCTGACCACCCGCTGCAGCCGCAAAGGCTGAGTGATCATACCCGCAGCCCTGGGGGTGGAACGGGTGCCTTACCCCGCTGCCCAGGCATCTGCAGCAGCAGCAACAGTGGAGGACGAGTGCTCACACCTAAAGCCCCCCAGACGGTGGGCAACTAAACCCGTCGTCGCCATGAGGCTGCCTCTCCAGTCCCAGCAGTGGTGGCCGAGTGCTCACGCCTGCAGCCCTGTGAATGTAGAACTCCTGACCCTGCTGCACAGAGGCACCTTGTGCCCAAACCCAGCACCCTAGGCACAGCAGCAGAGGAGGCACACACCCACATTCCCCACGGCAGCCACAGTAGCACTCCTGCCCTGCAGGGCCGACTGGTTCTCTAAGAGGAAGGCGGAGACTCCCATGCAGAGGAGAGCTGCAGGGCACAGGGATTCAGCAATAACCAGAAAGACTTCATTCTTGGGTGTGCTGAACTACCCTGAAGGAACTCTGAGAGTCCCTAGCATCTAGGACAGCAAAGAGCGAGAAGGTGGTGTGTGAGTGTGAGTTGCTCCAACTGGTGCACCTTAAGGGCAGCACAACTGGTGGACTGAGGCATAGGCTGGGTGCAGAAGTGCACTGGGGCAGCGAACTGAGGAACTGGGCTGGGCAACTTCAAAGAGTGCAGCTCAGGAAGGGCGAAAAGGGAAACCAATCCTCCCTAAGTCTGCTGCAGCCAGGAAGACCAGCAGAACTTGCTTGACCTGTTTAAAGCCAGAAGGAGGCTCTTTTTCTAGAAAATTCCTTCTTCCTTTCTTTCCTTCTTTCTTGTTCTGTTCCTTCTTCCTTCCTTCTTTTTTTTTTTTTAAATTTCCACAAGTGAGACAATAAAACCTGGAGTTGTGAAAGGACCAGAGTTACACCCAAAGAGGGGTCATCCCAACAATTGACACAGTGAGATAAATTTCACTTTGCTACTCCAGAGAACTTGCATGTAATTGTATATTTGTATTATTATGATTTTTTCATTATTCTTATACCCTTCATTTTATTAGCATTTTTTATTTCTCTTCTTTCTGTTCAGTCTTCTTTGCTTGGTTTGTTAAATTGCATTGTTTGACTGGTTTCCCTTGTTTTCTTTCATAGTGTATTATAATTTTCCATCTTTCACTTCACTTGTGTTGAATAGCACATACTCTAGGTCCTGTACTTCCTATTCTGGTTATTGGGATCACATAGATTCAGTTACATGATTGGCTTCATTACTATTGTAAATAATTGCTCTTCCATACAATTGTAAATACTACACAGCACCCCTCCCAGATCTTAGCTCAATTCACTATTTCCTGCCTTTATTACTGTTGTGGTTAACTCCATTCTCTCCCACACTACATCTATTTTCTATCTTTTACTCTCACTTTAACTCATAGTCTGACCTCCCACAAGCACACTGCTTTCTAGATCCAACTCATAATCCTTCTCCCCCTCCTAAAAAGAGCCTTATACTTTTTATACATTTTCTGAAAAGTGGCTAGTTGGGTAAAATATCACAGTTAACCCTATACATATCCAAAGGATCTCCTATTTATTCTCTGTGGGTTGGTACTTTAAATACCATAGAATACAGCCCTGTCTTAAACCATTTTGCCTTCCCCCTCCAACTGATCACAACAAAAGTGTAGGTGGGAGTTGTGAACACCAGTACATCTGCTCGAAGAGGAAACTCACCAACAAAGGAACCACCAACAGATAACAAAGGAGGGAGGTGAAGGGGGGAGTGGAAGCCACACTAACCTCCACCCAGGACCAATCTGGAATTACAACTAAAGGGTGGGGAAATTACTCAGAACAAATAACTGAACAATAGTGAGAGAGAAGCCCCAAAACTTCATACAGATGGAAGAACCAGCCTCAAAACAACATGCCCACACCTGCACAACAGAATAGAAGACAGGGTGGCTGGAATGACCCTCAATTAACCTGCTGGAATGAAGGAACCACCAAAGAATGACCCAACAACAATCAAACCCAAAAGATATATAGAGAGCCAATATAAACAACAGCCCAAGACCAGCAAGCTCAGGAGATCAAGGAGACTGCACACTGAGTCTCAGAGGACTTCTACCATAGAAGTTCACACCATACACCCACAGAGTCAGGACAGACCAATTTAAGAAGCAGAAGCAAACAAGAAGAGTCTCATAAGCAATGGGAAGACAAACAAGCAATTCCCAAATGAAAGAAAAGGAGGAAACCTCAGAAAGAATGTTGAATGAAACAGAGGCAAGTCAACTATTGGGTATTGATTCAAAGCAATGGTTATAAGGAAGCTCAACGAGCTCAAGGAAAATTACCAAAAACTACAGGGAAACTACAATGAACTCACTACAAACTATATCAACATGAAAAAGGAAATAGAAACTATCAACCAGGGCCCAGAGGAAATGAGGAATACAATTTCTGAATTGAAGAACATAGAACGAATCAAAAACAGGATCGATGAAGCAGAGGATAGGACCAGTGAGCTGGAGGACAAGGTAGAAAAAAACACCCAGAGGCAGCAAGAAATGGAAAAGAGGCTCAGAAAGAATGAAGAGGGGTTAAGGGAAATGCAGGACAACATGAAACATAATAATATCCATACAACAGGGATACCACAAGGAGAAGAAGAACAAGGGATAGAAAACCTGTTTGAAAAAGTAATGATGGAAAACTTCCCTAATTTGATGAGAGAAAAAGTCACACAAATCCAGGAAACACAGAGAGCCAATCAAGAGGAACCCAAAGAGCCCCACTTCAAGACACATCATAATTAAAGTGGCAAAATTACAAGACAAAGAGAGAATCTTAAAGGCAGCAAGGGAGAAACAGGAAGTAACATACAAGGTAGCCCAAATAAGACTAGCAGCTGACATCTCATTGGAAATGCTCCAAGCCAGAAGAGAATGGCAAGAAATATTACAAGTAATGAGAAACAATGGCCTGCAACCAAGACTATTCTATCCAGCAAGGCTCTCAGTTAAAATGGCAGGTGAAATAAGGAGTTTCCCAGACAAAAGAAACCTCAAAGAATATACCTCCTCCAAACCAGCTCTGCAACAGATGGTAAAGGGTTTACTTTATGAACAGGAAGAAAAACTGTGAGAGAGTGAGGAACACAGGTACCAAAAAATAGCAATGAATAAGTACCTATCAATAAAAACGTAAAATGTAAATGGATTAAATGCCCTAATCAAAACACAGAGATAATGAAAATGATCTCACAACAGTCCAAATCTTATGTGACATAGCGAAGGCAGTCCTTAGAGGGAAGTTCATGCCAATACAGGATGAATAGATAAATCATGACCCACACATATACTGCCAAGAAGAGACCCACCTCAGAACGAGAGACCCACACATACTGAAAGTGAAGGGCTGGAAACAAATATTCCAAGCAAATGGACAGGGAAAAAAAAAAAGCCTGGATAGCAATACTCATATCAGACAAAATATACTTCAAAAATATAGAGCCATAAAAAGACACCCAGAAGGTCACTTCATAATACTCAAGGGAAAAATCCATCAAGAAGATATAAACATTGTAAATATATATTCAACCAAAATAGGAGAACTGAAATAAATAAAGAAAATCGTGGAGGACTTCAAGAAAGATAATGACAGCAACACAATTATAGTAAGGGATTTCAACACCCCACTGTCAAAAATGAACAGATCTTCCAAACAAAATATCAACAAAGATATTGTGGTATTGAACAATGCCCTAGATCAAATGGCATTAGTGGATATATATAGAGTCTTTCATCCCAAAGAAGTAAAATACACATTCTTTTCAAAAGCACATAGAACATTTTCAAAGACAGACCACATAATAGGACTGAAAACAAGCCTCAACAAATTCATGAAAATTGAAATCATCCCAAGCATTTTCTCTTACCACAAGGGACTGAAATCAGAAACAAAACTCAAAGAAAAAACCCCCAAACACTCAAACTCATGGAGATTGAATACCATGCTATTAAACAATAAATGGGTCAAGAATGATACTAGGGAAAAAATCAAAAAGTTTCTGGAAACCAATGAAAATGATCTCACAACAATCCAAAACTTATGGAACACAGCAAAGGCAGTAATGAGAGGGAACTTCATATCAATACAGGCCTACCTAAAAAAGATAGAAACATTTCCAATAAATGACCTAATTCTACACCTACAAGAACTCAAGGAACAACAACAAAGGCAGCCCAGAGTGGGTAGAAGGAAGGAAATAACCATGATAAGACCAGAATTAAATGACGGAGAGACTAAAATCACAATTCTAAGGTTCACTAAATTCAGAAGCTGGTTCTTTGAAAAGATAAATAAAAGTGAGAAGCCTTTAAGCAGACTCATCAAGAAAAAAAGAGAGAGGACCCAAATAAAAACAATTACAAATGAATGATGAGGGATTACAAATGGTACCACAGAAATAAAAAGGATCATAATAAATTACTATGAAGAACTATATGCCAAGAAATTTGAAAACCTAGGTGAAATGGACAAATTTCTAGAAAAATATAATCTTCCAAAACTAAATGAAGAAGAAGCAGGAAGCCAGAACACACCAATAACAGCTGATGAAATTGAAGCAGTAATCATAAAGCTTTTAACACACGAAGGCCCTGAAGCAGATTGTTTCATAGGAGAATTTTACAAACCATTTAAGAAAGAGGTAAGCCCTATCCTTCCCAGATTATTCCAAAAAATCCAAGAAGATGGTAGACTCCCAAACATTTTTTATGAAGCCAGCTTCATCTTAATCCCAAACCAGATCAAGACATAACAAAGAAATAAAACTTCAGGCCAATATCGCTGATGAATTTAAACACTAAAATCCTCAACAAAATATTGGCAAACCACATCCAGCAATATGTTAAAAAAATCATACACCATGGTGAAGTGGGATTCATCCCAGGGATACAAGGGTGGTAGAATATTCAGAAATCAATAAACATAATAAATCACATAAATAAAAGACATAAATCACATGATCATATCAATACATACAGAAAAAGCATTTGATAATGTACAGCTCCCATTTATTATTAAAATGCTTAGCGAGGTGAGAACAGAGGCAGCATTCCCCAACATAATAAAGGCCATATATGGGAGACCTACAGTCAACATCATACTTAATGGGGAAAAATTCGAGATTTCCCACTAATATCAGGAAGAAGAAAAGGATGCCCACTTTCACCACTCCTAGTCAACATAGTATTGGAAGTCCTAGGCATAGCGATCAGACAAGAAAAATAAGCAAAAAGCATCAAAGTTGGAAAGGAGAAAGAAAAACTGTCATTATTTGCTTATGACATGATAGTGTACACAGAAAATCCTATAGACTCCACCAAAAAACTACTCAACCTAATAAGTGAATTTGGCAAAACAGTGTGATACCAAAGTGAATATTTAGAAATCAAAGGCATTTTTTGTGCACCTACAATGAAATATCAGAAACAGAAATCAGCCCTGGCTGGTGTAGCTTAGTGGATTAAGCGCGGGACTGTGAACCAAGAGATCATGGTTCGATTCCCAGTCAGGGCACATGCCTGGGTTGCAGGCCAGTTCCCAGCAGGGAATGCACAGGAAGCAACCATACATTGATATTTCTCTCCCTCTCTCCTTCCCTTCTCCTCTGAAGATAAATAAATAAAATCTTAAAAAAAAAAGAAAACTTAAAAAAAATGAAAAAAAAAAGAAACAGAAATCAGGAAAAAAATACAATTTCATATAGCAACAAATAAAATAAAGTACCTAGGAATAAACCTAACCAAGGAGGTAAAAGACCTGTACTCAGAAAACTATACAACACTGAAGAAAGAAATTAAGGAAGACACAAATGGAAACCGTGCTCATGGGTTGGAAGAATTAACATTATCAAAATGTCCATACTACTCAAAGCAATTTATAGATTCAACACTATTGGGAACCACCCTGCCTGATTTCAGAAGCTGTAACCTCCCATTGCTAAGGCTGAGTGAGAGACCTTGTGACCCTAAACCACTAAGGAGACAAAACTTATCTCCCTGGCAGGGGCGCCACTTTTGCCCCCTTTACTTCACCCTGCTTGGCCCCAAGCGGATGCTCAGTTAGCCAAAGACTGGTAAGATTCCTCAAGGGAGGGATGACCTAAGACAGGCACAGTCACTAAGGGGCCCTCAGGCAAGGATTTGGAGGGCTATAGAAAAAGGAGGTGATGGACTATCGCCACTGAACTTTGATATAACCTGAGTCCTCATTCTGTCTGCAAGAAGTCTCCTAATTTCTTGGCTGTCTTACTTCCCCTGCCTGATGTAAGCCTGAAATAATGCCAGAGGGCTGTGCATCCCTGGGCAGGAACAGGAAATTGCCTGGGGTGACCAGACCTAAGAAAGAATACATAAAATCCTGTGAAACCTGCTTTGCTAAGAATGCCTTAAATTTTCTGATAAGGGTCCAAGCATGAAATAAGTTTGTTTCCCAGTTTTATACCCCTTTAGCTAACTAACTCTGAATTAGAATAAGCCCTCCTAGTTCTTTGTATGTTATCTATTGTTTGATCTTTACTGCCTGATAATGACTGATGTGCTTCACCTGTATTCCTATACAAAATGAACCGAATAAAACCCCATTGAGGAAAAGGCTCCTGGCCCTTCTCCTTTGAGATATTGGCCACCTATCCTCCCCAACCATATAATGTCTTCATAGACTTATTCTCATCTGTGTCAGACTGGAGGGCTCAGCGGGAAAAGCTCCCCCACATGACAAAATTGTTATAAAAATACCAATGACATATTTCACAGATACAGAACAAAAACTTCAAAAATTTATATAGAAGTATAAATGACCCAAATGGCTG
Source organism: Trachops cirrhosus (assembly GCA_028533065.1). Lineage (NCBI taxonomy): Eukaryota > Metazoa > Chordata > Mammalia > Chiroptera > Phyllostomidae > Trachops > Trachops cirrhosus. Next base: position 37,851,640 of record CM052552.1, on the reverse strand, counting down.
CAGCAATTTTGAGAAAGAAGAACAAAGTAGGAAGGAATCACAATACCTGTTACCAAACTCTATTACAAGGCCACTATAATCAAAACAGCCTGGTACTGGCAGAAGAACAGACACATTGC
>CM052552.1:37832047-37851021 GCA_028533065.1 Trachops cirrhosus | reverse complement strand
AAATACCAATGACATATTTCACAGATACAGAACAAAAACTTCAAAAATTTATATAGAAGTATAAATGACCCAAATGGCTGCAGCAATTTTGAGAAAGAAGAACAAAGTAGGAAGGAATCACAATACCTGTTACCAAACTCTATTACAAGGCCACTATAATCAAAACAGCCTGGTACTGGCAGAAGAACAGACACATTGCCCAATGGAACAGAACAGACAGCCCAGAAAAAAAACCCAAGTCTCTATGGTCAATTAGTATTTGACAAAGGGGAAGAAGCATAAAATGGAGTAAAAATAGCCTCTTCAATAAATGGTTTTGGGAGATCTGGACAGCTACATGCAAGAAAATGAAACTCGATCACCAACTTAGACCATACACAAAAATAAATTCAAGGTGGATAAAAGACTTAAATATAAGTCACGACACCACAAAAGGCCTAGAGGAGAACATCAGCAGGAAAATCTCAGACATTCCACACAGCAACATCTTCGCTGAATATGTCCCCTAAGGCAAGGGTCATAAAGGGAAGAAAAAACAAATCGGACCTCATCAAATTAAAAAGCTTCTGCATGGCTAAAGAAAACAGCATTAAAATGAAAAGACAATCAACTATATGGGAAAACATGTTTGCCAATGATACCTCGGACAAGGGTTTGATCTCCAAAATATATGAAGAACGCCCATGACTGCACTGCAGGCAGACAAAAAACCCAATTAGAAAATGGGCAAAAGACTTGAATGGACACTTCTCCAAGGAGGACATACAGAGGGCCCAGAGACATATGAGAAGATGCTCAGCATCACGAGCCATCAAAGAGACGCAAATTAAAACCACAATGAGATACCACTTCACACCGGTGAGAATGGTCATCATAAACGAAGCAACAAACAAGTGTTGGAGAGGATGTGGAGAAAAGAGAACCCTAGTGCACTGTTGGTGGGAATGCAGACTGGTTCAGCCACTGTGGAAAACAGTATGGAATTTCCACAGAAAACTAGAAATGGCACTGCCTTTTGACCCAGCAATTCCACCGCTGGGATTATAGCCTAAGAATCCTGAAACACCAATCCAAAGGAACCTATGCACCCCAATGTCCATAGCAGCACAAGTTACAATAGCCAAGTGCTGGAAGCAACCTAAGTGCCCGTCAGCAAATGAGTGGATCAAAAAACTATGGTACATTTACACAATGGAATACTACCCAGCAGAGGGAAAGAAGGAGCTCCTACCCTTTGTGACAGCATGGATGGAACTGGAGAGCATTATGCTAAGTGAAATAAGGCAGGTGGTGAGGGACAAATACCATACGATCTCACCTTTAGCTAGAACATAATCAACAAAAGAAAAAAAACAAACAAAATATAACCAGAGACGTTGAAATTAAGAACAATCCAACAATAGCCAGAGGGGATGGTAGAGGGGACAATGGGGGGAAGTGTTTTGAGGAACAACTATAAAGAACACATGGGCATAACCAAGGGCGGTTTGGAATCAGCAGAGGGAGGTGGCGGGGAATGGTGGGGGGCAAATGCAGACAAGTATACTTGAACAACTATAAAATAATTAAAAATAAATGTAAAAAGAGAACTACTGATACATGCAACAATGGAGTAGAATTCCAAAAATATGTTGATTGAAAGGAGCCAGACAAAAGACAGTACATAGTGTGCAATTAGCTTTATATGAAGTAGTGGAACGGCAAAACTGCTCTACGGTGATAAGGTTACCTTTGGTTACCTCTGGTGAAGGTACTGACCAGGAAGGTGGCATGAGGAGGTCTTCATGGGTGCTGGGAATGTTCTAGTAGTTTATCTGATTAGTGGTTACATGAATGACTACATATAAAAAATTAAACTCTACAACTGAGATTTGTATACTTTACCATATGTAAGTTATGTTTCAATAAAATAGGTAAAATAAAGTGTAGGAAATGTGAAACAAAATGTAAGAGTCTATTAGGGAAACCAACATCTTACTAACATAAAAATGGAAAAAGAAAAAGTTGAGGGGAGAAATATATTAAAGATATATTGGAAAAATACCTTCAGAGCTAAGTAAAAAAACTGAGTTCAGTCTGAAATGGCTTATTAAGTGTGTAGCACACTGAATGAAAACATACCCAAGCTGAAGCAAAGTTTTGTGAAAATTCAGAACACCAAGGATAAGAAAGGATTCCAAAGCTTTCAGAGATGAAAAAAATTACATAAAATTTCAGCATGAAGTTTCTACATTGCCAAACTCTCAAACAAGAATGAGAAGAGAATAAAGACTTTTACAGATGTGCAAGGATTCAAAAACTTACCTCTTATTCAACCCTTTCTTAGGAGGTTACTTAAGAATGAACATTAGCAAACCAAAGAAGCCTGGAAATACATCACGACCACCACTACCAATAAAAATATATGTGTTATATATGATATATGTTATTATATATATCATATACAGCTATGCATCACATAATGACATTTCAGTCAACAGTGGGCTGCATATATGACAGTGATACCATAAGATTATAATGGAGCTTAACTTCCTGTAAGCAATGAAAGGATATGTGGTTCAGGAGGAACTATTTTTTCCTCTCACAGGAGCAGTATGTGTGGGCCTGGGCAATAGATTCCCTCTCACCCACAACACCTCACTTTTGAGTGCTCAGATTACCTCCCAATCAGTCAGCCACTGACCTGTTTCAGCACAGAGAAGCCTGTACCCCCCCAGTGTGACATATTCAGAGGTTGCTACAACCCTCCCAGATCTAGCCTGATGGTCTTCAGATTACACTGGTGCAAATTCTTTGTTGAGTTCTGAAGATCCTATACAAAGTCACAGGTACACAGGAGCTTCCTTAACAAGTATGTGCCACAGCCACTTAAGTAAAAGCTTTCTGTGGTAGCATGGAGCCAGCCTGTCCCTGTACTTTGGAAATATTTTCAGGTTGTAATGACATAAAGCATGGATACATTTTATTTCTTCTATCGGTTTAGTGCCACACAGAGCCCTTTTTGCCGGAGAGGGTAAATGGGACCAAACTCAAATTTCCAAAATCAAATTATCAAGTCCTCAGTTTTACACCCTCTCCGTGTTAAACAACCACTTTTCAAAATTAAAACACAAAGTTCCTTGATCTGACCACTGCTCCAACAAGCAATCATCAAAAACACATTGCCATGACAATCCCCTATGTTCCTTTATTTCTCTGTCTTTATTTCTTATTCCTACTGATCCTCACACCACCTTTCACTCCCTCTTGACAATTAGTGTTATGGTGATCTACACCTTACCCAGCCAGTTTCTCCTCAATATTTCCGATTAATCCAGCCTTCATCCCTGTACATGGAGCAGCATTGACAGCTTTGATGTTCTATTTCTGACCTTGTTGAAAGGAACGAGGGGGAAGCCTTGTGGAACCATGTTCATAAAGTCTGCAGCAATGCAAAATAATGTCCCAAGCCTTCACATTTACTCATCATGCACTCGCTGACTTACCCAGAGCAACTTCCCCTTCCGCAAGCTCCACTCACGGTAAGTGCCTTACCCAGGTACACCATTTTTAATTTTTTTTTGACTGTATTTTAATTATACTTTTTCTGTGTTTAGATATTTTTAGGCACATAAATACTAAACATTGTATTATAATTCCCTACAGTAGTCAGTATAGTAACAGGCTGTACAGGCTTATAGCTTCGGAGCAACAAACTATATCACAGAGCCCAGGTATACTATCTAGGTTTATGTAAGTGAACTGTATGATATTCCCACAATGACTAAATTGCCTAACAATGCATTTCTCAGAATGTATCCCTGTGGTTAAAAGAATCGCGCTTGTATGATATCATATATATCACATAAATATAGATATATATGAAATTCTCCAGCATGACAACAGTGCAACAGGCCTAGAGATTACCCAGCCCAGACTAGAAAGAAACGTTTGAGACTCTGGAAGCAAGATCTCCAGGATATCACAGGATTTAATCCAACAGACAGTATAACTGAGATATTGCCAAAACTCACATGTATGAAAAAAGCATAGAGTGCCTAAAAAAAAGTCTCTAGTAGTCTTTGTACATATATTAAGCAACCAGTTCAAATTGGAACAGAACTCAGGGACTTTCAATAAGAATGGGAATGTAGTCTAAGACATAAGTCACATAAGAAGCTAAAAGATAGTAGGGCTATGGCTATAAGGGGGCTACATTTCAAAATCAGAGACCCCAAAACCATGCAATACCCCCAGAATTCTGTGGGCGGGCCTGCACTTTGTGTGACTCCACTAGGGAGCCATACAGGGCTCAGGATTTTCTGAAACAAGATGGTGAGCAGATGTCAGAGATATAAATGACTAGTGTACACATGCTTGTCAACAACCTTCTTACTTTTTATCCCAATTCCACCAATGAAAACTGAGGTTGGTACCAAATGAGATTTCACATCCTGATGCAATTCAGCAGGAGGTGGGGTATCCAGCCATCCAGCTGGCCAGAGGCAGGGCTTCAGTCCTGCCTCTTGCAGGAAGAGCATCCCTGCTGGCTATGGGCTAGAGAAAGGACACACATTTAGAAACCCTGGCCCTTTATAAAAGTCCTCAACAAATGTAGGCTCCTACTGGTGTTAGTTTCATATGTGCACAATGCCTCACTCCAAATTCTTGGAGTCAGGTGGGTTTCAGAATTCAGAAAGGTGACAAGGGACACAGACAATAATACATTAGTAACACTCTTGCAGGGTCTAGCAAACACACTGACATCTCTACAGTAAAACATATTAACATCACATGGGATAAAGAAAATTTGGGCTGACATGCACTCCCACACAGATAAGGAAAGAGGCTTACGATTTATTTATTCCTAGCACTGATACAGCCCTCGATTCTCAAACCCTTTCAGGTTGAGTCGTTTTACACTACCTCCCCAACTTTGGTCAAAATCCATGGATGCTACCTGAGTCCCCAACCAGGCCACAACCTGTAGGAACTTTGGGGACTGGGGTCTGATGGTGGCAATGCTCTCCCTACTCCTTTCCAAGCTGGCAGCTTTTCACAGTCTGCCTATCTCTCATCTGCAGACTTCCAGACTCAGGCCAGGACCCCGACACCCGACATTCTTCCCTACTTTTCAAAGCCTTCTGGGGAAAACAGAGACATCTTTTCAACCACTAGTAGAGTGCTTTGTGGTTTACAGATTTCTCTCACATGAATCAAACTGTGCCATGCTCATCTCCATACGACAGACTGAAAAACTTGATTACTCCTTAGGGGGAGATGTTTATATTGTGCCAATTTTTCATATGAGAAATTTGAGGCTTACAGAAATAAAGTGATTTGCTTAGACTCACACTCCAGCAGTGGTGGTTCCAAGGATCCATATGAGGCTTGTAAGCATAGAAGAAAGCTTCTGCTTCCCACCATGCTTTCTCTGTGGAGGTAGGAGCCTGATCAGCCTTCTCTGGGTGGGTAGCTAAGGACACATTCAAGTGTGCGCACAGAACACACACGACAGATACACAGACACTTGCCTCCACAGGCAATGAAAGAAACTTCACAGCATATCAAAAATCTCGTATCAAAAAGTTCCTAAGTCAACAATCACAAAATGGTCCTGGATTCATGGTTCCAGATTGGGTATTCTCCGCAAATGTGTCTGCTCCAGCCACGAACCTTCTCAGTTCCCTAAAAGTATCTGGTCCTTTCAGGCAGCCTTCTCCCATGTCCGACCTACGGAAACCCCTTTTACCTTCAAGATGCAGTTCAAATGGCCCTCTTTTCTGAAGCTTTCCACAGCCTCTTGCCCTGAGCCAGCAGTTCCTTCCTCTTCATTTTCACCTACCTTCATACTGCCTCAGTTCACGCTCTGCAGTTTACAGGTCTGCCTGGAAGGTACCATCTCCCTGCCCTGAGTGAGGTAGAGGGGAGGGTATATTGTGTGCTTGCACCATCAAGAGCCTCTTACAGGGTGGGTATCGTGGGTATCTGCTGACTTTAATCTGCTTTGCCTTAGGTTGTATACCAAGATCTGCCCTCTCCCTTCAGGCACGCTTACAGGGCTGACAGATGCCTAGTTAGTTAGCAAATGTGCTGGAAGGACAGCCCCTTCCCGACCCAGCAGTAGCCTGATGCCCAAGAGGCTGGCCACAGGGTGGAGCAAGCTCTGCCCATGCAAAGGCGGCTGCTGCCCTATGTGTGCTACTTAGCACATACCCATTCCTGTGGCACCAATTCCAGGTGTTGGTTCACCCTTTCCATCGATATGTATTGCAGGACCCAGACACTGTGACAGCCTGACCCCTACCCCCACCCCAGGCCAAATGCAGGCCTCTGGTGATGACCCTGGTTCTGTGGCTCCCTGAGGGGCTGGTAGAGACTGCCAAGTCCATGTTGCAGGCTGAAAGGACACCCTGCACAAACCTGCTCCCTCCCTGCTCCACAGTGGGTGTTAGTCTCCAATCAGCCTTTTAACTCTTTTTTTTTAAAGATTTTTATTTATTTTTAGACAGAGGGGGAGGGAAGGAGAAAGAGAGGGAGACAAACATCAATGTGTGGTTGCCTCTCATGTGCCCCCTACTGGGGACCTGGCCCACAACCCAGGCATGTGCCCTAAACTGGGAATCGAACCGGCGACCCTGTTATTCTCAGGCCAGCGCTCAACCCACTGAGCCACACCAGCCAGGACAGCCTTTGAACTCGTAACTCCCTCTCAGCATCAAGTACCTGAGAGACCCAACCTATGACAATTGGTTCTAGAGTGGTCCAAAAAGCAGGTGACAAGTTGGAGGCTTGGTACACAATTGTTCCTCATCCACCCCACTGGAAATGAGGACCACAACCTGGGGGGTAGGTGATGTGCAGACAGCCCCGGGCACAAGGAGACAGCCCAGCAGGTAGAACTTTCTCGTGGGAACTTTTCACTGGACCTGCAGGTGGAGAGGACTTTCCTGGCAGGTGAGAAGATCCAGGTGTGTGGAAAGTATGGGAATGGACAAGGGTGACTTCTGTGATTTGATGACCCACACGGGGATGAGAAGCTGAGGGTGCCTAACAAAGTGAAATCCAAGGGAGAGACCTGGCGTCTCCACCATAGCTTCCAAAGTAGTCCCCATCTCAGGCAGTGGGAAAAGGTCAAAGCCAGGATTTGATAGGAATGGCTGAACTTCCAAGACGCTGAACATTCAACCAAGGCAGGACTGCCATGCCAACATCAGAAGCCCACTTGGGAAAACCTGCATCCATGACATACGGAACAGGGGCATCTGGGTAAAGACCCAAGGAGATGTGGACTCCCCAGATTTCTCTGAAAGGTCTGAGCCTGTGGCTGCAGCCCAACCCTTCTCATAAAGAGCTGCTGCACCCACCCTACGCCTGGGAGAGCAACAAATTACACACATCTTTCCCCACAGGTGCCCTCGATCCCTGGAGGTAGGGTGACTAACCATCCCGATTTGCTGAGGACAGCTCCAGGAAAACCAGGAAGAGGTGGCAGCCTACTGCCAGGCAGGACCCAGCCAGAGTGAAGTCATCACACAACACAGGCTGGGTGTGCCGGGCTTGGTAAGGAAGGAGAGGGACTACACCTGTCCTTCCCAGAAACTGCAGTAACAGAACCTGGGAGGCACTGAAGGGCAGGGGCTCATGACGATGAACACCACTGACAAGGAGGCTCCCGTAGAGAGTGGTGGAGGTGGGCAATACAACATAGCCTCCCTGAGAGCACAATGGATGGCCAACCAACCAAGGTGCAGCCTAGAATGGAAACTCAAAAGAGCAAAAACAGACACAGGAGGCTGAGGGCAGCTACCCCAATAAACAAGTCACAATGCCTTGCCCAGGTTCTGCCCCGGAGTCAGTTTTCAGACCTGGGACCATAGACTAGGGAGGTGCCTGGGCCCCCATGGGGGAAGGACTCTGCAGCACCATGGCAAGAAGAAGACACTAGAATGTTCCCCCAGACCTTCCCAAAGGGACCTCCAGCTACGCGTGGGTGACTGAACAGTAGGTAATGGGAAACCCAGACAGATTGAAGCTGGGGCAACGCATTGTCCAATCTGACACTGACTTGGGAGACTCAATAAACTCTGTCTCCGCATCCACCTAAGGAAGGCCCCCTGTACCAGAGTTTCTGAGCAGAGGATGTCACTGGGTCCAACATATATGCAGGGCCAGTCCTGAGGATTTCGTTGGTCTTGAGCAGGGAGAGCTTTGCCTCCAACATCCTCCAGAACGAGGTGCTGAGCTTAGTGAGTGAGATGTCTTCTGAGGAATCTTTCAGAAATAAGACAAAACGGTAATACAGAATGAAGTCAACGGCGTAAAGAAAAATGCATAGAAAAAGAACTGAGAGAATACACCCAGATTATGTTCTTGCTTCTGAGTAATGCCTTATGAGCATCCTTTGTCCTGATTCTTCATGCACTTTCTTTTCTTGCCATAGTGGCCACAGTGAGCATGCAGATACTCAAAAGTCAGCAAAACAGGTCTTCTGCACAGGACCCATTAGCCCACTTGTTAGCATCCCATAACCATGGTTATGTGATGGCAACAGCTGCTCCAGGTCCCCCACACCCGAATCTCATAGACAAATCAGCTGGACAGCATGTCCACTCGGCCACAGTATGATATTTGGAAGCTCGCCCACAAGCTAGGGCAAAGTACTAAGGCCAAGCAGTGACCAAGTGGATTACAGAGACAGGGAGCCTTTTCTCACAGGCAGAGTGCTGGAAGCAAGAGCACCTCCTCTGAGGGGACCACTCATCTGAGTTGACAGGCAGCCTCTAGCGGGAGGATCAGCGGGATAGTCCCTGACATGTGGTGTCGCTTACAATTTGGAGAGTCTAGACGAATACTGAATCCAAACCAGGCCTGCAAAGAGAAGGAAACCAGTCCCTGAGGGGCAGGAGGAGGAACCTGAAACACAAACCACCACGGCAGGATTAGCACCCAAACTTCACAATGAGTGCCCACAACTCAATGCAAAAAAATGAAAAAAATTAACAAACAAACAAAGCCAAGCAGTTCAATAGAAGAATGGGCCACAGGCAGTTCTTGGCGGAGGAAATGGAACCTGCTGAGAAGTAGAGGAGGGAAACAGGGAATTTGGGTCAAGCAGGTCCCAGTGTGGGGGCACCGCACAACCTGTGGCAGGAGCAAACTGGAACCCTCTCGGGGTCTCAGAGCAAAAGCAGCACGCAGAGTGGGGTAAAGAGGGACAGCAAATTGCAAAGGCAAGTGCTCAGAGGGCCATGGAGGTCAGGGAGTTCTGCAGGGTGCTGCCAGGAGGACAAGAAAGGTAGGCTGACTTTTGGCAGGTTCCCTGGGCTCCAAAGAGGAGGCTATGTCCATGGTCACAGTCCCTTCAAAGAGCAATGGCAGAAATGGCAAGGATTTCCTGAAACAAGATGGGGTGAGTTATAGGGGGGAACTGCAGGCTGGGGAAGAAGTGGAGCTTGAAGAGGAGCCTCTCTCCTGCCCCAGGAGGCCGTGAGCATTGTGATAGTGGGAATCAGCAGAGGTGCACTGTCTGGGAGGGAGCAGGAGGAGTCCCAAGAAGGCCTAGATATCCTCTGACAGCTGCCGGGTCTCCAGGGCACCCATAGAAGGCCAAGCAGTGGAAGGCAGGAGTGCGCCGGGTCTTGGAGGTGAAGGCTGAACTGCCTGCCAAGATGACCAGAGAGGGAGGGAGTGAAGGCCTGTCCCCATCAGGACTTTGTTTATGATAGGGGATGGGTAGGGTAGCAACTGGCAAAAGGAATGTTGCCTGGAGGTAAGAAATCAGATTGTTTTAGGGTTCTGTGCCAACACTTTATTTGTACTGAAATTCAAGACTGAGTTGCAACTGGGTCCCTTTGACAGGGGCAGCCAAATACCACCCTACACCCACCTGCAACATGGGCAGGACACTCTTCCTGGGCCCACCCACCTGGCAACGAATTGGCCTAGCAGCCACCACCCTTGGGCTTCCCCTTCATGAGACCACACTCCCCACCTTTACTGTACTGCTCCCTGAGGGAGAGATTGTATACACCCTGTTCTCAGCATACACATGAGGGTCAGAAAATGCAGTCCTTCTGTAGTGCCATCACTGTCCCCCACGAGAAGACACAGGGTGTAAGACCCTAGTTCATGGGGCATGGTCTATTTCTTCAAACAACAGGGTTTGGGAGGGACACCACAAACCAGCCATTCGGGGGACCCTCCCTTATATCTTGAAACCCCTACATGAGGTTCTGGCACGTTCAGCAGCAGCTGATAACCATTCTTGGGACAAGGAGCTGAGGAGGAAAATCTGACATGGATAGGATTGGACCTGGTGATCATTAACGCCCCCTGTGGCCCAGAGGCCTAAACCCTATGAAGGTACACTCTGTCCCTCACCTCATGGCCAGCATTCCTGTTACCTCCAGCTTCTGTAAGGAGGGAGTAGGTGCAGCTCGCTGAAAGAGAAAGAAGTCCTCTGTTGATTCGACATTTACTAAGCAACTACTGGGGCACGGGCACCTGGTTTACTGAAACCAGCAAGACACAGGCTTAGCCTTCAAAGAACTTGAAGGCCCTGAGGGAGCCCAGGCTCTCAGAGGCAGGCAGTTACAACCCTGGGAGATGAGAGCCCAGTGAAGGAAGGTAGGTGGGAAGGTACAGGGTACTACCCGAACTGGGAGTCAAGAGGACCTGATGCTTGGGTGTGGGGTAAAGAAGGGGATGCTCAAGTTGCATCCGGAAGGACATGAGTTTGCGGGGACAAGAGGAGGCAGGCACTCCAGACCCCAGGAAGCACAGGAGCCAAAGGGGGAGTCCTGGTAGAAGGCGCTCAGGGTGCAGGGACTCCGCAGCAGTGACCCAGACTATTGGGTGATGAGGGAGAGCTGGGACCACTGGAAGGCTCTCCCATGGCCCCCATGTGTTTGGGCCTAAACAAGAGAGGACTGGGTGGGGTTTTCAGTTGGGGGTTGATGAGGACAGATGTGCAGCTGGATGGCATAACGGAAGACCCACTGGAAGAGGAAATACAGGGATGTTCAGGCCAGTGGGGAGGCTTGGGTAATAGCACTGGCCCCAGGGAGTGGCAGTGGGGATAAGAAAAGGAGTATTTATTCTGATCAGGTATTTTAGAGGTACGCACACAGGACTCGGTCATCAAGTAAAAGACAGGAAGGGCGAGGTAAGTGGACATGAGGAGGCAAGTGTGGTGGCACTGAGAGGGTTGAGCCCCTAACTGAGAGGTAGAAGAAGAGAGGGAACAGCTGACAGGGAAGCTGGCTTTGTTTGGGACAGGACAGCTCTGAGGCGTGGCAATAAACAGAGTGTGGGTTTTTCTTCTCGCCTGCAACAAAAACTGCAATATGAAGACCTTCCCTCAAGACCCTACTGGTACTACCAGGGAGTGGGGTGGGGGTGTGAGAGATGGGGTGGTGGAGGAGCTTGCAGAAAGCAAGACTGGCCTCAGCATTCAGCCCTGAGATGCAGGACAGGGTCCAGTTGTGCTGCCCTCTCTTGGCTTCCGTGTCCCTGAGGGTCCGCTTAGGGCACTGAGGACCCTGGGCTGCCACTTTAACCCATGCTTAGGAGTGCAGCGCAGACTGAGTGCAGATGTCATGGAAGTCAAAAGGGCACTGCCCGGCCTTGGCCACTGAGTGGGCCTAGCCCAGCTGCTACATGGTTCCCAGTGCCCAAAGCTACCTCCCTGCCAGCTCCGCCCCACTTTCCCGGTGACTCCACCCTCACTCAGCTCCTCCTCTGCAACTTCCCCCCAGTTACGCCCTGCTCCTCACCAGCTTTCCCGCAGCTTCGCCATGCTCCATCCCCAGCTATGTGCAGCTGAGCCCTGCACCTCCACTGCAATCCACCAGCTCTGCCCTGCTTCACCCCCTGCTTTCTCACAGTTCCGCCCCCAGTCCCACAGGTCAGCCTCCGGATATATCACCCCACCAGTTCCGCCTACTCCCCCAGCCGTTTTCCACGGGTCCGCCCACAGATACTCTTCTCCCAGCTTTGTCCCCTACCCAGCTTTCCCTGGATCCTCCTTCACCCCCGAAGCTCCTTCTCCCCCAGCTCTTCCCCACAAGTCCTCCCCAGAAACTGCTTCCTGAGCTCCGCCTCCCCAGCTTCCCCACACTTCCGCCTCCTCCACCCCCTGCGGCAGATCCTCGTCCACCAGCTTTCCCACAGCTCCGCCCACCCCCACCTCCTCCGCAGCTCTTTCTCACCGCTCTGCCAAACCTATCCTGCAGGCCCTCCCCCTGCTTTCTCACAGTTCTGCCCCCAGCTCCACCCCCTGGCTCTTTTCCAGGCGTTGCACCCAGCTACTCCTCCCCTAGCCCCGCCTTCTCTCGAGCCCCACCCCTTGATTTGCCTAGCCCTGCCCCTTCCTCTGCCCATCCCCGCCCTAGCATTTTGCCCTTCCGCTCCCTTTCTTGCCACGGTCTCCAGGGCCCCGTCCAGCCCTGGGCGTCTTGCGAGTCTCAGTGTCCGGTGAGTCCAACAATGTCTCCTAGCAACCATAGGCTGCTTGTGTTTGTACTTACGTGCGTGTTTAAGTCACTGCCTGGCTGCTTATCTGCGTGCCGGCGCTGTGCTGGCTGCGTCCAGGAGCGCGTACTGCTGCGTGGGGGCCTGCCGTCCCGTTCTGGCCTCCTGCTGCGTCCAGGCATGCGTGCTGCTGCGTCAGGGCCTGGTGCTGAGGCTGGGCTTGCGTCCTGCTGCGTTCGGAGGTGGTGCTTAGGTATTTGTAGGTGTCTATAGGCTTGTGTAAGCCCAGCGGACAGGGGTATGTGTATCTGCCAGCCCAGGGTGGTTAACCAACGCCAGTGCCTGCCACCTCTCACCGGTCTTCGAGCGGCTGAGGCGCATCCACAATACGGGCCTGCTGCTCTGTGGTGCCTCCGTGTGGCGTCCCGGGGTCCTCTCCTCATCCGGGCCTGGGCGGAGGTCCTTTCGGGCGCTGGCAGTCTCCCAGGGCGGCGGGGAGGCGGTCTGTCAGGCCTGGTGCCCTCAGCTGGGTCAGCCCAGAGCAACGCGACTTGCATGGCCAGTGGGGCCAGGAGACCTGCCAGGAAGCAGCCAGTACACTCTCTGCACTGCCAGCCTGCTGGGCCCTCCAAAGGACAGTACTTGAGGGTTGGAGTTTCTCCTGCCATGCGTGCGGCTGGGAACACTCCCACTACAGCCAAGGCCACACTTTTTTGTCTCCTTCTCTGCTTACCTTCACTTGTCCCTCATTCTTGTAAGTGTGTGGGGGACCGCGACGGGCCTCTGCTTATAGAAACGCGAGTGTACTAGTAGTCCACATGCACAGGTCTGTCCTCCCCACTTCCTGCTTGGCCCCTAGGCTGTGGCCACCGCACCCAGGCCCCAGGCTGTGTGGTGCACAGCTGGTTGCCCGTGACACCCCTCCCAGAGGGACCTACCCAGGATTACATTGAGGGAAACGGGATTGTAGGGTCCCCAAATTCTTCCCATGTGGTGACGTGAGGGGAGGTGAGAGTTTTCTCCTCTTGAACAGGGGGTCTGCTAGGCTGTAAGGACACGACCCGCCTACATGAAATGATTTTCTGTGCTGTCTAGCTTGGCCATCATGTGGTCCCTGACCAGGCAGGGGAGGAGAGAGCCACTGCCCTGATTCGGAGAAGCAAACTGTGAGTGAAAGGCCAGGGCCATGTGTGTTTCCCATTAATTGGAACCTCCTCCGTCCTGATGGTTTCCAATCCCTGCTGTGTAGAAGACTGTTCCGATATATTAGCCAATGTTGCTGTCTTGTTCCTAATGACCTTTTCTCATTATCCCTCTTGCCCTCGTGCAGGTGAGGAAGGAGAGACTAGTGGAAGAGTGTTCCTTCCTCAGGCTGCTAAGCAGGTACTCTGCATTGTGTGTGACAGGAGGGCACTCAGCCCCCTTCGTGCCTTGACTGTTACCTCAGTTCCCCCTGGGGGTGCCACCCACACAGTTCAGGTCTCCTTGTTGTGATTTTGTGGGGTTAATGAGAAAAGGGCCAAGGAACTCAATGGCAGAAACCAGGCATATATCTCAGTAGAAGAAAAACAAGTGGCCAGGCCACAGGGGGACATCCAGCCTCCATCATAAATAATCCAAACCCGATGACTAGGGCGACTCTTTGTCACCTGTCAGATGGGCAAAGGTTAAGCACAGTGATGATGCTCAGGGCCGACAAGTGTGTGAGGAAATGGCACCAGGCCTATGGTTGGTAGAGCATACACGGGTGAGCTTCGGCGGAAGGCCGTTTGCTGGCATGTATCAGCATCTCAGAAGTGCATGCATGTGACCCAGGCGTCCTCCCAACAAGTCTTCAGTCAATGAGTGTTTGTGGTAGTGTCCTTTAGAGTGGCAGGAAGTGCAAAGCAGCCTGTGACTCTTTCTTCATCAGTAGGGGAAACTCAGTAAATCGTGGGGCAGCCAACAAGGGGATACCATACAGGCAGGCAGCAAAAATAGGCTAGAAGAAAATGTACAGACGTGAAGGAATGTGCTTGAAGTGCTGCCAATGGCAAAACTGTTCTCTGCCCTGTGGAGATGTGCAGGAAGAGCCTATGCCTCTGTAGTCATTTGTCGGGCTGGTCACATCAAAGAGCCACGGGCCTGAGTGGCTTAAACAACAGACAGGTATTGTCTCGCAGTTGCAGAGGCTGGAGGTCCGAGATCAAGGTGTCCACCGAGTTTGCCTCTTCTGGGGACTGAGAGAGAATCTGTCCATCCCAGTCCCCAAGGTTCTGATGGTTTACAGGCAAGCTTTGGCATCCCTTGCCTTGTAGATCTCGACCTTCATCTTCACAAGGCATTACTCTCATAGGTGCATGTCTGTCTGTAAATTCCCCCTTTAGATGGAGACACCAGTCATTGGATGAGGGTCTCATTTTAACTTGATTACCTCTGTCAAGCCCTTTTCTTAATGGATAAGGTCTCAGGAATGAGGTCCTTGAGTGCACAAGAAAGGTGGGGTCCAGAACACAGGGGAAGGCGACCCAGCCAGAGAAAGGGAGGGAAGGCGGAAGAGCTGGGCAGAAAGGGACTGGCGGGACAGTGGGTTGGGACGGGAGTGAACACGAGGCAGCTTTGTCCTCCAAGCCTTGTTTTTGAGAATGGGTGTGTTTTCATAAACACGAGGACATAATAGCTGAGGTGAGGTTTATGTCCTTTAAAGACAGGAGGGGACAGACAGAGAGAGTGGGGCTGCTCATGGGTAGAGGGCAGAGCCGAGGCTCAGCCCCATGGTGATGATGGGCAGACACCGGTTGTGACTGTCCTGTTAGGTAGATGCAGGTACTCACAACCCCTTGGAGACTGAGGCTCCGCCAGGTACTCTGACCTAGCTGAGTCTCCGGCCCAGGGCCCTGCTCCTCCCACGGCACAGCTTCGTCCTCCAGTGAGGAGGAAGGACCCCTTCCCCAGGTACAAGGAAAGGAGTCAAGGACAGGGGTTCATGCAGTCAGGTTCCCCATGACTGTGGGTCATCTGTTCATCCCTTGGTTCCACCTTCTTAACTGTAGAGTAGGGTGATGGTGGCGCTACCCCTACCCAGTTATTTGAGGACTGATTTCTAGGATCCGTGGATCACACTCATTCCAGGGCCAAGCATGGGACCGGGACATGCATACTGATGCCAGTTGTTCCTGCTCCTGTTATTCACTTCTCTAAGCTCGGGTGGGGACTGGGATGTCTGCTGACAGTGGACACCAGTGGGGTAGGAAGAGGATGGAGGAAGGTGGTACCCAAAGGGATTCAGAGGAGACAGACACCTGACAGGATTATGTGAGGTCACGTGGTGTCCCCAGGGCCCAGCTCAGGCTGGATCCCAAGGATATGCGCTCTACACCCTGGGGGAGGGGCCACAGTGCCCGGGGACCTGCAGTGCCTTGGGGGTGGCAGGGCCAGGGAGCTGAGAGTGTTGAGGTGGGTGGGGAGACGAAGCAAAGCCCAGGATGGTCATTGCTGGGAGAGGACTAGAACCCGCCCACCCGGGGTGAAGCCGAAGGTCCCTCCTTCCCCACTCTGTGCTCCACTGGCCTCAGTGACCTCCTTTGTAGAACTGACCACACCCTGTCCTGACTTCCTTTCTGTAGCTGTCCCCACCTTCTTCCTCGAGCTCCCCAAAGACTCCACCTGATAGATGAGGCATCCCCATCGCCAGCCCCTTTCCTTGGGCCTGCCAGCTGATTGCTTGGTGATAGGAAGAAGGAGCCAACCCTCTCTGCTCCCCCACCATCCCTGTCAGTGGGGCTCCTGGGTTCTCAGGGGACAGTGGGTAGAGGTCTGCCCACAGACCATGAGTTTGGAGGGCTGGTGCATGATGCTTATTGACATTGGTGCTCTGTGTTTCCGCAGGCCACGTGAAGCCCACGGATCTCTGGGGAGATGAAGTTCTGCTGCCTCTCCTTCCGGCAGCCTTATGCAGGTTTTGTCTTAAATGGGGTCAAGACTCTGGAGACTCGCTGGCGTCCTTTGCTGAGCAGCCACCAGCACTGTACCATCGCCATCCACATTGCTCACAGGGACTGGGAAGATGCCGTCTGGAGGGAACTGCTGCTGCAGAGGCTGGGGAAGAACCCCGCTCAGATTCAGGCCTTGCTTCGGGAAGGGGAGAAGTATGGCCGTGGAGTGATAGCTGGCAAGTGGCCACACCCCGAGCGCTGCTCAGACACCTCAAAACTCCTGAGGACCTTGCTCTTCCTGAGAAAGGTCCTCAGGAGATTTGGGGCTTATTTTCTTTTGAACCCGTTGGGGTGGGGCTGTGGTTTCTTTAAGCAGCACACCTTCAAAGGGGCAGCAGCAGGCCCTGTGCCGGGCATCCGTGGGACAAGTTTCCCGGACCTTGGGCGAACCCTTTTGTCCACTCTGGGCCTCAGGTCCCGTTGGTGGTCTGAGAGGCAGGGACCAGCCCAAGGCTGCATGTGGTGTTGCCTGTGTGTACACATGTGGGCTTGTGTGCATACATGTGCGTGTGTTTGTGTGACAGGCCATGAGAGCACACAGAGAGGATCGGGTGACCTCCAGACTCAGGTGTCACACACCTGCCCTACCCCCACTGCCCATGGGCACCTGAGCAAGTTCCTTCACCCCTCAGTGGTTGAGGTCGGTCCCACATCAGCTCCTTTCGCCTGGTGAAGTGCTTGGGAGCTGATGGTCTGTGGGTTCCCCACAGCAGCTGGGGCCCTTCTGACCTGCACGTGCTGCCCTCAGCAGTCTGGCTGGAACCTGCCCATTCCTGGGTGGAGTTGTTGAGGACAAGGCCCTGTCCTCTTCATCCCTCTCTCTGCCCCGGCCTCACCCAGAATTCCCTGAACAGAGTTGGACACATCGGAAATGCTCAGTGAGAGGGACCCAGTTCACTGTGTCCATTTGGTGATATCAGCTTAGTCCCTAATGGTTATAATGTTGAATAACCATTTTTCTCTCACAGGCAGGCCTTGGTTTATGGAAGGAAAAACATCTCTGTGCTTCTCTCTTGGTGCACAGGGCTCGTTGACATTGGGGAAACTTTGCGGTGCCCGGAAAACTTAGCCCCCGATGAGCTTATGGAACTGGAAAATCAAGCTGTACTGACCAACCTGAAGCAGAAGTACCTGACTGCACTTTCAAACCCCAGGTGGTTACTGGAGCCCATACCCAGGAGAGGTGGAAAGGACATCTTCCAGGTGGACATCCCAGAGCACTTAATCCCCCTGGGGCAGGAGGACTCCTCACAGGAAGGTTACCGAGAAACCAGCTGACTCATGGCCATCAACACGCCATCATGCCACAGACACATAAATCAGGCTTAATCTGAATCGCCACCACAGTGGAGAGCGCTACCCACCACCTGCTGTTCACGGAAACAGCCTTCTGCGTTCAGATGCACCGGGCTTTCCTCAGGAGATGCCTCCCTGGGCTCACTGACACTCTCAAGGACTTTGACCTTTAGCAAAAAGGGAAAGCTTCCACTAAGTATCTTGGTGTTGTCACTCATTTAGGTCCTGCTCATTCCTGAGTTGTACAAAGAAACGTGTTTTACGAGAACGGGTTAGTGTTCAGGACTCCCTTACATGTTTTCTCTTCTCTTTGTTCTGGCCAAACTCATAGAACACTTCAGCAGCATCCAGGGGATGTTGTGGGAGGGCTGGGAGTGGGCACTGAATGATTGCCCAAGGGTGACCAGCCAGGGACGGGACTGCCTCATGCACCGTGAGGGGGACATCAGACTTTGAAACACAACACCTGTCTGCCCTGGCAAGTGACTCTTGCTCTGTTGTAAAAGCGTCCCTTGGCTCATGAAGCCATGTGTTAGACATGTCAGACAGCTACTTTGTGACCAAAGAAAGGATCTGAAATAGAGCTCTGATGGAAAAGTGATGAGTATTTTGTTTCTTTGGTTGTTTGTGTGTTTTGTGGGCAATCTTTTATTTATTTGAGTCCCTTCTAGGAGAGTTCCTAGTGCTTGTTAGCTGTGAGGTTGATGGGCTTTCTCCCAGGGGTTGACGGGAATGGCCCGTCTTCTGAGCCAGACTGCCGTGGTCATAGATGGCTGAGCAGATAGGGTGGCCCTAGTTTCAGGTGGGTCTCTCTGGGAGGTCCCTGGAAATTGGGCTATAGAAGCTCAGCTGATGATCGGAAACTTCCTGGCATCACAGGGGGACCCGTGAGGAAAGACCCTCCTGTTTTAAGGTACATGACAATTGTAAGGTCAGGAGTCAGGCAGTTCTGTCTCCTGACCAGCAGGTGAGGCTCAGGGGACCCGATCTTCCTGAGCTTGCTTCAGAGCTCCCTAGCCAGGCCCTTGGATGAGTGTGTAAAGATGAATGAGGACAATGGGGACAAACACCTGTGTTGGGCCAGGATTGCTAGCCTCCTAGGGCTTGTCTGATGAGGTGTGTGTAGCATGGAAACAAGAGAACACGGACTCACAATTCTCACTGTTAATTTACTCCCATGGAGTTGTGCTTTTCTTTATTAAAGCTGAAAACGGATTTGTGGTTACAAAGTGGTGATTGTTCTCTGTCATT
>CM052552.1:37813641-37831547 GCA_028533065.1 Trachops cirrhosus | reverse complement strand
CCTTAGCATAATGTCCTCAAGGCTCATCTGCATTGCAGCGTATGTCAGAATTTTCTTTCTTTTGGAGGCTGAATAATATTCCATTAAATCACATTTTGCTTATCCATTTGTCTATTGATAGATGCTTGGTTTGCTTTCACATTTTAGCTATTATGGACTACGCTGCCATGAACATGGGTGTACAAATCTCGTTTGGGGACCCAGATTTCAATTATACTCAGAGGTAGGATCACTGGATCATATGGTAATTGTTTTTCATTTTTGAGGAGACACCATACTGTTTTCCGAGGTGCCTGTATCAATTTACAGTCCCACCAACAGTACACAGGGCTTCCAATTTCTCCCAATCTTTGCTAGCACTTATGATTTCCTGGTTGTATTTTTTTTTCTTGGATTAGTGATATGGAGCATCTTTTCATTTGAATATCTTCTCTGGAAAAATGTCTGTTTGATTCCATTGCCCACTTTTGAATAGGGTTGATTGTTTTTCTTGCAAAAGTGAGGTAGGTCTATGTGTGCTGTCACGGGAATATCCTGTATGCAAATTATTAAGTGGTGAAGGCATGCAACAGATCAATATGTACAACGTGGGTAATGCCTCATGTTTCATAGCACATCCGTGTATGAAAAAAGTTAGTATTGAAATCATATATACCATGATGTCATTTGTGGTGACCTCTGAGGAGGGGGCTGAATTGGGGAGGAATTTTGAAAAGGGGGAAACTGTGATTTATCTGTGTTATTAGAGGTTTTTTTTTTTTTGTTTGCAACAAGAATACATGCAATACATAGTAATCTTTATATTACAAAATATTTATATAAACCTAATGATGGAAATAGTAGAACAGAAATACATTCTGATGAGGTTTGGCAGGGGTCCCCTGATCTCGGTGACCAGGGATCCAGGCTGCTTCCACCTGTGGTTCCCCCATCTCAACGTGGAGCCACCATATTTGCTGGTGAACTGAGGGAGAGAGCACGGAACTGGCATACTGGCTGTCAAATGTGTGGATGTGATAAACAATGCTTCTGCTCATGTCTCGGTGGCAAAGCATTGTCACATGACCCTTCCTAACTACAAGTGGACTGGCAATGTAGCGTGCACCTTGCCCAGGAAGGAGAGCAAGAGAAGAAATGGGTGGGCACTGAAGTCCCTCCCATGCACCGTCACATTGTTGGTGCTCATAAGAAAGCAACCATCATAATTGGTTGTGACGACAACCATCTTCATTGCTTGGAGGATTTCCTGTGGTCAGATTTCTCTTGAAAGTCTCTGAATTTTTAAGTGCCTACTATGTGACAGATGCCTTCAAATACAGAACCACATCTAATTGTAAGAGGGTCATGTAAATCTCCTCAGGGAGGGTTCCCCTTCTTCACTCAATAGTGCCTTTCTTCACTTCCCTTTGCAATACTGCAATACTGTCTGTAGTATCAGTAGGCTGAGAATGCTCTCCTCCCTTTGGATGCATGGGTGACTTTTTAACCTGTGAATCTCTGCTACCCTCCATATGAGTGAACTTGCCCAAACACCTGCACAGATGCATTTAGACTCACTGAAAAAGCCAGGTCTTTCCTGTGGGGCAGGGACCAGACAAGAGACAGGGGGAGGGTGGCTAATTATTTTTTTCTTTTTAAATTTCACCTAACAAGTCCACCAAGGAACCATTTCTCACCTCCTAGGAGGATTCCGCGGTTGGGGGGCGGTGTTAAATATTTTTAAAAGAAATTTGGTTTCAGTCCATGTTTGCTCCTCATCTACCATTTATATTGAGGCATTAATTTCTGGCCAGCTAAATAAGCTCTTTTGTCCGTGCACATGTTCAGCTCCCAGCTTCAGATAAGAATCCCATTAAAGTCCTACTACAAGCCCTGGGGTGGCTTCATAAATCCTCTGTGTATCTTCAGGGTTCTATCCAAAGGCCCAGTAGACTATAGGCACAATCAAACTGTACTCACAGCCCATTTGGAAAACAGAGACTGCATTGGAAGAGTCCCAAGGAGGGATGACAAGGTATCTAAACATCAGGGTCTAAAGTAACACTTTCCACTTAAAGGGCTGTGGCTATCAGACAGGATCAAGGGTGAGCTGTGGGAGAGCAGGGGACTCCTGCAGGGAGTAGGAAGCCTCTGTGTCAGGGTGAGGGCAGGAGGTTCTGTGCAGCCTTCAGAGGAGGCAGCAGTGATGAGCATGTGGACATACCAGGTTCCAGTGTCGGACAGGAGGGAAAGGCCAGGAGAAGGGTGCTGTCATGCGGGAAAGTGCCAGAACTGGGCAGAAATGCCAGCACCTGGCAGACTCACCTCTCAACATACCTCAGACAATCCCCAAATTGTGTTTGATTCTCATTGCCACCTTCCTTCCTTAGGCCTGCTTTTACGACCTGGGCCTCAGGGTCCTGCTACTTGTTTGTCTTGAGAGATGTCATGCATAGTACTGAGAAGAGAAATGATCTGCGACGTAGAAGGTGGGCCATGGGCTGGGAAGAGTGGGGATATCATGGACTTAGGGGACACCTCATCACTTTCCTTATATGACTGTGGCTCCCACACTGTCATTCTGTAGGTGGGTATGTCCTGCTTATGCTCGTGTCACCACTGCTTACACAGGGCCTTCCTGAGGACAGAGGCTCAGAGAATGTCTAGGAAATGAACAAACCACTGAGCAGGGGCCATCTTTATTCAGATGAAATGTCTCCACTTTCTTTCTTTCTTTTCTTTTCTTTTTTTTTTTTTAACTAACTAACTAGTTAATTTTATTGTTGACACTATTGCGGATGCCTCACATTTCCCACCCCACCCTGAATGAACCAAGCAAATCCAAGGATACTTAAATAATGTTTCATAGAATGACAGACAAGAAGGGATAAGAAGCAAGAACTAACAACAACCCTTTGCTGTTATTTCTCTATTTCTTCGCTCCATTGACTGAACTGCTGAGTTATTTCATAGTTCTATGGAAATGCTGTTCTAATGCCATGTTATCTCATTCAGGATCACAAACTCAGACAAATACAAATACATGTGTGAGCAATGTCATTCACAAACTTTGATGGTGAAAGTTATTAAACCTTCTATTAAAAGGAACAACATATGGAAAGTTCCCAAAGGAAATAAAGATCAAATTCTAAGCCATCACAGAGAACAGAAATCAAATGGTGCTACAGCTCTTATTCCTCCAACTTGCCCCGAGCCTCACTACCTAGAACTCTGACTGCTCACTCCTCAATCACAGAGTGGAGAATGAGCCCCACTTCATACCAAGCGAGCAAAGCTACTGAACATGGGCCTGAAACGTGCCTGTATGCAACTCTGGCTCAGGTCCCCTCTTCCTCATCACTCTCAGTCCCTTCAGACAGAGATGGGAAGGAACTGGGATCCTCGGCATTAACTCTGACCAAAAACTTGAGGGCTTTCAACTTGCTGGTTTCAGCATGGGCCCTGGGACCCCACAGAAACTCGTTAACATGCAGGATCACTTACTGGGCACCTGCCGGTACACCAGGTACTTTTCCTGCACCCACACGTTGGTGACGAGCTCCCTGGGCTCCCCATAGATCCAGTGCTCCTTCCCGTCATGCACACCCATGACATCCAGCGCCTCCCAGACTTCCTCCTCAGTGGCACAATCACCCTCCACGGCGATCACCCACAGAAGTGTGACCAGGAGGCCAGTGTTGGGAAATCTGTGCCCATCGCTCACCATCTCATCAAAGGTGAGGTCCAGAGTGCTGGCCAGGACAGAGGGGTGGTCCTTGGGGCCCACTGCCTTCACTTCAATGCCAAATACAAGCTGCATGCACTTCAAGTCTTGGCTCAGGATCTCAGGGGAGTGGTCCTGGTACTCTCTGATGACGCTACTCAGCATTTCTGCCTCTGTGGTGGGCTTCTTTGCACGATACTTCAGGAGCAGGAACGCCACCATTTCTGTCATCTTCAATTGCAGGGCTTTTTTGTGCATGGAATTGGCATCTTCCGGGACCTCCCACGTGCTCGGCACCTCCTTTTCTTGGCTGCTGGGACCCTCATCCTCATATTGGCTCCATGGAGGGGCTGCCATGGCACAGAGGGGAGGGCAGGCACCCGGAGGACTCTGGAGAGGACTTGGTGTCTCAGCAGCAGCCACACCCTCTAGGCGGTATGGAAACAGGATTGAGGGGGAGGAAGCTAAGGAAGAGGGAGACACAACCTCCTACTCTGCATCCCCAAGACAGCTGCTCCTCCACCAGGCCCTGGGCCTCTCTGGGGTCCTGATGGTCTTCCTCAAGCTTGCAGAGCTCACTCATCTGATGGCAACACATGGTGACTCTTGGTTGGACAGCTATTGGAGTGTGGGAGGAAAGTGGACGATGGGGACCCACGGGCCTGTGGGAGAGAGGGAGTGAGAGAAGTGTCACCTGAGGAACACACCCTAGGCGGCTCTGACAAAGGCAACTTACAGGCCCCCACTTTATGGGTGCTCTCGGGCCTCACAGGGGTCACTCCTGATCAGCCTGAAGAACTAAGAACCTGAAGTAGGAAGTGAAATGACTGCTCCGTGTACAGAAGGCCGAGCCCACAGTTCTGGGGCTGACAATAGGGCGTGGAGGTGTCAGATGCTGTGGGATCCCCTCTGATCTGGGGTGGGGGGAATCCCTGTGTACATAATCAGGGCGGACATCTCACCTACACTCCTGGCACTGCCTGGCCTTCCACTGCTCTGTGACCTGAGAATATGTAGCTCAGACAAAAGCTTTTACCTCCTGGAAGCTGGAACCCCTGTAAGAGGAAACGAAGGAGCACCTCAGCATGCAGATGGCAAGCACAGACCTGGGACCTCAGCGCTGACACGAGAGGTGGTGGAACTCTGTGCGCTCCCCTCTGTTCTGGGTGGGTGGTCCTTTCCTTGCACACTCAGGATCCTCACCTTTCCCCTGCCAGGGCCTGGCCCCTCACCCGCCTCCCGCTGGCCTGAGGCTAAACTCTCAGAACAAGACCACACATCCTTGACCCTGAAGAGAAGAAAATGAGGGGGCTCCACATCTGGTCACACCTTCCCAGAGCCTCCCATGGGATCAAGAAGAGGTGGCCAAAGTTTTTGGTCCACCTATGTTGGGCTAAGCTTCCAATCATTTCCTCACCATGACACCCTGCAGGGTCTCAGACAACTCACTCTGCTGAGTGAGCTCACTCTACTTAGACTTAGGCTGCACCTCCAATAGATACCAGAAGAGGAAGTGAGCTGAGCCATTCCATGCACCATTCTGAGTTTCCTCATGGCTGACCGAAGGGGCAGGGTAGGTCTTGGTTCCTATGTGCTCTGGTTCCCCCCATTCTTCACCTTGATTCTTGGCAAACCCTGGAATCCTGCCCCAGTTGACCTGAGTCCAGACCTTCAGACCAAAGCCCTCCTCTCCCTGAGAGCACCGATCTGAAAGTGAGAAGGGGCTCAGGCCGATGGCACTGCCTGGGGCTTTCAGGGCTAACACTCAGAGCAAGGCAGATTTCTGTGGAGCCCACTCTTGTTCTGAAAATTGGGACACTCCCCACTCCCCCTTCTGGGTCCTCACCTTGATTCTTGGCAGAATCTGGGACTCCTCTCTCTGTTGAGCAAGTATAGACCCCGAGGACATCGTCCTCTCAGACTGAGGGCCTCACCTCCCTGGAAGCTCTGAGACAAATGTGAAGAGGAGGCCCATCTGTTCCCAAGTCTGCACAGGTTCCACCAGGGCTGACAGCAGGGCCTGGGCCCATCTGTTCTGAGTAGAGTGCCCCCTTAGTCTGTCCTCAAGATGCTCGCCTTTCTTCCTGACTGGGCATGGACAGAACTCCTGATGACCTGAAATCACCCTGACTAACTGCCTTCAATGAGAAACTGTCACAAGAAGCAAGCGTGTGGAAAGGGAGAGCATGTCACATCCAGGCACCCCTGCTTGGGGACTCCCGATGGTTAAGACGGGGGACTGATTGATGCCGTGGGGTCTCTTATTTTTTAAAAAAACAGCATATTTTATTTAAATAAATCCACCAGTTGAAGAATTCATTGCCTTTACTTAAAAGAAGGCTCTGTAACATTATCTGTTAAATCATCTGTGCAGCTCACCAAAATGCCTTTACTGGAAACATCAATATTTCCTCATCACAGTTCCCAAAAGGACTTTAAAGTCTCAAAATTCTGTGTCTCCTTTGGCTTGCTTCTCTCTTGCTTTGACTGTACCCAGGCTTCATTAATGGTTCACTTCATATCATCATCTCCATCTTCATAAATTTCCGTTACTGTTAAATGTATCTGTGCAGCTCACCAAGGAAGGGTTCAGACCCTTTCTGATCCTAGTAAAAACTTGGCCCTTCTTTTCACAAACTGAAGTCATCCTTTCTGACCCAAGCTCTCAACTTCCCAAGTGCCCTGGGACAGGATCGAGGTGAAACCACCTCCACAGACCCATGCCAGGGGTTTCCCAAGACTGATGGCAGCACAGAGTGGGTTTCAGGCTCCCCTTTTGTTTGAAGGGTGGTAGCCTCAGTCCTCCCCAAGGAAACCATGCTTACTCATGGCGGGCTTGGGACCTTTCCTTTCTGCTGAACTGAGAATGCCTACTGCAAGCCAAGGCCACCCTCTTGCAGACCCCTTCACAAGGAGAAAGTGGGGGAGGAGTCTCTTCCTGATATCCTCCAGGCCTCCCAGGGCTGACTGCCGGGGTTTTCTGGTATATGAGAGTTGGCAACGTTTCTGCCTAGAGTGGAGCCCTCTCAGTCCTCCCTGAGGGTTGTCACCTTGAAGCCCGTAGGGCCTTGGACCCCTCCCTCTCATCACCTAAGCTACACCCCCTCAGACCAAATGCCCTCATCTCCCTGAGAACTCCAAGGTGGACTTCAGGACATATCACATCCGCTATCATGCCCTGAGCAACCCAGCTAGCTGTGCCAGCAAGGCCTGAGCCAGCTGGTCTCTGTTTTGCTGGGGTGGGAGGTGCCCTCATCTTGCCTCAAAACCACACAATTTGACTACTGGCACTTGCATCCAGGCCCTTCAGGACAATGCCCTCACCTTCCTTTGCCACTCCTCAGGCGGAAGTCTGGAAGCAACCCACACCAACAGCCCTGCTGTGCGGCTTTCCCTGTGTTGATGGCAGGAAGAGGGAACAGTGGGGACCCTTCAAGGTTTGCTAGGGGTCTTCCTAAGTCCTACCTGGAGTCCTTACCTTGTGTCCTGGCAGAGCCTGGCCTCCATTCCTCTGCCTGCCTGGAGCCTGACCCTTCAGACCTCAGGTGCCAGAGGCCCCTAGTCTTCCCTCGGGGTCCTCACCTTGACTCTCAGCTGGACCTGGGCTCTCCCCTCTAATAACCTGAGGGCCTGCTCCTTTTACCAAGTCCTCATTCTTTCACAAACAGATGCC
This sequence comes from Trachops cirrhosus, assembly GCA_028533065.1. NCBI lineage: Eukaryota > Metazoa > Chordata > Mammalia > Chiroptera > Phyllostomidae > Trachops > Trachops cirrhosus. The sequence goes on along the minus strand of CM052552.1, from coordinate 37,824,171 downwards.
CAAGTCAGGAACAAAGCATGTGGCCATCGGCCCTGGGGCCTCCCACGGTTCACAGCAGGGGTTTTGCAGGCTCCTCTCTGTTGTAGGGTCCAGAGTCCCACAGTCCTCCCTTTGTATCCTCACCTTGACAATGGCAGGACCTGGGTCCTCCCCTCTGCTGCATGTGTCATTCCTCCCCCTGAATTCCCAAGGCTGACATCAGGTATGGGCTTCTGTGGTGTCTTCTCTGGGTGCTCATTCATCATTGAGCCTCCCAAGACTTTCAGCAGGGGAGGCTTCTGTGGACTCCTTTCGGTTTAGGGGTCCTTGATCCCCTCAGTCTTCCCTCAGGGTCCCCACCTTGACTCTGGCAGGTCCTGGGCATACCCCCTGCTCACCTGAGGCTCTGTTCCTTACACCAAACCCCAGAGCCTCTCAGAAACGGATGCAAAAGTGAGGAAGTGCCACGTGACTCCTGGGCAGTGCCTCTGCATCCCCTCTGTGGACCTGAGGCCCTACAATTTGCATCAAGTCCCAAGTCTCACTCAGACCTGGATACATACGGAAGTCAGGAAATGCTGCACTTGGTCATTTGCTATGGAGAGCTCCCATGGCTGAGAGCAGAGGTGGGCTTTTATGGGGTCCCCTAGGTTGTGGAGTCCAGGGTCCCCTGAGCCGACCTGTGGCTTTGCTCTTTACACGGAACCCCACGGTCTCTCAGACCTGGATACAGAAGTCAGAAAATGCTGCCTGTGGATGCTCCACCCACTCGGCCTCCCAGGACTGATTATTCATTCCAGTGTCCAGGGTCACCTATTTTCCCCTCAAGGTCCTCAAGTTCACATCAGCAGGACCTGGGGTCCTCTGCTCTGCTGCCTGAAGCCCAGCTCCTTATACCACCAACCCCCTCCCGGGTCTCTCAGACCCGATGCAGAAATCAGAAAACACCTTGTGTGGTCATTTCCTCCCCAGCCCCTCCCACCTTGCCCCCTGAGACCTGCCAGATTGATACCGTTCAGGGGCCCAGGCACCCTCCATCTCCCTCCGGGTCTTCACAGTTGACTCTGGTCATGTCCTGGGCACACCCTCTGCAGACCTGAGAGGCTGAGCCCTTACACAGAGCCCCCAGAGTGTCAGAACCAGAAGACGTAGAAGTTATGAATCGCCGTTTCTGGTCATCATGCCCTCTGGGCCTCCCAGGACTGACTGTTCTAGGGTTCAGAGTCCCTTTGTCTTCCCTCCCGGTTCTCACCTCGAGCCCTGGCAGGTCCTGGGAACCTCCTTCTGTTAACTGGAAGGCCGAGCCACTCAGACCTAGGCCGTCAATGCCTCGAGACCCCCAGGTGAAGTCTGGACATCACATCAGGGCACCAAGACCGGAGATTCCCAGGGCTGCTGGCAGAGGCTGCGATGGATTTTGTGGGGTCCTCCAGGCCTCTCTCTGGCACTCACCTAGATTCCAGGCAGAGTCGGGGCCCCGCCCCCTGCGCACCTGAGGTTGCTCCACTCAGACCTTGTCTTGCTCTCCTGAGGAGGTGGGGGCGGGTGGGTTGTGGGAAATAGTACTCAGCCAGACAACCCAGCCCCAGGACTCTCAGTGTTGACAGCAGGGGCTAACCTGGGTTCTGTGATGGGCGGGGGCGGCCCTCAGTCCTTCTTCAGGGTTCATACCTTCAATCTCTGCCCGACTGGACTCCTTCCCTCTATGGACCGGAAGCGGGCCTCCCAGAGGCAGCCCTCACCTCTCTCGGACTTTCCGTGCGGAACTCACTGGAGGTCACAGCCGGAAAGTGTATCTGGGGCCCCCCAGTGCTGAGAGTAGGCGTGGAGCTGGAATCCAATCCGAAGGGAACATGCTGTCCATCCTCTGGTCCTCACCTTGACCGGAAGGGACCTGGGCCCCTGCCCTCTGCAGACCTGACTCTGTGCCCCTCAGACCAAAGCTCAGCCTCCCCCAGCTCCCTGAAGCGGTGGGGATTGGGAGTGCTCAGCTTGACAGCCCTGCCTGGAGCCCCCGCCCCCCCCCAGAGCTGACAGTAGCAGCAGACCTGGGTTCTGCAGGCCCCTCGGTTCTGTGGCGGGTGGACCCCACAGTCCTTACTGTGAAAGGTCATCACCACATTTGCAGACACCACTGTAGTTTCCTCACAGGTGCCACTGGGGGAAATGTAGTGCCCAGGACAGTGGGGGAGGGCTAGAGAAGAACCCTGCTTCTCATAGCTTCTCTTTACCAGGCAGCCAGATTATTTTTCCTGTGAAGTATTCTTTCCTTTTCTGTTGTTGTTCAAGTATGGTTGTGTCCAGTTTACCCCCACCACTCTCCCCCGCTCCACACACCCACACCTCCCATCCTCAATCCTACCCTCCTTTGGCTTTGTCCATGTGCTCTTTATACATGTTCCTTGATGACCCTTCCCTTCCTCCCCCCTCCCCTCTGGTTACTGTCAGTTTGTTTTTTATTTCAATGTCTCTGGTTATGTTTTGCTTGCTTGTTTGTTTTGTTGATTAGGTTCCACATATAGGTGAGACCATGTGGTATTTGTCTTTCACCGCCTGACTTATTTCACTTAGCATAATGCTCTCCAGTTCCATCCATGCTGTCATGGAGGGTAGGAGCTCCTTCTTTCTTTCTGCAGCGTAGTATTCCATTCTGTAAATGCACCATACAGATTTTTGAAACATTTTGTTCTAAAGGATTTATTTCCTGCATGGGAGATGATGGGCAGTGGGAAATGGGGAGTGTCCTGTTCTTTTGAAGTATCTAATGTTTTGTAGTCCAGGGGACTGGCTTTCATTTTCTCAAAACTTCATCCAGAGTCAGAAATAAATTTTGCATCTCGCCAAGTTAAAGGAAGGCATACCCATCGTTACTCTGCCTGATTTCCTCTGGTCTTGACACTCTATTTATAGTCCAGTCTGTATCTTTTATTAAAATGGTAAATTTGAAAAAAAAGTTCTGTCCTCACCCACTAAGGTGATTTCAGGTGGTTATTGACACAGACTCGGGGGTCCTACTTGCTCAATCGTCCCATCATTCCTGCTGTGCTGGTATTACCCCAGAGATACTAGCATCTATGGTCTGATATGTTGCCTCCGATATCCACAATGAGGTCGGTGCAGAAGTTTAAACTTTTCCTCCTTCCCATCCAGTCATCTGCACCTATGCAGGCTGCACACCCTCCTAACTTCGCACGACCACCACCCCAAACACAAATAACAGCTCACCACACTGTCTTCAATCTCCCCCAAGGGTTTCTCCTGTTTCGTTGTTTAGATTACATTGTCCATATGCATAATTTAAAATTTCATTCTCCCTCCTATAGTTTTCCAGGGTGGATTTTGGAACAGAAGACGGAAGTCCAAGGTTCTATTTACTTAGGAACTCTTTAGTTTGAATCTATCAGTAAACTTGCATAATTGCCTCCATAAAGACCTTCTAGATTTTTGTTAGGCTTCTTCTTAGGTAATTTAAATTTTGTTGCAGTTGTAAATGGGGGTGTTTTCTATTGCGTGTTTTAAATACTTATGGCTTTTGCGTGGCAAGGTTCTTGATTTTGCTCTGGTGATCTTCCATCCACTACTTTTTCTGAAGTCTTCTACTAATTTCACTGTTGCATGGGCCTATTCCTTTGAATCTGCTAGATAGTTGGTCATGTTGTAACACCAAATGTTAATTCTTTCGTTTCAATATACGAACTTCTTTATTTTGATATCCATCGCTCTGGCTTTATATTTCAGTGAAGCTTCAAAAAGTAGAGGTGATAGTATATACGTACAACTTATGCTTGACAAGAATGCTTCTAACATTTCATATTTCAGTTTATTTTCTGCCAATTTTGAGAAAGGCAAATTCTCCTCTCGTCTGATTTTGCTAAATGATTTTATTATGAAGTCATGTTGAATATCACTCAAAAGGTTTTTTTTCCCCCTATATCCATAGATGCGATCAAATGGTTTTGCTTTGCTAATTTGTTAATGCAGGGAATTACACGTGGAAATATTTTCTAATGTTAAATCTTATTTTCATTCATTGAAAACAGCCTGTGTGCGCTCTTATGTGAATGTTTGTGTCCCCTTTAAATTCATATTTGAAATTCCAATGCCTCTTGTTGATAGTATTTGAAAATTGGACCTTTGGGAGGCGCTTAGGTCATGATGGTAGGACTCTCATGAATGGGATTAGTGCCTTACAAAAGGGGTTCCAGGGAGATCCTTAGCTTCTTCCACCATGTGAGATACAATGAGAAGTCAATGACCAAGAGGAAGACACTCACCCAAACTGGTACCCTAATCTCAGCCTTCCACTCCCCCCCCCGAACAAATAAATTTCTATTGTTTATAAGCCACCCAGTCTGTAGAATTTTCATATAGCAGGCCAAACAGACTTAGACTCTTTGTTCATTTAATTCACTGCTATGTTGAATATGCTATTAATTTACTTAGAATATTTGCTTCTATGTGAGTAATTTTTGGCCTGGACATCCATAAGGCTTTTGATCCTTGATTCAAATACAAAAAAAAAAAAAATGCCCTAAAGTTAACATCATACTTGATGATGGAAGATTGGATTATTTTTCTCTAAGATTGGGAAGAGTCTATGATATCCAAACTTAGGTAAACTCTTTCAAACCATATAAAAATATGGGCCAGTGTGATAAAGCAAGAACAAAACATAAAAATGTGCGTAGATAGTAAAATAAAAACAAAACAAAACAAAACAAAACAAAGTGGTCCCTATTAGCAGATGACATTGAAGTCTATATATAAAAACTCCTAATTGAGCCCTGGCTGGTGTGGCTCAGTGGATTGAGTGCCGGCCTGAGAATAACAGGATCACCGGTTGGATTCCCAGTCAAGGCACATGCCTGGGTTGTGGGCCAGGTCAAGTCCCCAGTAGGGGGCATGTGAGAGGGAACCACACATTGATGTTTCTCTCCCTCTCTTTCTCCCTCCCTTCCTCTCTGTGTAAAATAAATGAATTGGGAAATTCCTAATTGAGTTTAGCAAGGTCACTAGACACAAGGACAATATAGAAATGTCATATAGTATATATATATATATATATATATATATAGCATATACATATAGTATATACATATAATGTGTGTGCGTGTGTGTGTATATATAATCATTGCTTTTAAGAGTGAAAACTGGAAAAAGTCAATATCATTTATAATAGAGCCAGAAAACATGAAATGAAATTTTTAGCATAAGTTTAACAAAATGTGTGTGAGATATATATGCTGAACACTACAAAAACATGATTAGAGTATCAAGAGAGAGGTACATAGATATACTATTTTCATAAATCACAAGACTCAGTATTTAAGATGTCAATTATCCTCACCTCATTCTTTAGATTCATCACAATCACAACAAAAATCTCAACAGGAAGAAAATGATTTGGCAGTTCTTCAAAAACTTGAACATAGAAACACCATGATCCCTCAATTCCATTCCCAAAAGACTTGAAAACAGATTTTAAAAGCACACGTACACTCCTGTTTATAGTAGCACTATTCATAATAGCCAAGAGGTGGAAACTGCATTAATTGCCATCAGTGGATGAATGAGGAAACATATTGTGGCATATAAGTACAATGGGATATTATTCAGCCATAAAAAGAAATGAAGTCTGGTGCACACAATGACATGGATGAATCTCAAAAACATCATACTAAGTGAAAGATGTCAGACACAAAAGGTCATGTATCATGTGATTCCACTTATATGAAATATTCAGAATCAATAAACCCTCAGAGACAGAATGCAGATTAGTAATTGCCAGGGGATTGGGGCAAAGACGAATGGAGAGAAACTGCTTAATGGGTAAAGGGTTTTCCATTTGGAGTGAAGAAATGTTTTGGAACTGGGTAGAGGTCCTGGTTGCACAACTAATGCCACTGAATTGTTCAAACGAAAAGGGTTAATTTTGTTATATGTGAATGGTGCCACAATATTCTTTTTTTCAAATTCCAGCAGGAAGTTTTTTCAGAAATTAAAAGGCTGAGTCTGAAATGTAAGTGAAGAATGCTTTTATGGAAAGGCAAAGAACTAAAATAAGCCAAACGAATTTTGAAAAAGAATAGCACTGTTGGTGGTCTCGCACAACCTAATTTCAAGAGTTATATAGAGCAGGGATTGGCAATCTTTTTGTGTGGTTTTGCTAGGTTTTGTGGGTCATACTGTTTCTGCCAGCACTACTCAGCATTGCTGCTGTAGTGCCACAACAGCCAATCATGTAAATAAAGAGAGATTATTGTGTTCCAATAAAACTTTATTTACAAAAATATGTGGCAGACTGATTTTGGGCCATGGGCTCTAGTGTGCCAATCCATAGTGTTTAGCCATTCAATTAATGTAACTAATTGATAAATTAATTAATAGTATTGGCAAATGGCAGACACATAGACCAAATAAATTTAATAGAAAGTCCAGAATAAACCCAAAGAAAGTTGCAAAGCAATTCAAATTGTGTTAGAATAATCAGACATTTCTATGCCAAATATAAATAAACTTCCACCAACCAATGCCTCAAAACTAAAGTAGACTTAACTCTAAGTGTCAAAAGTAAAATATTTATAGAGGAAAACATAGGAGAAAATCTTTGAGATCTTTGGTTGTGCAAAGATTTTTGTAAACTTTATAAAATGAAGATAGAATGATGAAAATGTTTGGAATGATATACTGGTTGGTGACGGTTGCAAGATCTTATGAATCTAATAAAAATCAATGTGAACTGCACACTTTAAAAATTGTGCACAATTTAGGCTTCTGATCAATATGGAGGCAAAGTTAACACAACTTGCCTACTCACACAGCCACAGCAAAAATACAACTTGACGACGAAACAAATATCACACAGAATTCTTAGAAAATTAAGCTGTAAGTCTGACAACCAAGGAATTAAAGTTGTCACATTCATCCAGATGGGTAGGAGTGGTGGGATGTGACACATACAGAGAAGTATGGAGGTACAAAGACATTAAGATGCAGAATGGATGGTCACACACCCACATGTGGTGGATAAAAAGTGGAAAGGATACCTCAGGAGTGAGAGATCCTAGCCCCACACCAGACCACCCAGCCCAGGGCTGGAGTCTCAGGAAGATAAGTCTTCATAACTTCTGCTGTAAAAACCAGTGGGGACTGGGGTAGCAGAAGAATTGCAGGATTCTCAGGAGTCTTCTCTTAAAGGACCAGCAACAGACTTAGGACTTACCCAGATTCACTCCCTGTGGATTTCAGCACCAGGGCAACAGCTGGAAGGGCACCAGTGGCATATGGGGAGAAACTGAAGTGTCTAGCATTATGGCATGTGTTGCGGAATAACTTCTTGCTGGACAAAACTCCAGAATCCCAGAAGGGGCATTGCCTGCTTTCTGAGCCTTCCCCCACACATAGACACAGAGCAGTGACCCCATATCTGAGACTCCATCGACCTGGTTCACAGTGGTTGCCCCACCTTAGTGATTACCTAAGGCGCTTCCCAATCCAACTTACTGGTGTGCTTTTCTACAATAGGCCATGCTACTAAGACAGAAAAAAAGCAGCTCTACATAATACATCGAAACAAACACAGGGAGGCTGCCCAAATGAGGAGACAAATAAACATAGCCCAATAGAAAGAACAGAACTCCAGTAAAAGAACTAAACAAAATGGAGATAAGCAACCTAACAGATTCAGAGTTCAAAACAACGGTTATTGGGTTGCTCAAGGAATTCATTGGGTACTTCGACAGCATAAAAAAGACCCAGGCAGGAATGAAGTTTACACTAAGTGAAATAAAGAAAAATTTAAAGGGAATCAACAGTGGAGTGGATGAAGCTGAGAACCAAATCAATTATTTGGAACATAAGAAAGAGAAAAGGATTCAATCAGAACAACAAGAATAAAAAACAATTAAAAAATAAACAAGGATATGCTAAGGAGCCTCTGGGACAACTTCAAATGTGCCAGCCTTGGAATCACAGGAGTGCCAGAAGGAAAAGAGAAAGAGCAAGAAATTGAAAATTTATTTGAAAACGTAATGAAAGAAAACTCCCCTAATTTGGTGAAGGAAATAGACACACAAGTCCAGGAAGCACAGAGAGTTTCAAACAAGATGAATGCAAACAGGACCACACCAAGACACATCATAATTAAAATGACAAAGGTTAAAGAGAAGGAAAGAATCTTAAAAGCAGCAACAGAAAAGGAGATATTTACCTACAAAGGAGCTCCCATAAGATTGTCAGCTGATTTCTCAAAGAAACTTTTCAGGCAACAAGGGACTGGCAAGAAGTATTCAAAGTGATGAACAGTAATGACCTACAATTTAGATTACTCTATCCAGTGAAGCTATTATTTAGAATTGAAGGGGAGATAAAGTGCTTCCCAGACAAGCTAAATCTAAAGGAGTTCATCATCACCAAGTCATTATTATATGAAGTGTTGAAGGACTTATTTAAGAAAGAGAAGACAAGATCATACTATGAACATGAAAATGGCAATAAATTCACAACGATCAACAATTGAATCCAATAAACAAACAAGCGGAACAGAAACTTAATCATAGATATGTTGATCATTTGGAGGGTTATCAGTTGGGAAGGGGAAGGGAGAGAATGGGGGAAAAGGCACAAGGATTAGGAAGTGCAAATTGGTAGGTACAAAATACACAGGGGTGTGTTAAGAACAGTAGAGGAAACACAGTAGCCAAAAAACTTATATACATGACCCATGTACTAGAACTAATTGGGGGAGGAATTGCCTGATGAAATAGGGTGTACCAGGTGGGGGGGGGCAAAGGTGGAAAATTGGGACAACTGTAATAGCATATTCAATAAAATATATTAAAAAATAAAGTGGCTTCTTATAGGCAGCAAAAAATGGTGAATTTATGGTATGTGAATTATATTTCAATAAGAAAAAAGTACACTGCCCTGGCACATGTGGCTCAGTGGATTGAGCTATGGTCTGCAAACTATGGGTTTACCACTTTGATTCCTGGTCAGGACATATGCCTGCATTGCAGGCCGAGTCCCGGTAGGAGGTACATGAGAGGTGGCTACACATTGATGTTTCTATCCCTCTCTTTCTCCATCCCTACCCTTCTCTAAAAAAGTATACAAATAAAATATTTATAAAAACAAGAAAAAAGTACACTAAATTCTAATGGTGTCTGACAACACATGTCTTGCCCAGCATGCATGTATCAGAGAGTAAGGAAAGTCATTAAATGGTTCTAAAACTTCAATCATAACACTGCAGATTACAGTAGACTACAACTTCATTAACCAATCTACCTCTTTAAAAAGATTTTATTTAGTTATTTTTTAGAGAGGGGAAAGGAAGGAGAAAGAGAGGGAGAGAGATATTGATGTGTAGTTGCCTCTCATGCACCTGCCACCAGGGACCCGGCCTGCAGCCCAGGGATGTGCCCCAACCAGGAATCAAATAGGTGATATCCTGGTTTGCAGTTCTGTGATCAATCCACTGAGCCACACCAGCCAGGGCTAACCAATCTATCTTAAAAGCACACTGTCATGAGCATATTTAGACAAGCTGGGTCTGCCTTTGCAGTGGGGACACTTTTCAACTACAGCCCAGAACTCTCCAGTACAACAATGACAGTGAGATCTGCTTCTGTGACAGGAAACTTGGAAAGAAGTCTACTCATATAAAGTCTTACAGAATTTTACAGGCTCTGTTTGAGACCAAATGACATTACAAAGCCTTTGTGCATCTTTCTTGTGTAACAAGGGACCCACCCCCCACAGAAATGGAGGAGGGGTGGGGAAACACCAAGGACTGCACATGTGTGCATTCCCCAGCAACTGGGCCAATGCAGCATGACTCAGTAGACAGAAGCATGTAGGGTTCATGCATCAAGCTAGGGAGGTGATTGGATGGAGGGACATATCCTCCCATCTACTTACACTGTGCAGGGGAATCTGGGAGTCATTTCTAAAAATCAGAGAGTGTGGAAATTCTACAATCTTTGCCTTCCTCTCCCCTCACTGATCCAGTCATCCACAGGGGGCTCAGGTTTTGGGGCCAGTGGGCATGGGGGACCATGTGGTCCAAGAGCATATCTGGTGTCCCTCCACAAGTGCTCTGGGGCCTGCCAGGCCAGGAGTACAGCAGGCACTGGGCCACTAGGACAGAAGGGGAGGAGGTCTGCGTCAGCATGCCTTGGAGTCCATGTGGCCAGGAAGGAAGCCCTGTGCCCCTTTCCCACACTGGAAGTTGTGGCAGTGCTGGGGACTGATGCCAGTGCTCCAGGGAATGGTGCTGCAGATGAGCATGGAGCACAGCTGCACTGGCGAGTCAATGCTGAAGAGACAGGGAGCAAGTGCTAGACCAGTGGCAGAAGCCAATGAAGGAGCAGCTTGCTGGGAGGGGGACTTCGTCTACTCTGCACAGACTCCAAAGATTCCTGGAGCAGACTATGACGAGAAGCATGTTGCAGCCTGTGTTTTCCAAAAGATGGTACCTTTAAATGTGAAAATTGAATCCCAGGTGCAGCCTAGTAATGGGCTGGCCTGGCAGAGGGTAGCAGGGTTAAT
>CM052552.1:37784420-37813141 GCA_028533065.1 Trachops cirrhosus | reverse complement strand
CCCCTCCCACCCATATTCCCCACCTTTAGTTCATTTCCATGTGTCATACATATAAGTTCTTTGGCTTCTACCTTTCCCATACTATTCTTACCCTCCCCCTGTCTATCTTCTACCTACTCTCTATGCTACTAATTCTCTGTGCTTTTTCCCCCTCTCTCCTCCTCCCACTCCCCCACTGATTACCCTCTATGTGATCTCCATTTCTGTGATTCTGTTCCTGTTTTTGTTGTTTGCTTAGTTTGTTTTTGTTTTTGTTTAGTTTCAGTTGTTAATATCTGTGAGCTTGTTGTCATTGTAGTGTTCATATTTTTGTCTACTTTTTCTTAGATAAGGCCCTTTAACATTTCATATAAGAAGGGCTGGGTGATGGTGAACTCCTTTAACTTGACCTTATCTGGGAAGAACTTTATCTGCCCTTCCATTCTAAATGAAAGCTTTGCTGGATAGAGCAATCTTGGATGTAGATCCTTGCCTTTCATGACTTGGAATACTTTCCAGCCCCTTCTTGCCTGTAAGGTCTCTTTTGAGAAATCAGCTGACAGTCTGATGGGAACTCCTTTGTAGGTTACTGTCTCCTTATCTCTTATTGCTTCTAGGATTCTCTCCTTCATTTTTATCTTGCGTAATGGAATTATGATGTGCCTTGGTGTGTTCCTCCTTGGGTCCAAATTCTTTGGGACTCTCTGAGCTTCCTGGACTTCCTGGAAGACTATTTCCTTTGCCAGATTGGGGAAGTTCTCCTTTATTATTTGTTCAAATAACTTTTTCACTTGTTGCTCTTCCTCTTCCCCTTCTGGTATCCCTACAGTTCGGATGTTGGAACATTTAAAGATGTCCTGGAGGCTCCTAAGCCTGTCCTCATTTTTTTTGAATTCTTATTTCTTCTTTCTTTTCTATTTGGTTGTTTCTTTCTTCCTTCTGGTCCACTCCATTGATTTGAGTCCCAGTTTTCTTCCCGTCACTATTGGTTCCCTGTGCATTTTCCTTCATTTCACTTAGTGTAGCCTTCATTTTTTCCTCTAATTTGCGACCAAATTCAACCAATTCTGTGAGCATCCTGATCACCGGTGGTTTGAACTGTGTATCTGATAGGTTGGCTATCTCTTTATTGCTTAGTTGTATTTGCTCTGGAGCTTTGATCTGTTCTTTCATTTGGGCCATTTTTTTTGTCTTGACACACCTGTTATGTATGAGCGGTGGAGTCTTAGGTATTCACCATGGTGGGGCAACCCACATTACTGTGTTGTGATGCTGTTTGTGGGGGAGAGGTTCCTAGAGGGAACAATGGTGCTTGTTCCACTCTCTGCTGGATTTCAGTTCTTTCTGCTGTTTCCCCCAAGCAAATTGGGCCCCTCTTTTGTTGATTCCCATGTGGGTGGGCTTGTGTACATTCTAGAACCCTGTGGGTCTCTCCAACAAACTCTCCTGTGAGACTGTGAGTCTCTCCCAGAACCTCAACCCCCACAGGTGTTTTCAATCTGTGTTTTGAGGCTTTATTTCCTCACACTGAAGCCCTGGGTTTAGCGGTCTGTCTCCCCAGTTTCGCCTGGTTTATCTGCACATGAATGTGGGACCACCTGGTACATCAGCCACCTTGCATGCTGTACATGTGCACAATCTGCCACCTCGCTGGGTTTGCCTGCTGCCACCCCCACCCAGGGTCCACCAGCCACCACTTTTCTTGTGGCAACCTCTCTCCGCCTGGCTGCCCGACTCACGATTCCACCCCTCCTACTGGTCTGGATGAATGTGTCTATTTTAGCTCCTTGGATGTGGGACTTCCATACAGTTCAATTTTCTGTCAGTACTGGTTGTTTTTTTGTTTCTAAATTTTTTTTTCCTTATTTTGGTTGTGCGAAGAGTCACAGTGTGTCTACCTACACCCCCATCTTGGCTGGAAGTTCCTGGATATTTCTTATAACACTAAATCTTATTTTTACTTCTTGGATACTGGTTGATTGTTCATTTAATGCACTATTGCATTAAATATGTCATTACTATATACAGGATATTTTATACATGCTATGTGAATGAACTTGTCTTAAGAGTTCTTTTTAGAGGAATTCCTTACATTGATTTTGAATAAAAGAAAGGTAGCCTGGGAGGATGAGTTGAACAATTCCCCACTTTTTTGTATGCTTTGGAAGAGTTGCCATAAAAGCATGATGAGTTCTCCTTGTCCATTTCATAGGAGTGGCCTTTGATCCTTCCTTTCTCTGGAACATTTGAGGATGGCTTGAGCTTTGAATACAAGTTTTGGTTTGTGGCTGTGCCACAGTTTATTAATTATTAACTTCTTGAAGGAACTCTTGGTTGGTGATTATAAATAAAACTGGCCTAAATAATCATGTATGGTTTTGGTGTTTTTATGTGGAACCCAAATTCACTTAGATAAAACCAAAGAGTATGGTTTCTGAGTCTAAAGGAAAGTCTATGTTTGACTTAATAAGAAACTGCCAAACTGTCTTTAAAGTGGCTGTAACATTTTCTTTCCTATTGTCAATGAAGAAGAATTCCACATCTTCTCCAAAATTTGGTATTTTCAGGTTTGGGAATGCTGGCCATTCTGATAAATTTGTATTATAGATAAATTTTTCTGCAGATTACATTTGCATTTTTCTAATGAAAAATGACTGAGCACATCTTTTGGTATGCCTCTTTTGTGTGGGTGATCTGTGTATCCTCCCATATTTTATGCACTTGTTTGTATTTATAAGGTAATGAAAGTATTTTATTCATTTGGGACTGAGTCCCTTATCAGATATGGGGTTTAAAGTATTTTCACCCTGTCCGAGACTTTCCCTTCCTGCTCTTTACAGCATCTTTTTAAAAATAAGCTTTTTATTTTAGGATAGTTTTAAATTTGCAGGAAATTTGCAAAAAAATTTAGGGAGCTCCCATATACCTTACATGAAGCCCCCCATATTATTTTCATCACACATTATTATGATATTTGTCACATCTAACAAAACAATATGGACTCTAAAAGTTATTTATTGTTCTAGGATCCCATCTAGGATATCACATTATTTTAGTCATTATTTTTTATTAGGTTCCTGTAGGCTGTGACAGTTTTTAATACTTCCTTATTTTTAATGACTTTGACAGTTTTGAGGAGTACTGTTCAATCATTTTGTTGAATGACCCTCACCTGCAAATTGTCTGAGGTTTTACCTCATGGTTAGACTGGAACAATGGGTTTGGGGCAAGAAGAAGAACTGAGAGATGTAGTTCCATTTTTTATCACATGATATCAGGAGTACTTACTACCATCATGACTTACCACTGTTGTTGACCTTGACCACCTAGATGAAGTAGTGTTTGTCAGGTTTATCTTCTGTAAAGTTACTATTGTTCCTCCTTTCTAGAAGAAAGTCACTAGACACAAGTCACACTTAAGGAGTAGGGTAATGGTAAACATTGTTGGGGGAGTGAGTTTCTATGTGAATGGTTTAGAATGATGCTACTCCATGAAATCTTTTTCTATTTTTGCCCCATTATGGATTTATTCAACCATTGATTTATCTCAGTAGGACCTCATGGATTTTTTTTTTTTTTTGCTTTGCATGATAATCTAACACTGCTTTATTTTTTAGTTCAAGTTGTTTCATCTTTCACCATTGAATGTCATTTATTTGCCTCTTATGTCCCCTTGACCTACTTTGATTATTGTATTTTTCATCATATCCTTACTTTCTGCCACTACTAGACACTGTAGGCCCATCTTGTATATTCCCTGCTCTTATCATAGGGAAAGCCATCTCCCCATGGGTTTCTCCTTCTTTTTATTGCAGAATGGTGTTAGAAACCTGGATGTGGGCACTTGGTGTGCTCATTGTTACTAGAGAATTTTTGCTTCTAGTAGTTTGAGTTGAAAGATTAGGTAACTATAAGTGTGTATATTAACCTCTGTATATACACCTATCTATAAATATGTATGTCACCATTGGTATGTATATTAAGCTGAATATGAGTTCATACTGATGTCTCCAGCTCTAACCCATTGTTACTACAAGTGACCTCTGGTCTACTCCCTTTCCTTATCTACTCTATCATTGAGAATTCTGACTCCCAACAGCCACCATTCTTATAAATAATTTTACACCTTCAGTACATATGTGTAGTGGTTTCAGAATTGTTAACCAACATCCCTGTGGGAAACAGCTCTAAGTTTATGGTTTATATACTCTTCTACTCATTAAGGAGTGAGAAAAAGAATTAAGGGACATTCAAAAATGCAATGTATGAATTAATTTGGAACCATTACAAGCAAAGAAATATTTGGGAGAGTTGCAGAAATTTGACTATGAAATGAGTATTAAATGATACATGAGATTGTTGGTTTGTCTGGTTGATAAAAACTATGTTTTAAAGGCCTTATTTTCATTATTTCCACCTTCAGGTATGTAGGAGTGAGCTGACTTGATATCTGGGATTTGGTTCAAAGAGCTACAGCAACAACACAATAAAAATAAGGAATTAAGGAAAGGAAGGAAGGAAGGAAAAAGAAAAGAAGGAGGAAAGGAAACAAGAAAAGAATGAATGAAGCAGATAAGGCACAATATCACTGACACTGGCTGATAGGCAAACAGGGTTCTCTATTGTTGAGTATGTTTGGCGACTTGAAAAATTAAATATGTAAAGAGAGCACCATATCATAAAATAGAGCAGTTAGTTACACGTGTAAATGGGAAATGATAATGAGGCTATCAAAATCCTAAGATGGTCCTGGCTGGTGTGGCTCAATGGATTGAATGCCAGTCTGTGAACCAAAGGGTTGCACGTTCGATTCCCAGTCAGGGCACATGCCTGAGTTGCCAGCCAGGTCCCCAGAGCGGGGCATGAAAGAGGCAACCACACATTGATGTCTCCCTCCCTCTCTTCTGCCCCTCCCCTCTCTCTAAAAATAAAAACAAATAAAAGATCCTAAGATGGAGCCAATCATCAGAGTTTAGGAACATTCTAGTAGCTCCTCTACCTGTTCCAATATGGTGTGGCCCTGTGGCCTACCCTCTTCTTATAAAGAAAAATCTCTTTAAAATCTTGCAGGGAAATGCATGGAAATGCTTTTAATCTAGAAGATATTTAATACATGCACGCTGAATTGTATCTTCAAAGAATGGAACCAATTTTTTTCATTGTGAGAGCACAAGGGACCACATCAGAGGGATTCTGGTGGATAAGCATATGTGATGTACAGACTACCTGAGAGGGGAATGCAAACAAGTGTGGAGGAGTTAAGGGTAGGACAGTGAGCAAGACTTCCAGGGTCCTGACAATGAACTTGAGACATTGATAGACATAGAAAAGTTCTGCCTCCATGACAGGGACAGTGCTGTACAGAAGCATAGGTCAAAGGTGGCCCAGAAAATCATGTCAGTATTGAAAGAGGAAGCCTGGGACAGAAACATACCATGGGCTACAAAAAAGATGCATACCATATGAGGACGCACTCCAAATTGCCATGAATAATTCACACTTTTAATATGCTGACTCAAAAATATGGACAATCCAATGAACACACTGAACTTTTAATAAGGGGTAGTGACAGATGCCAGCTCAGAAAGTCATTGGGAGGCTTTGAGGAGATGATCCCTGGCTCATGCTGAGCATAGTGCCTTGTCCATGGTAAGCTGTCAACCAACATAAATGTGGATTTTGAAGACTCCATGTTGGGGTTGTTTCCTGCAGAGAATATGTCACTTTTTAAGCATCCTGGCACCACCACCTTAGGAACATGTACTTGCCTCCTTCCCTAAACCATTAATTTCTAGCTCCAGAGGCAAGATATGGAGGTGTTGGGGGTCCCAGGCCAGATATTCAGCAGCCAGAGGGTTATCACAACTATATATGAGATTTCTGGAAAGTTTTCCCATTCACATCCAGGGCACAAATCCCTTTTGGGTAGACACTACTTTGTCCAAGCTCTGCCACACATCTCCTCCACCCAGTGTGAGGCTATGGCATCCTGTACACATAGCCCAGAGTGCCTGTGGGAGCCCTTGGTTGAAGTCACTTTGTCCCTCAGGGAAGACACAGGATCAGCTCTGTGATAAGATCATCGGGGGTCACCAGAGAAGCCTGTGCTGTGTTTTACACACAGTCTGCTTGAGACAGGCACCATCTTCCTACCTTGTGCAGTGGTGCTGAACCAAGTGCATTGTGCAGTGGTGCATGAACCAAGTGCATTGTGCAGTGGTGCATGAACCAAGTGCATTGCCCATTCCAAGATGACTGTGTCTTCCCTTTCCTTTAGCCAGTAAATGGGTCTCTGGAAATCTAAACCTACATTCCCTCCCCTAGCCCCCAGATCAATTCATAAAACTGGAAGGAGATGGGGCCTCTTCCTCTTCTCTTTGCCTCCCCTGAATCCATCCCTTCCCCTCTTCCTCCATTTCCAGTCCATGTCCAGAGCTCTCCCACTAGTCCTTGCAACATTACCATCCACCTGGACAATGACAGCACATTTACTGTGGGCCTTCTTACCTCCCCTATGAGCTCCCACTTCTTTCTGAACCCAGTAGTCAGAGAGAAATTTTTAAAACCTGCAAGATGGTATGTTCCACTGGCTGCTTTCCTCCTAGAGTCCTCCAGGGCATATTTTTGATGCAGAGAGGGAAATGGGAAAGCAGGTTTGGATCCTGGACTCCTGCAATGAGTTCATTATTGCATGGGAAGGGTGGTCAAGTGGGACTTTAGAGCAAAGCATGAGGGGAAATCAAGTAGTTAAGGCCACTGGGAACAGGGGAATAGGGTGAAGATGGTTGTCCCTTGTTGTGCTAGAAAGATCCCCAGAGGGAGAGCTTTCTCCTTTTTTCTTCACCCCCTAGGTTCCAGCAATGCCTCCCCCTTCCCATATGAAAAAGGCAGGGCCTGATCAGGAGGACCAGAGTGACGGGGATGGTGGATGAGTCTTGTTTCTTAAAGAAACTGAACCCAACCATGTAAACAGAGATTTCTTATAAAGAATTGTCTAATGTGGTTATGGAAGCTCAAGATGCTTTGGGTCAAACTCTAAGATGTTAGCTTCATTGTGCCTTGTCCCATGCTTGACACCAGCCATCCACAGGCTTGACATGTCACTTGATGATGTCATGCACACACCCAATAAATAAACACCTATGACAATGGTCAAAATCTGGTATAGTGACAACCCTAAATGCTGTCAAAAATATGGAGTAGTAGGAACTTACATTCATTACTGGTGGGGATGCAAAATGGTACAGGCACTTTGGAAGTCAGTTTGGCAGTTTCTTATCAAAGTAAACATGATTTTAACATACAATCCAGCAACCATATAACTATTTACCCAAAGTTGATGATGATGTATCTGTAGGCACACTTGTTGTTAAAAATGGACAATTTGGTGGGTGACATTGATAATGGGAGATAATATATATGTGAGGGGGAGACAGAGGCTTACTGGGAAGTCTCTGTACCATTCTCTTTATTGAAAAGTGCTATAAAAATTAAGTCTTAAAACAAATGAAATATGAACAACAGTATCAGAAAAACAAAACCTGAGTATCCCTGCTGGTCGCTAAAGACTGTGATGATCTGGGATGTGTGTTTAGGGTGTGGGCCTGGGGCAGGGGCCTGGGGCAGCAGGGAAGTTGGGAGGGGCTGAAGACTGTATGATGTAGATGACAGGGATGGTAAGGGAAAATATTTTAAACTTATGCTCCTACTTCTTTACAAAAATATGAGGCATGCAGATCATACATGCCTATAACACCAGGGAGACCCCTTGGTGAAATGACCACAGGCGGTATCTCCAGAATTCCATAACTGGATGTTAGATAGCCTGAAGATTTGATCCAAGGAGTAGTGCCTCAGATCAGCAAATGGATGACCCTGGTACAGCTCAGAGTCAAGTTGGGGTACCTGAGGGACGATTGCAGAGACCCTGGACCCCACAACCTAAGTGACCCAACAGAAACCTGCCCCTGCTCTGATACCTTTAAGACCCCTTGAAGGTATTAATTAAAAGTGGCATTTGCTGACTTCCACATTTGGGTCTAGGAGAGACCGGGAAATGTTTATATAAAGAGCCCCAGTTGAGTTGACTAGAGGGAAGGGCCCAGGTTCTGGGGGGAGTCAAGATGAGAACCTCAAGGGAGGGATGAAGACCTAGGATCCCAAAGCAGAGATGGATCCTATGCCTGTGCACTCAGTCTCTGTGGGCTCCTGACCAGCAGGATAACCAGATGAGGTGATTCCTGACTGCTTCCTGAGGGTGGGGGTCTTCTGGAGGTGTAGGCCTTGGTCTGAGGAGTGTGGTTTCAGAACACTAGAGAGTGGCCTTTGCCTGCAGGATGCATCCTCAGATTAAGAGAAGAGGTAGATCTAGGCCCTAACAGGAGGAAACACAGATACCTTGAGGTAACTGAGGGGACTCTGACCACACACAGAGAGGGCCCAATAAAGTTGGCCCCTGTCATCCTTGTCATCCCTGAAGGTGGCATGCTCCTTTTGATAATGGGCAAGGAGGTGGAGAGTCCTCAGGGAGGTGAGGTCTTGGCTGAAGAGGGAAATGTCAACTGTTCCAAGTGGGGGGGGGGGCACCTGGAAATAGGGCAATCCATGGCAGGACAAAAATGAATAACCTGCAGGAGGATGGGAAAACCCAACCAACATAGAGGGTGATGTTTCTGTTGTCAACCTTTTGTGATGGTGACGTTGGGTATGGGTATGAGCCTCCTTACTTTGCTCTGTAGTCTCTTACGGAGGTGAGGACCTTGGTCTGAGAGGATGACATCAGCTCCTTTGAGGAAGTACTTCTGCTCAACAGAGAGCAGAGACCTTAGGTCATGCCAAGAGTCAAGGTGAGGACCCTAAAGAAAGAGTGAGTGTATCTCAATCCCTAGAAAAATGTTGGGGCCCCAAATAAACCTGGTCTGTGCCTACTGAAAACCCTGGCCAGGACTTTCAGGTTGAGTGTCTTCTCATTTTCAGATCCATGGTTTCAGGGAAGGCAGAGTCTTGGTCTCAGGGTCTGGACTCAGGTTTGTTGAGGCAGCATCTTAGAATCTGGCAGAGGTCATGGTGAAGACTGAAGAGACCCTTTACACCAGGTCATGTGGAACCCATAGTGTATGACCACCCATTGTTTTCACTTGGTGACCACAATAAGCTCCTGGAAAAGTACTGCCAAATAAGGGAAATTTTAACTACCTTCTGTTATGTTTCAGCAATGTTTGGCCTTGTTGTAAGAATTTGGTCTCAATCTAGCAGGTGGAGGGTGGGGGGGGCTAGAAGCTGGACCTGAGTTAGCACAGAAGGATCCCCCACCAAGAAATGAAGGAAATTTCTAGCACCCCACCTTACACAATTCCACTGTCAGACCCAGAACTTATGACTGTGCCAACTGCATGATGGGGAATCTTAGGGATATGAGGTCTGAGAGGAAATGTCTGAGCAGGCTTCTCACTTCCTTTTTCTGAACGTTAAGAGGCAGGTTACCCAAGAGGTGAGACCCCTGTGCTACATGAGAGCACCCCTAAAGATTAGACCTAAAAGTTGCCTTCACCAGAGCTGCCTAGGGTATATTTGTCAGCTTAGACCATTCACACACTCTCTCTTCCCCAGGTCCGTAGGTTCCTATCACCAACCTCCAGCCCATACTCTTACTGCCGCCTGACACAAGTTATCATGCCTCTGGGTCAGATGAGTGAGCTATGCAAACTTGAGGAAGACCATTAGGATCAAAGAGAGAAACAGGACCTGTTGGAGGTTCAGCTGATCATGACTGAGGAGGAGGTGGCCATGTCTGACTCCTTTTACTTTCTCTCTCTCTGAATTGTTACTAGACAGCCTAGAGGAGATGGCTTCTGCTGGGACACCTAGTCCTCCCAAGAACTCTCTGAGTGCCTGCCCTACCCCACCCCGCAATGGAGCCAATCTGAAAATGTGGGTTCCAGAAGCCAAGATGAAAATGGGCCAAGAAGCAGAGAGGTATTTGAAGATGCTGAGTCTTCACTCTAAGATACCCTATATTTGAAGATGGCTAACTTGGTGGAGTTCCAGCTCCTGAAGTATCGTGCAAAGGAGCCCACTACAAAGGCAGAAATGGTGAGCAGCATTGTCAAAGAGTACCAAGACCAGTTTCCTGAGATCTTCAGAGTAACCTCTGATTGCATGCAGCTCCTCTTTGGCATTGATGTGAAAGAAGTGGACCCCAGCAACCACACCTATGTTCTGGTGACCTCAGGCCTCACCTATGATGGGATGGTGAGTGATGGGCAGACCATGCCCAAGACCAGCCCCCTGCTCATGCTTCTGAGATTGATCCTCCTAGAGAGCGACTTTGCCCCTGAGCAGAAGGTCTGGGGAACACTGAATCGGGTGCATGCCTGAAGGAAGCCTTACATCTCTAGGGAACTAAGGGAGCTCATCACCAAAGTTGGAGT
The DNA here is from genome assembly GCA_028533065.1 of Trachops cirrhosus. NCBI lineage: Eukaryota > Metazoa > Chordata > Mammalia > Chiroptera > Phyllostomidae > Trachops > Trachops cirrhosus. Next base: position 37,802,732 of record CM052552.1, on the reverse strand, counting down.
GCAGGAGCAGTACCTGGAGTACCAGCAGGTACCCAGCAGCCATCCTACATGCTACATGTTCCTGTGGGGTCCCAGGGCCCACGCTGGAACCAGCAAGTTGAAAATCCTGGATTATTTTCTAAGGGCCAATAACAAAGATTCCAGTTTCTTTCTCTGCTTGTGTGAAGGAGTGGAGAGCAATGAGGATGAAAGGGCCTGAGGCAGAGTTGCATCCAGGCACATTTCTGGTCCACATCCATCAATTTCTCCCTAGGATAAGGAAGTGAGACTGAGTCTTCATGTGGTGTTTAAAGAGAGAGCAGTCAGCATTCTAGGTAGTGAAGGCTAGAGTGAGTTGGGGGAATAAGGGCTGTAGTATCTTTTGTCTCCTATGATAATTCAGAAGTTTATCCTTGTTTCCTTCAGGCATTTTTCAAATGTCATTCCTTTTAATGAAAGGTTTCATGAGTTTCACATCTAAGTTTACAAATTACATTAATCACACATGTATTTGTACTTGTCCAGTTCAAGAGCAAGAGTTTTGCTACTGTGTCACACAAATTGGGATGCCCTCCATCCTAGTTTGTGATCCCAAACTAAACAACATGGCATTAGAACAGCATTTACTTGGAAATGTGAAAGAACTCAGTAGTGCAATCAATTGGGCCAATAAATAGGGAAATAAAAGCAAAAGGTTATTAATTCTTGCTTCTTATCTCTTCTGGCTGTCATTCTATGAAACAAATTGTATAGATATCCTTGGATTTGCTTGGTTCATTCAAGAAAGTCGATATGTTTCATGTGAATAAAGACGACCCTTGCTCAGTGGTTTATTCATCCCCCAGACAGTCACTGAGCCTCTGTCCTCTGGAAGGTCCTGTGTTAGTAGTATGGGTGGATAAGCAGGATTACCCACCCATAAAATGATAGTGTGGGAGCCACAGTTATATAAGGAACATGGTGAGGTCCTACATAACAAGTAAAAGAAAAGGAGAGGTAGTAGGGCTCCAGGAGAGTGCTCTCAAGGTAAATGGCCTGAGCCAGGGCAGTTAGGGGATTTGGGTAACTGTAAATCACTTTGTGGGCTTTGATTGTAATGAAGTTGGGTGGTGGCAGTGGCCAGACTCCACAGATGGTGCATCTTGGGCATGAAAGTCTATAATAGAGAATTGCTCTGAAATTCCTTTTGAATTGTAGATAAGCCAGAGAGAAATGTCCACCTGAGGCAGGTAGGGAGGATGCCTGTTTTGTGCTTCTCTTGTACTGCAGGAGAAAAGAGTAAAGCGATAGTTTTATCCCCATTATCTGCAAGGTTTCCCTCAGAAATTAGGGTTTTGATCCTTAAAGCAATGCCCCTAAGTCACTGGACAGACACTTTTCTCTCTGGCCTGGGAAATCCAGGGCCGACTCCACTGAAATGACAATTTATTATAGTTACCTTTAGTTTACCTTGGACAACTGTATGCAAGTTCTAGCTTTTAGTGAGACTAAATGAAAGAAAATAGGACGTTTTAATGAAAAGGTAGCTGCAAAGAGGAAAGAAGTTGGTCTTGGAATAGAATTCTGAGGCTTTGGGTTAGTTGCACCCTCTAGGTGATTGTCTAGGTGTTGCACCCAAGAGCAACAATCTATCCTCTAGAAGGTAAATACAACAAGGAGCAATTTGGGTTGATTTCCTATTTAGTTTCCAATTGAGCTGCAAAATCTCTGATCAGGGAAATAAATTTTCAGAGGAGAGATTGGTAGGGTCTGGTGTCAAATTTTACTAGAAATAAATACCAACTACTGTACATTTAATATACACCAGTTTCTTTATTCATGCATGTTCAGAAGTGTGGAAGGCAGCAGAGACTCACAGGTGAATATTGTGATGGTGCATGGAAAGGAAGGTGAAAATTCACAGTCCCATAATATTTTAGGTATTATTGCCATGTGAAGTGCAGAAAGATGCTCTAGGATAAACAGGATGATGCCTCCCTCTGAGATGTATAGAATATTTTGAAAATTAGATGTGATTTTTTATTTGAAACATCTGCTTCACAGTAGGGGCACTGGAAAAAGGTGGAGAATTTCAAGGGAAATGTGACTTTTTGAGAAACTCCTCCTAGAAATGAAGGGGATTTTGTCATAACAGATTATAGCAGCTGCTTTTGATGAGCACCTACTGTGCAATAGTCAATTGGACACAAGTTAAGTGCTTATCTTCACCTTGTCTTCCTCTTCCCTGGCTCCCTGAGCAAATGGGAGCTACATTGCCAGTCCTCTTGTACTCAGGAAGGGTTTTGTGATGACCCTTTGCTAATGAATTTTGAGCGGAAACATTGTTTGTCACAGCCATTTCTATAGAAGGTGGCACAGGGTCCATGGATTTATTCTCAGGCCATGACAATACAGACACAGAGCACTCTGTTTGCTCATCCATGGCCTTAAGTCATGCACATTTGCCCCTGATATGTGAGATGACAGATTGTGTGCCTTTAAGGCCCTGGGCAAGGGTGGGGGTGTTCAAAAGAGGAGCTGGCCCACTGGAAGCTGGCTGCAGGAATTCATGTACCTTATTCAGTGCTGTGATGAGTCATAATAAGAAGGTCAGAAGACAGATGGCCCTGTTGCAATGGTGGTGTCCTCCTTCCGGGGCCCAATCTGTTGCCCCCATCACTACTGCTGCCCACACCACCCACTCTAGCTCCATCCTGGCCCCAGCATACACAGCCTGGGGCTTTGCTTTACCTGCGTTCCCACAGACAACTGTTCATTTCCAGGTAATGATGTACACGTGCAATTATCTTCACATGATAGTCCCCAGAAAACTATCCCCTTTTCAGTACAGTGTGGTTCAGGCAGAGCTGGGAGGATGTGACATATCTTCTTGGCGAGTCTCCTAGTGGCTGCTAAATAACAATTAGTGCCTGTAAATGTGTGACTAATCACTGTGAATATGAGTTATTTTCAAATAATTCCCTTTGTAATGCCCAAATGCTTGATTAAATTGATGGACTTGTTCAGCTGATTATGAGGTGTTGCTGCCTGAAGCTGAGGCAGAGAGGGTGACACGTGTACCTTGTCAGTCACCCACAGAGCCAGCTGAGACTTTGGCGTCCCAAACAGGCAGTTTGACCACGTGAAAGCCTGAAGCAGATGGCATAGGTGGTCACCAGGGTGCTTCCCCAGGTCCCAGACACCCCCAAAGTCAAGTGAGGATTTGGAAAGGACCTGGGAAGATGAGGGTTTGGGGGTCCTAGGATGCAGGCTGTGAAGAAGTTCAGCAGTCTCAGGGGAGGAGGATGGAGGGGGACCCACTAGATTTCATCTGAACTGCCCTGGGCTGGCCTGTGGAGGAACTTTGGAGCAGATGCACCAGAAGGTGAGCTAGAACCCTAGATACATCATGAAATGAGTACCCTTGGGAGACATCATAGGACCAGAACCTTGTGGGTCACTGCAGGATGGAAGCATGGATACCAAGTGCTGGTTCTTAGAGGGAACTGACTGGTGTAAGACAGTGCTCACCCAAGGAGGCTATTGACCTCAGGGTTGTGGAAACTGGGACATCCCAAGCATCCCCCAGGTCCTTCAGAGAAGACTTTCCAGCGTGTAGTATACTGCACAGCAGCTTCTGTGCAGATGCACACCACCCAGGTCCCTAGCCAGTCCTGACCAAGGTGGGGCAGAGCACTCAGGACCTCCGCTGCCCATCAGCAGGAGTGTTGTGACATTCTCTAGATGCCCTGAGCCTGCCCCATGAATGGCTGGTGTGATGGGTCTCAGCCATGATCCTGCTCCCTTGAAAAGCCCCAATTCCCCAGCCAGGGCTATAGCTTGCTGTAAATTCCAGCCTTCTTGGCAATGGACTGACCTTCTGCCTGACTCTTGCTTGCTCTCTTTTGTGGCAAATATTGTTGTCAGCTCTCCTGGAACCTTGGGTAACAAGCAATTGGTCCCAGGTCTCAGTCTGTCTTTGGTCCCTGAGCTGGGGTTTGGCACAGGGATAGGGCTGGGCTGGTGGCAGGATGCTGGGTGTGACGCTAAGGGACATCCACAAGATAGAATCAGAGTCAAAGTCATGTTGCCCAGCACCCAGAGATTCTATTCAAAAGGGCCCCATAGAGAGCCCCTTGTGGACACATGAGAGTACTGGCTCTATGGGCACTGTGCAGGAAACTGCTGGCCTGCAATGTTCCTGATGTCTAGCCTGCCCAGGGAATTGAGCCACGGGACAACTTTGCTTTCCATGAGAGTAGCAGTGAATTTGAAGCAGTGCAAGTACATATACTTCTTGGAGGTTGGGGATGTGAGGCCTTGGTTTAGTCCTATTCTTCCCATATATGGACAGGTCTGTATGCTCCCCTTGGAAATTTGGTTTGTCAGACCAAAAGAATATATTGGCAATTTGTTGTGTATTTGTGTCCTACTCCTTGGACTAAACAGTCCCCCTTGCAACCTGTTCACCTCTGGAGCAACTGTGTGCCTGGAGAGCAGTGGGTTCAACTCTGGGACTCTCTGGTATCTCACCAAAGTACTATATGCCCTTGAGGCTCTGGACCTTGAGCAGCCTGCCTGGTCTCTGTAAAACTCTTGAAAGAGCAACAGTGGCTATTGTTCAGGTATCTTAGCAGACAATTTCACTCCTTAATGCCTTTTTGGGGTGAGTCTGACAGTAATTAAGATGGTGTTGGCCAGTCTGGTCACTATCAAATACCTCTTACTAGAAGCATGTGGATTTCAGGTTCAGCCAGACCCAAAATTGCATTTTTGTTCCTATACCCTTAGTAGCTGGGTGGCTCAGGACACATTCTACAAGCTTCTATGTGCCTCAGTTTTCTCTCCTGTATTTAAATATTTATTGGTAAACTCCTCTGGGGTACACATTTGACTGCAACTGAAGGATGGGCACGGGAGGTGGACCAAAAACTCTGAACAGGGGCCTGGTGCTTCAGCAGCTGACAAACTTGATTCAAGTTACTCTTCCTTAAAAACACTGCATATAATAATATCCATTTCCCAGTGGGTTTGGGAAGCCTAATTACTACTTGTGAAATGTTTTCAAGTTCTCAGAAGAAAGGTGATACATCATGGCAAAGTATGAGTATAGCAATTGTGATCACCTTAAGCTGCCCCCAGGGCTAACCTGTATAAAATTGCCATTCATGAAACTCTGGTACTGTAACAATGACTATTATCCATGATATTAGACTAATGTCTAAGGTATTGCTGTGCTCATGGAAAACCCTTGAATCATCTGGAAGTGAAGAAGGTAGACTAAGTCACCTGCTGTGACCTTGTCCTGCTTTCCAATTCCAAAAGTAAATAGACTCCTTGAGGAGGTAGCCAAATGAAAGAACACCAGATAGCAACATCATTCTTTGAGCACCTAGCATGCATCAGGCAGTGTGTTATGCAAATTATGTCATGGAATCTTCCCAGCAAGATTAGAAAGTAGGTTTTATCATCTTCATTTTGCAGAGGAGAAAAATTGAGGCTCAAAGGTGTGGACTTGCCCAATGAAGGTCAACCTGGGAGTTTAAATATGGTCTGGAGTAGTGGAAGAGACCAGATCTGAGGTGACCAAAAAGTTTAGGCAGGAATCAAGGAGTCTTTGAATTAAGTTATTAAAGCAAGGATGATTTTAAATTTCCAGTTTGGGCACTGTTCACCGCCCCCCCACCCCCCCCCCCGCCCCAGTTAATAAGGTCTGTTGCCAAAGGAGAGGCAACCCAGGAGGGCAAGGCCATTGGGAGGGAAGGTGACTTTTGTGCAGGGTAACCTGAGTTTGGGAAGGCCAGCACATCCTTGACCCTTGGGAGGGAAGTTGAGGAGAGTTTGGAGTCATTGACAGACCTGTCAGGTGAAGCCTGGGATAAGATCGCCAAAATGCAACGTATCACCCTTGGCCACTACCTCCTCTCCCCAAGGAAGCTTAATGCTCACTCAGGGAAATATCCAGAAGGCAACGTGGGCCAAGGTGACAGGTTCCCTCAAAGACCTTAGTGCAGGTTTCCTAAGCAGCCCACTCCCTCCCTCCAAGCCTGCACCTAGTCAGTGTCCCCACTTGGCCGTCCGCCAGCTCCCACAGATCCCGGTCTTAACCAGCCTCTAGTCCCCGGAGTCTGGTCAGCCCACTGTGAGGAGAGAGGCCAGAGAATGGCGGTGAGTGCTACAGTGGCCACTTCCCAGGGTCGGCAGGCAGGGCCTAGTGCGCATGCGACGCCATTGTACGGAAGCTCAGAAGGAGGGGGCAGGAGGCTGCGGCTCAGGTTTCTCTTGGTGGCGGTAGTGGCAGCAGCGGCGGCAGCAGCAAAGGAGACGCGGCTGGCGAGAGTACTATGGACCGGCTCTAAAGCGCAAGCTACGAGGCGCAGGGGGCCGGGGGGAGGGGGGAGGAGGAGGCCGTTGCAGTGAACTTCTCCACCATGAACCTGAGGGGCCTCTTCCAGGATTTCAACCCGAGGTGAGGCGCCGCAGGCTCGGCTTTAGGAAGGCTCAGCGGGCTGATGCTGCAGCAAAAGGCCGGGCACCTGCACCCCCGGGTGCCTGCCCAAGCCTCCCTGTGGGTGAGAGAGACTCTCTAGATAAACATTTGGTCTCAGCGCGGCCCGCGTCCTTCTCCCGCGCCTGGTACCTTCAGTTCTCTGGTCCTCCGTGCTGTCTAGAACCTCTCGGCCAAGGCCCTCACCTGGCCCCGAGGGAACCCGTTTCTTCCTGGTGTGCCCTCCCTCATTACTGTCCCAACTTACCCCCTCTCCATTCCAGCTTCTTACATGCCGCTACCTGTCATCCATTTCCCGCGTCAGGGCTATTTTGTCCGCACACACCTACCCCCCACCCCAACTGTTTCCTCCACTTCTTCCCAGCTCTTGAGGTTTTCCTTGGAGGTAAGCCCATCCCTCTCTTGTTTGCTTCTTTGTCAGACTGATATCTGAAACGTTGGATCCTTGGAGTCGGTGTCAGTGTATGGCAGTACCTTACATAATGCCTTTGGGGGTGAACCTGACAATTTTCCATACGCGTTTTCTCACGTGTTCACTGTAAGTTCATTTGCAGGAAGTAGCTGTTGCTGCCCTATTTCCCATTTGGGCAATATCCATTGGACAGGGTGGAGAGAATACTGGCTAAGGAATCATGCATCTGTCCTTGCACTTGCCCAAATGTTCTGTAACTGTTTCGTCCCCCAGGCTGTGAGCTCCCTGAAGCAGAGACCATCTCCTGCTCATTTCACTATCTCCACCACCTCCCACCATGTCTGACAAATAGTAGGCACTTACGAAATATTTGAGGAACTAAACTGAGCCAGCAGACCTGGATTGGAGACCAGGTCATATATTATCAGGTGATTCTCTGCTCATCTGAAAAATAAAAGTTGGCCTAATTGATCTATTAACTTCTCCACTTTATGAAGGGTGTACTAATTTCCCTTATTTACTGGTGGGAAGCCATGCATTCAATAAAACTGTTGTATGCTAGGTCTTATGCCAGGTGCTTTAGATGCTGGGAGGTCCCAGGTTGTGGGGTAGAGAAGGGCATGTAAATAGATGCTTGACAGCACTGTGCAGTATTATACTGTGGGAGCCCAGTGGAGCCCAGTTGTCTGGGCTGCTTATTGGGAAAGAAAGGGAGTCTTGGGGGTGCAGGGAGAGAGAGAGAGAGTGAGGTGGGAGTTCAGTCTCCTTAGGAACAGTGACATTTTAAGGTATGAATCATTGTGACTTCCTAGGTGCTGTTGTTTCTGTTTGAGCACTACTAAGTCCATATTTGGGTCTGGAGTGCAAATGTTCTAATTATGATGTAGTCATGATCATTGTTGGCCTTGAAGGTATTCTGCTTAGAGAACCTTATTGACAGCAGATAACGGAAAACAAACTGCAGCATCTTCCTCTGCTGTTTGTAGGAGTTAGGACTGGTCTGCAGAGTAGCAGGATCGGTGCTGGCATTGGACAGGCCTTGTGTGTTTGCATTGTTTGGTGAGGGTGATAATAAAGGTAAGTCAAACCTGAATTGTTTTGCATCCTTTGCCCACTCACTTATCTGTCCATTCTATCTGTACACTGAGTATAATCTCCCAGCAGATAGGGAGGCCAAATTAATGATTGACTGAAAAGTGCTTTATAAATAGAAAGTTCCAGGACTATTTTGTAAGGTGACATATAATTCATAAGCCACAAAGAACTGCATGGAGTGATCTAACTGGCATATGAGAGTTGCCAAGGCAAAATAATCTTGCACAGATAACATCTTTAACCATTTTTCCTATAGCTTCTTCCCCTCCCCCCAAATATCAGTATATGAAAATTACAGTAAAATATTAGGTATCTAAACAGATTCATATCAATAGTACTCATCAACATATTTATCAACACTTTAATTGTACCTGAAACATTTAAAAATGTTTTATAGGGTGCCATTTTCCTGAATCAGTGGCAGTGAACAGTATTACCTCATAGTGGTGACTACTAAGACAGTGGCAGGGAATATTGACAAGTCTGATTTTTTTTAAGTTGGTGGAGTGCCATGTCTTGTAGGCACACCTAGTTTTTGACATAGCTCTTTAGTCTGTTCTATAATGAGGAGGACCTTCCAGACAGCTAAAAAAGCAAACTCAGGGATTTAGACAGGAGACACCTTGTGCCAGGGCCTCAAACATTATTGCTGCTGTTTTGCTCCCAGTTCCACATCTCCCTTCTACCCCAGGATTTTGGCACATATTGTACTCTTTGCCGGGAATGTTTCCTTCTCCTCCCTTCTCCTCTCCTCCTGACCTAGTTAACTCCTATTTATTTTTGATATCTCAGCTCACTTGTCACTTGCTAAGGAAAGTTCTTCTGACTTCCCTGACTAGGTCCACTGATTCCTGTTTATGCAATCTCTGTATCATGCTCTACTCCTCCATCATAGCACTTATTTGTCTGTATGTTTATTTGACTAATGCCTGTCTCCCTACTATAATTTCCTCCTATAAACCCCATGGGGCCAGGGCCAGGACTCTGTTCATTGTGCATACCTGGAATAGTACCTGGCTCAATAAATATTTGTGGAATGAATGAATGAATCAATTACTCTCCAGAACCTATGAGAGAAACCTAGAGCCGCTTCTTTCAATCACTTCTTTCCTGGTGGTCTGTGGCCTGATTCTCTTTCCTTTCACCCTCTTCCCTTCTTCCAAATGCAGCCATTCCATTGGTGAGACAGGAAAGACCATGACACTAAGGCAGAATGTGGCTGCTTTTGCTTTATAGATTATGTGTGTCCCAGAAATAGTCACTGTCATGGTTTGGTGAGTCCCAGTTCATGGGTCTTGGCTCCAGATGTCCTTTCCAACCTTTTTATCTTGGTGAGAGTCTGAACCCGCTGCTCTATTGCCAATGCTCTGAAAAAACTGCAGTGACAGAGAATGATTCATAAGTGCCACCACTGAGTTGCACAGGACTGCCAGCTGATCCTCTGCCTGTTTCTGTCTGGCATAGAACTAGTTCATCATGAACTTTTTAGTTACACAAGTTAAAACTTGCTGAAACAGATTCACTGGACCCACCAAGTCCCTCTTTGAATGCCCAAGGCTTCCTAAGAGCTAGGGAGCACTATTCATTTAATTGGCAAACTATTAGAAGTATACAGAATTGGCAAACTATGACTCCAAGATGTTCGTGGGAGGTAGAGATCTGGGAGTAGGTGTCATTAAGTTGGCACCCTGTCCTCCCCATTGAGCATTGGGATTTTCTGCTATCTTGGTGGAGTTGCTGGCTCAGAGAAGGACCTTTGGCCCTAGTAGCCAGGCAGTGCTTCAAGGCATTGAGAACTCAGCTATGCCTTCTGAGTCATCCACAGTGAGCTCCTGACAGAATGTGGTACATCCTATAGGTGTACTAGCCTTGGACAAAGGCCAAGGAACCCTGTTCTAGGGATTCCTTCCAGTGGGCATGGAGTAGTGAGGAGATCGGTAGTATTTAGAAACTCCCATGTGCTGCAACTTCTAAATTATTCTGGAGTCTAAGTTATCTTGTCTCTTATGTGAAATTGGGAAAAAGCAAAATGTGGTTGATGGTAATTGTTAACAGTCTGTTTGTAAAGTATATTTAGAGCATTCATGACTCAAATATTTCCTGAGTTCCTACTGTGTGCCCAGAAATGTGCTAGGTGCTCTAAGCACAAAAATAAATGGACTACAGTCCCTCTTCATGCTCAAGCCCAGCAAAAGCAGCAGAAATGGAAAAAGAAATTACAATTCAATATAGGATGAGGCATTCCAGAGACAGGAACCAAATACTGTGGGAGCACATAGAGTAGAGCCACTAATTCTATCTAGAGCAGGCCTGGAAGTTTTCACAGCTCAATCTTGAAGCATAGAAATGTAGGGTTTTGTAAGACCAGGCGGTAGCAAAGGCATCTTAGGAGGGAAAAGTATACAAAGGCATAGGGTCATATGAGGCCGTGGTATGTTCAGACAGTGGTGAAAGATCAGTGTGCTGGGAACACTGCTGGTGACGTAATTTAAAATACTGTACGTAGTGTTAACAGTTACTTCAAATATTATTTACATATTATTTTTTAAAAAAACACTGAGTGCATGTAAGCACTGTTAATGAGCTGCTTACCACCCAAAAGTCTTTTTACCTGTCATTCTGTCGTTTCAAAGCACCTGTAGTAAGAAAACTTTTTTGATTATACTGAAGTTATTAATAATAACTGTGACTTATGGGGCATATACCACATGCCAGGCACAGTGTCAGTGCTTCATATCTGTTATCTCAAATCTTTACAACAACACTATGAGTTAGATATCAGCCTTATTTTTCAGAGTCTTAGAAAGCTTGTGACTTCCCTAAAGTCACACAGCAAGCAGCCAAGTCAGGAATCTGACACAAGTAGGATACCTTCTGAAGCTGGTGCTCTTTCCTGAATGCCATACTACTTCTCTAATTTAGTGACAGCCCCCTGCCCCATGACATAGTAGTTCCCACATACTAATGAGCCTTTTATTTATGAGTTGTAAATGATTAAACAAGGGGAGCCTTATTCAGAATTTATACACCCAAATGTGTATTATCCTACAAAGAAGTTACCTAGGGTAAAGATAAATATATATTGGAGGGGGGCAAAAGTAGGTTTACAGTTGTTCATATGGAAACTAATATAATAATTAATAAATAATACAGGAGTAAGCTCTAATTCATGTACTTAAAACTCTAAACCTCCTTTTACCCCACCCTGTATGTATACCTATTCCATTGCTCATACTCCTTGTTACATATCTGAAATTTCCTTTGAAATCAGATTATAAATCATATAAGGAAGTCAGTTTTGTTGTTTTATTATTATATATCATTTTTAAATCCAAATAATCCCACCTAGTTTGATCACACTAAACTTGGCTCTGACTGACATGGCCATTTCCGAAAATCAAATGTCCTCTTGGTGAAGATGTGACAGTATTGAGGATATTCAGAAGAACAGACTGCACGCTCTCATGATTCTAGGAACCAGGCTCTAAAGATGGTTTGAGCAATACAGTGGAATTAGTGCATTGTCTCCCAGGGGGACTGTTTAAAAGAGACAATCCTCATTTGAATGCATAACTTGTGGTTTTAAAAACATGTTTCACATTACTTGGCAATTACACACATTTTTTTAGGCTGTGAGTTCTTTGATGGCCAGGATGCTGAGGCATTCAATAGAGGTGTTGATGAGTGATGTTGAATACAAATAGACATGTACTACTGGAGACTCTTAGTTGTATGAGAGAGACAGTGGGTTAGATGAGTTTTAGATGGTTTTCTAGTACTCTGGGGGTTAAGTTTCCGAGTATTGTTTGGGGTATCTAATTGACTTGCCTAATTATAGTTTGTACCTGTGTAATGTGACTAGAATTTAAGATAAAACCCTTGACTTGAACTCTGGAGATGCTCTTTATAAGTGATGATTTGTACTTTCTCAGCTAAGACCTAATAGTGAGAAAAATGATTGCTAAATGAAACTGTTACAACCATTCTATTTTATAATATTAGCAACTGAAATAGGTAAAATTGATTATTGACACAGGGCTTTTACTTTCCTCATCTTAACTTATTGATCTACGAGCAACCTGATGAGGTGACAGGCTTAGGTAGAGAGTGACCCACTCATGACTGCACAGTTTTGCACTGACTTGGGCTCTTTTTGAGTCCTCTTTATAAGTGATTTGTTTTTATTTGGCTTTTGTGCTTTCTTATATCTTTTGGTTAGATACTTTTAAATATTTTCCATCTTAATAAAACTCAGTTCAAATTGCCACTAAAAGACATTAAATTATTTAAATTATTTTATTGTTGTTCAAGTACAGTTGTCTGCATTTACTCCCCTCCACTCCCCACACCCAACCCCAGCCATCCCCACCTCCCTCTTCTGATTCTATCCCCCCTTGGATTTGTCCAGGTGTCCTTTATAGTTGTTCCTGAAAACCCTTCCCTGTTCCTCCCATTATCCCCACCCAACTCCCCCTGGTTACTTTCAGACTGTTCTTAATTTCAATGTCTCTGGTTATATTTGCTTGCTTCCTTGTTTTGTTGATTAGATTCCACTTAAAGGTGAGATCATATAGTATTTATCTTTCACTGTCTGGCTTACTTCACTTAGCATACTGCTCTCCAGTTCCATCCATGCTGTCACAAAGGGTAGGAGCTCCTTCTTTCTTTCTGCTGCTGCATAGAATTCCATTGTGTAAATGTACCATAGTTTTTTGATCCATTCATTTACTGATGGGCACTCAGGTTGCTTCCAGCACTTGGCTATTGTAAATTGTGCTGCTGTGAACATTGGGGTGCATAGGTTCTTATCGATTGGTGTTTTAGTGTTTTTAGGATGTAATCCCAGCAGTGGAATTGCTGGGTCAAAAGGCAGTTCCATTGTTAGTTTTCTGAGGAAATTCCATTCTGTTTTCCATAGTGGTTGTGCCAGTCTGCAATCCCACCAACAGTGCACTAGGGTCCCTTTTTCTCCACATCCTCTCCAACACATGTTGTTTGTTGATTTCTATATGATGGCCATTCTGACTGGTGTGAAGTGGTATCTCATTGTGGTTTTAATTTGCATCTCTCTGATGGCTAGTCCTGCTGAGCATCCTTTCATATTTCTCTGGGCCCTCTGTATGTCCTCCTTGGAGAAGTGTCTGCTCAACTCTTTTACCCATTTTTTAATTGGGTTCTTTGTTTTCCTACAGTGGAGTTGTGTGAGTTCTTTATATATTTGGATATCAAACCATTGTCTAAGGCATCATTGGCAAGTATGATTTCCCATACAGTTGGTTGTCTTTTTATTTTAATGCTGTTTTCTTTAGCCATGCAGAAGCTTTTTATTTCAATGAGGTCCCATTTGTTTATTCTTTCCTTTATGTCCCTTGCTCTAGGGGACATATCAGTGAAAATATTGCTGCTTGGAATGTCTGAGATTTTCCTGCCTATGTTTTCCTGTAGGCCTTTTATGGTGTCAAGACTTATATTTAAGTCTTTTATCCACCTTGAATTTATTTTTGTGTATGGTCTAAGTTGGTGATCAAGTTTCATTTTTCTGCATGTAGCTGTCCAGTTCTCCCAACACCATTTGTGAAGAGGCTATTTTTACTCCATTTTATGCTTCTTCCCCTTTGTCAAATATTAATTGACCATAGAGACTTGGGATTATTTCTGGGCTATATGTTCTGTTCCATTGGTCTATGTGTCTGTTCTTATGCCAGTACCAGGCTGTTTTGATTATAGTGGCCTTGTAATACAGTTTGATACCAGGTATTGTGATCACTCCCACTTTGTTCTTCTTTCTCAAAATTGCTGCGGCTATTCAGGGTTGTTTATGATTCCATATAATTTTTTTAAATGTTTGTTCTATATCTGTGAAATATGCTGTTGGTACTGAAATAGGGATTGCATTGAATCTATAAATTGCTTTGAGTAGTATGGACATTTTGATGATGCTAATTCTTCCAATCTGTGAACATGGTACACGCTTCCATTTGTTTGTGGCTTCCTTAATTTCTGTCTTCAGTGTTGTGTATTTTTCTGAGTACAAGTCTTTTACCTCCTTGGTTAGGTTTATTCCTAGATACTTTATTTTTCTTTTTGCTATATCAAATGGGATTTTTTTCCTGATTTCTATTTCTGGTATTTCATTGTTGGTGTACAAAAATGCCTTTGATTTCTGAATATTGACTTTGTATCCTGCTGTTTTGCCCATTTCACTTATTAAGTCGAGAATTTTTTGGTAGAGTCTATAGGATTTTTTATGCACACTATCATGTCATCTGCAAACAATGACAGTTTTGGGTGTTCCTTTCTAATTTGTATGCCTGTTCTTTCTTTTCCTTGTCTGATTGCTGTGGCTAGGACTTCCAATACTGTGTTGAATAGGAGTAGTGAAAGCGGACATCCTTGTCTTGTTCCTGATCTTAGTGGGAAAGCTTTTAGTTTTTGCCCATTGAGTATATAAAAGACATTTAATTTAGTCAGTAAGGTTCTGCTCAGTGTGAGAGGTTCAGTCCCTTTAACAGTTTGGAAGAGTGTCAAGTCTTTGTCATTTGGTGTCATTATCTGAAGTGTTAGAAGGAGAGGCACTCACAGGGATATCTCACCCAGAGCATTCATGTTTGTATGCATGTACATGCATGTGTGCCTGTTCCATTTAAGCTTGCAGCTTTCACTGGAGAAAATTGAAGGGTCTAAAAAGAGTCCAGTTGCATTCTTTTGATTTGCAGAAAATAGATACTAAAACATTTACACTCACAGTGTCATCTCTTTACTAGGTATATTTTCTTCCTCCTTCCCTCCCTTACTCAATCCCTTTTCCTTCCCTTCAAAGTGGAGAGAGGAAATTTGAGCCTGAAGCCAAAGCTCCATATACATTTCAGAGAGGATACTGACTTTTAGTTTGACATATGTGATGCTACTAATGGTCACGTGCTTACATTAATGACTCAGATGAGAGTTGAATAAATTTATTTTAAAAAGTATTTGAAAAGTCTTTTATATTGAAAAAGTAAAATTCAGGAAGTAGTGGTTGATGCCAGAATGTACAGTGGAACCTCCATTTGCTGGTTTATGGAGAACTAAGCAAAGTTCATTTTTGTATTGTACTTGGACTCTGGTCTGAATGGTTTTTGAAAAGTAACTCAGAGTAGTTTAGGCTTTGAGCATGATTTTTTAAAAAAAAATAAATTTTCTTAGCCCTGGTTGGTGTGGCTCAGTGGATTGGGTGTCGGCTTGTGAACCAAAGCATCACTGATTTTATTCCCAGTCAGGGCACATGTCTGGGTTATGGGCCGGGCGCCAAGTAGGGGGCGCATGAGAGGCAACCACACATTGATGTTTTTTCTCCCTCTCTTTCTCCCTCCATTCCCCTCTTTCTAAAAATAAAGTAAATGAAATCTTTACAATTTTTTTCTTATCACTGTGTTATTGCTGCATCATATTTTCTTGCCAGTCAGGTTAGGGATATCTTATTTGATATGCAGTCTTTTTATTTTTTACTTGGTTCTCAAATATATTGGTATAGTTGAGATACTATTTCCTTTTCCCTCAGTTGAAGACATGTATATAAATCACATCTTTTAAAATTTCTGATTGTATTAATTTTTTTATCAACTGAGTAGTTTGTTCATTTTCTTCAAAGAGCCACTACTGGTGTAACTTATTAATTCTGTTCTTGTATCTCTATTTTTACTTTTAGTTTTATTATTTCTTTGACTCCTTTGGTTTTTTTCCCCCTAAGTTTCTTAGAAACTCAATTCCCTAGCTTTCCCTTTGCCTCTTTTTTCTTTCTTTTCTTTTTTGTTTTTATTTTATACTTTTGAAGCAAATATATTTTCTCTGAGTTTTGGTTTGGCAGCAGTCCAATTGTTTTGATGTTTCAGTTGTGTTTTAGAAGTATTTTACTGTGTGATACTGTTGTATTTCATCCTTAATTTAGTCATTATTTAAAACTAACATTTGAAGGTTCTGGCCAAAATAAAGGTGTAGGCAGAAACACTTCCCTTCCTTGCACAACCAAAAGAAGGTAACAACCAATTTAAAAACAAAAGAACAACCAGAACTGCCAGAAAATCATTTGCATGGAAGTTCAATAACCAATGAGTTAAAGAAACATTCGTCCAGCCCTGACTGGTGTGGCTCAGTGGATTGAGTGCTGGCCTACAAACCAAAGGGTCACCAGTCCGATTCCCAGTCAGGGCACATGCCTGGGTTGTGGGCCAGGTCCCCAGTGGGGTGCACACAAGAGGCAACCACACATCGATATTTCTCTCCTTTTCTTTCTCCTTCCCTTCCCCTCTCTCTAAAAATAAATAAATAAAATCTTTAAAAAATATTAAAAAAAAAAAACAGAAACATTCATCCATACTGGTAGGAGGGCTAGAGACTGGTAGCCAAGGTGGTGAGGATGCATGACAAGGCAAGGTGATGGGCTGCATGGGTGATCTCACATTTGCTCACAGATAAGCCAGGAGGAACAATGTGGGGACAAGACAGACCACAAAACCCGGGGTCTCAGCACAGGAAACTAAAGACTCAAAACCCCGGGCTATAAAAAAATATGTGGGGGTTTCGGCAGCTGTGGGGGAAATACCCAGTCTCACATAAGAGTCTGTTGGAGAGGCCCACAGTGCCCTAAAATGTACACAGACCCACCCACCTGCAAATCAGACCTGAAAGGGCACAATCCGCTTGTGGGAAGTGAGAAAAGTGCTGGGAAGTGGGATGAGAGTGGGTCACTTGAGATTGGCCTCACCTCTCTGACCCCTCCCCAAGAGACAGCACCACAATACAGCAAGAGGGTTGCCCTGCCCTGGTGAATACCTAAGGCTCCACACCTTCCCATGTAACAGGTGTCCTGAGACAAAGAAATATGGCCTAAATGAAAGAACAGATCAAAACTCTAGAAAAAGAGTCCCGGCCAAGATGGAGGTGTAGGTAGAAACCTTTTGCTTCCTTGCACAACCAAAAGGAGGATAACAACCAATCTAAAATCAATAAACAACCAAAATCACCAGAAAATCAAACTGCATGGAACTCCAACAACCAAGGAATTAAAGAAAAAATCAACTAGAACAACCAGACTGGTAGGGTGGACCATGCGAGACAACTCAAAATCTGCTGTGAGGTGTGGCTGACTACTGAGCTTGGCAGAGCTGCGCGGGAGGGAGTGGCTTAAGCAGAAAACTGAGACTCAGAGTTGACTGTGGGCTAAGGCTGGGGTTGCCATGGTGAGAGATACTTCCAGTCTGTCATGAGAGTCTGTTGGAAAGTGCAGTAGAGATGAGCAGGCAAGGTGCATTGTTCCCTCTCTGGACTCTCACCCACAGGCAACTCAGCAAAGAGGGTTCCCCTGCCTGGGTGAATACCTAAGGCCCCACCTGTTACAATTTATCACGTGCACCAAGACAAAGAAATATGGCCCAAATGAAAGAACACAGAAAAACCTCCACACAAAGTGATGAAGAGATTGCCAACCTATCTGATAGAGAATTTAAAGCCCTGGTAATCAAAATGCTCACAGAACTGGTTGAGCTTGATCGAAAAATGAAGGAACAGATGAAAGATACCCAAAATAAAATAAAGCAAAATATTCAGGGAACCAACAGGGACAAAAAGGAAACCAGGAATCAAAGCAACGATTTGGAACAAAAAGAAGAAATAAACATCTACCTGGATCAGAACAAAGAAACAAGAATCCAAAAAAATTAAGAGAAGCTGAGGATTCTCTGGGACAACCTGAAATGTTCCTATCTGAATAATAGGGGTGCCAGAAGGAGAAGAACAGCAGCAAGAAATTGAAAACTTATTTGAACAAATAGTGAAGAAAACTTCCCCAATCTGGCGAAGGAAATAGACTTCCAGGAAGTCCAGCAAGCTTAGAGAGTCCCAAAGAAATTGGAACCAAAGAGGAACACACCAAGGCACATCATCATTAAGTTACCCAAGATTAAAGACAAAGAGAAAATTCTAAAAGCAACAAGAGATAAGGAGACAGTTACCTACAAAGGAGTTCTCATAAGGCTATCAGCTGATTTCTCAAAAGAAACCTTACAGGCAAGAAGGGGCTGGAAAGAAGTATTAGAACTCATAAAAGGCAAGGGCCTACATCCAAGATGACTACCCAGCAAAGCTTTCATTTAGAATGGAAGGGCAGATAAAGTGCTTCCCAGATAAGGTCAAGTTAAAGGAGTTCATCATCACCCAGCCCTTATTATATGAAATGTTAAAGGGGCTTATTCAAGAAAAAGAAGACAAAAATATGAACAATAAAATGACAACAAACTCACAACTATTAACAAATGAACCTAAAAGAAAAGAAAAACAATGAAAACAAAAAGTAAGCAAACAA
>CM052552.1:37754093-37783920 GCA_028533065.1 Trachops cirrhosus | reverse complement strand
AGACAAGGGTTTAATCTCCAAAATATATAAAGAACTTACATGACTTCACTCTAAGAAGAAAAGCAACCCAGTTAAAAAATGGGCAAAGGATTTGAACAGACACTTCTCCAAGGAGGACATACAGAGGATCCAGAGACACATGAAAAGATGCTCAATATCACTAGCTATCAGAGAGATGCAAATTAAAACCACAATTTGATACCACTTCACACCAGTCAGAATGGCCATCATAAATAAAGCAACAAACAACAAGTGTTGGAGAGGTTGTGGAGAAAAGGGAACCCTAGTGCACTGTTGGTGGGAATGCAAATTTGTGCAGCCACTGTGGAAAACAGCATGAAATTTCCTAAAGAAACTAAAAATGAATCTGCCTTTTGACCTGGCAATTCCATTGCTGGTTTTATATCCTAAGAACCCTGAAACACCAATCCAAAAGAACCTATGCACCCAATGTTCATAGTAGCACAATTTGCAATAGCCAAGTGCTGGAAGCACCCTAGCTACCCATCGGTAAATTAATTGATTAATAAACTGTGGTACATTTACACAATGGAAGTCTATGCAGCAGAAAGAAAGAAGGGGATTCTACCCTTTATGACAACGTAGGTGGAACTGAAATGTATTATGCTATGTGAAGTAAGCCTGGTAGTGTTGGGAAACACCCTGCCTGGTTTCAGAAGCTGTAAGCCCCCATGGCTAAGACTGAATAAGGTACCTTGAGACCATAAGTCATTAAGGAGACAAAGCTTATCTCCGTGCCACCTCTGCCCTCTTTTACTTCACCCTGCTTGGCCCAGAGTGAATGACTGGTTAACACATGACGGGTAACATTCCTCAAGGAAGGGACGACCTGAATCAGGTGTGGTCACAAAGGTGCCCTCATGGAAGGACTTGTGGGGCTATAGAAAAAGGGGATAGTTTACCCTCGCCCCTCAGCTTTGACATAGCCTGAGTTCTCATTCTGTCTGCAAGAAGTCTCCTAATCTCTTAGCTGCTTTACTCCCACTGCCTGACTTAAGCCTGAAACAATGCCAGAGGTGGGTGTGGCCCTGTGCTGGAAAGGGCGGGTTCCCAGGGGTGATCAGGCCTATGAAAGAATGCATAAAATCCTGTAAAAGTTGCTTTGCTAATACCCTCAATGTAAATGATAGGGGTTCTAGCAAGAAGTGAGTTTGTTCTGCAAAGTTTTTGGGCTCTTTAGCTATCTGACCCTGACTCAAAATAGGCCCTCAGAGTTCTTAGTATGTTATCTATTGTTTGATCCTTACTGCCTGACAATGATTAATGAGCTTTGCCTGTATTCCTGTGCAAACGAACCCCATAAAAGCCCATTGAGGAACAGGCTCAACGCCCTTCTCATTTGAGAGATCGGCCACCTTTCCTCCCCAAGTAGATCATGTCTTGGTAGACTTATTCTCATCTGTGGTAGATGAGGGGGCGGGGCTCTACCATATAAGAAGGCCATATAAGAGACATACCATATGATCTCACCTATAAGTGGAACCTAATCAACAAAGCAAGCTGGCAAGCAAAATATAGCCAGACTTTTATATTGACAACAAACTGACAGTAACTAGAGGGAAGGGGAAAGGGAAATAACGTGGGAAAGAATGGAAAGGGACATAAATGATCATACTATGGGAGACACATGGATGGAACCAAGGCATGGTGGGATTGAGGGTGGGAGGTGGGTGTCAGTATGGTGGGGGAAAGTGGTGGTGGGAAAATGGAGACAACTGTATTCAAACGTCAATAAAAAAGTAAAAAAAAAGAATTAGGAAGAAAGGTATTTAATATTTTCTCTTATATATTTTATATAGCAAGATTGGGACTCTTTGCATTTTATGTCCCTCTTAAATCTCATGTAGGCTCTAAGCTACAGAGCAGCATCAATTTTGAGACATCAGAGGCCTGATTTTATGATACTCTCAGCCAAATATTTAATTGGAACTAAAGCTATCCCCTTAAAAAGTGCTCAATGAATTGAAGATACTGTGTGAAAGCACCTGATAATTTAGGAGGGCATTTCACCTTCTGGTAAGTTGGAGTGTTAGGTACTTTGAAAAATATCATGTTTGAAATTGTAAAAGTGGGAGTTATTAAAATGTAGGGTGTCTATAGCAATGACTGCTGCTTTGTGTTCCTTAATTTAGATTATGTGTCCAAAAAGTCAGGCTTCAGCTTTTGCTTTCACTTCTCCTGCATCACCATCTCCCTCTACTTCCACATTTTTCCTTTTAAGCCCCTCTGTTTGCTCTGCAAATTCAAGCTCACTTGTGTCTCTGTCTTGTTGGGCTTTGTCAGAAACTTGAATACATCCCCTTTTCCCTCAACCTTTTCTTTGGTTATGGCCACAGCTAGACTGAGGACAGAGAGGTTGTTTTTTCTCCCAGAATTTTGTAGCTATCACATACCCTGGGGGAACTTGTGGATTGGTTTTATGGGTATAGTTTCTGTGGAACAATTCATACCTACTTTCATGGACTCCTTTGTGGAATCACTTCTTTCATTACCATATAGAAGCCACTTCCATATCTATTTGAGTTTTGTTGGGTGGCTCTAGGAAGGTATCTGACCTTGGGGTCAAATGTCTATTCATATTATGAATAAGATTATTGTATTCATTTCCTATACTACAAATTTAGCAGCTGAAAACAATAACACATTTATTAGTTCGCAGATTTTGGAGCAAGAGTCCAGGTACATCTTAGCTGGATCCTTTACTTAGGGTCTCACAAGGCTGCAATTGAAGTATTGGCCAGGCTGCATTCCCTTCTGGAGTTTGAGGTCCTCTGTCAAGCTCACATGGTTGTTGGCTGAATCCATTTCCTTGTGGTTCTAGGACCGAGTTCTTGGCTTCTTACTGTCTCTTGGCTGAAGGCTGCCCTCTGGTCTTTAAGACCACCCACAGTCCCCTGCCATGTGGGGCTGTCTATGAGCAGTTACAATATAGTTTTTCAATGATCAGCAAGAGAATCTCTCTAGTGTTTGCTAGCAAAATGGACTTATATTTCCATCATAATGTAGTCACAGGTGTGATATCCTGTCTCACTTTCACTCTATTCTATTGGTTAGAAGTACATATTCCATCCACACCCAAAGAGAAGGAATTATGCAAGGATGTGGCTCATTTGGGGTCATCTTAGGGTGTGTCTGCCACAGCTGTCAATGAATACTAGTTTTTCACCCTTATTCAAATTTAAACTTTCCCAGAAAGACAGATGAGATGGCATGTCTGGTCTTTCATCCCTCATATCTGTCATTAGAGGACTGGCTCTTTTTTAGAATAGGCTTTCCAGCTGCCCCTTTTTGGTGGACTCTAACAGCTCAGCAACATGTCAGACATGTTTGACTCAGTGTTGGGTCAGGTGAATTTGTCTTCACATCAATTGCTTCTTTTGTGGAAACCCTTCTTTTCAACAAATTAAAAGTATGCCTGTGTTACAATGATCAGGTTATGCTTCTGCCCCTCCTTCCCATAGACTGTGCTCTCTTGGAGGAGGGTGGCAGGCATGGACCAGTCTGCCTCCTTATCCCTCATGTATTCCCCCATCCCTGCTGGTGAGCCTGGATAGGATGGTACTCAGTGTACCTAAAAAACGCAGACATTTTTCGAAGCAAGAACTGTGTGTGACTTTTACCTCATTCTCTACTTCGGTCAACACTGGGGTATACTGAATTCTTTTTTCTTTTTTAAAATATTTTATTTATTTATTTTTAGTGGGAGGAGAAGGGAGGGAGAAAGAGAAGGAGAGAAAGATCAACGTGTGGTTGCCTCTCATGTGCCCCTGCTGGGGACCACGCCTACAATCCAGGCATGTGCCTGGACTGGGAATCAAATTTGTGACCATTTGCATTGCAGTCTGGTGCTCAATCCACTGAGCCACACCAGCCAAGGCTGAGTTTTTTTTCTTAATGGCTTTTTTTTTTTTTGACAAGGATAAGTACATAATTAGGTCCTTAGTTTACAAGCTCAAAGGAGGCACATGAGGTAGAAGGATCCTGCAAAGTACAGGTCAGTTGGTTGTCCCTGGAAGTGGCATGTGCAATGTCTAAAGGATAGCATTGCTGGACAAGTTGCATCCTTGCTGTATTCTGGAGGGGACAAATTTGGCAAGAGTGTTAGAAGGCACAATCAGAACCATAATGACTAAATGATAGGTATAGGGTTCAATTCTACAATGTCCCACATTAAGAAAATGGTTTCCTTGGAGGAAGGTGTGCTAAGTGTGTCACACATATCTGAAGCCTTTTTGCCCACTATACTTGGGCTGAGGAGAATATTCTAGGATTCCCCCGTTAACAC
The DNA here is from genome assembly GCA_028533065.1 of Trachops cirrhosus. Lineage (NCBI taxonomy): Eukaryota > Metazoa > Chordata > Mammalia > Chiroptera > Phyllostomidae > Trachops > Trachops cirrhosus. The sequence goes on along the minus strand of CM052552.1, from coordinate 37,779,614 downwards.
TTCTAGGCCCTTTCTGTCTAAACCATTAGGGCAGAAAAGGAAAGTAGTTTTAAGTGAAGCTGACAGACCACCCTATACTTGACCAACTCAACAACTCAGTCTAGTCAAACCCTTGAGTCTCAGGAGGTGGCAATGCAGGTAGGCTTCTCAAATAAGGTCTATACAGTGTAAACAATCACCTAGGTAATGAGGTCATAGGTATACTCCTTATGAAAACAGGAAGAACATGCAGGTTAATTAACATAACAACCCACAAATCAGCCTCTGGGTTCATGAGGCTGCCTCTTGAGAAGACATTCAGTTGCAAGGCCTTTCCTGGAATGATATTAAATAGTGACAATCTGACAAATTCTTCCTGCTCATAAATTGAACATGTCTGATATCACAAACCCAGTTCAACTTCTAAGTGAAAACAAAACTTTGAAGACAGTTAGCTATATTAAAGTGTAAAGTCTACCACTGAGCATTGTGATTTTCCTTGAAACAAGATTTTTCTCCTTAAGATCACCCTGATTGCCACTAAAGGGACTGCATTAAGTGCCGTTTTAATTTTTGCCCACTCATTTGCAAAAACACAACAAGAGTAACAATTGGTCACATAGGCTCTTTGAATCTGTTTTGCTGGAATTCATGCAAGGAACCTTTAGACTGAGCTTTAATCAGCCCTTTAGGGCACAGAGGCCAAGCCACACAACTGCCATATTGATTTTCCTGTCGTACCTATATTCCTCAAGTCCTTGAGGTTCCCAAAGGGTCTTAAGGTTCCTCCTTGCCATACTTCAGGAAAGCAATCTTTGTTCCTTCCCTGGAAAGACTGAAATGAACCACATGACCAACCTCAGTACCAGACCACTTTTCCAGTGGGCTTTTGTTAGCTTTGAGAGCCAATCTCAGCTCCTCAAGGCCTTCTGGTACCAATTAGAATTCAGGCATGCCTCCTTCAAGCATGATATTCCAGTCAAAGTCTTGGCTAACAAAACCACCATTGGAAACTGGTCTTAATTGGTTTTATGCAAAGAAACTTTATACAATCTTCAGAATATCAAATTCTGGAGGGCTCAGGTAGGGAGAAAAATATGAAGTGTGAAGGAAAAATCCTTGTCCTTCCAATATCCATCAAGATTGCATTTCCATGTCTTATACCTTTCACTGTTTATGTTCCACTTGATGTGAAGTTTTAACTCTCCCTGGGAAACTTCAATTTCTTTCTGAAACCAAAGCAAAGTCTAAAGCAAAGACAGAGTTCCAAAGGAGAGGGGCACTAGAACCAGTCTTAGAAACTTGTCTCAGAACCTCCGATCACACTAACTGGTCACATAGACAGCCTTTCTCAGGTCCCAAATGGCCCAAAGCCCCAATGATAGAGGCATTCCCTCACCTACCAGTATGCTCACTGGTCTCTTGGCAGAGACATGACCTCTCACCACAGACTTGCCTCTGCTGACCTCTACTAGGTCCCAATGGCCAAACAGTAGAGACAGAGGATTCCCAATTTACACAAAACAATAGAGTTTAAACAAAGTCTCTATAAGATCAGAAAGTAAGCAAGAAACAAATCAAGCAATGTATAATTGCACCTAAGAGCCGAGGTTTCCTTTCTTTCAGGTTTAAAAGTTTCGCAGTCCAGGATATACAGTTGTATATCCTCTACAACTTTCTACACACCTGCAACTTTTACAAACCTTCTATACACTTTTACTTGTTCAAAAATAACTATAACTCACTTTCAATTCTTGTTTTTTTTTTCCTCAGTGGGAAAGACCATACTCTAACTCAGTATCTGGCAATTAAGGGTACCTAGATTTGCAAGCGCATATATAAAGTAAAAGGAACATTGTTACTTTGCATTGGGAGTCACTGTCCTTTTCCAAAAGAAAAATTTCAAATCTCCTTCAGGAGTGCAGGTCCAGTTTTCCCTTTCAGCATCAACCACAGCAGCAGGATTCAAGTCCTCCTCAGGCAGTGCCTATTTTATCCGTGTGTGTTGGATCTAGAGCTTGATTCCCATCAGCTTTAGGGAAGTGTACATTGTCAACAGGACATCATAAGGACCAGTCCATTGTTTGGCTAGCTTCTTTTTGGGACCTTGAGTCAGGAGAACAGCCAAGGCTAGCCCTTCCCAGGGGGAATCCAGTGTAAACAGCCACCCATGCTGGAGCCTGAAGAAACACCAAAGCAAGTGCAGCAGCCGTGGCAGCAGGCCACAGGCCATAACCATGTTCTGCCTATCATTTGAGGAAGCATGCCTCTCTTTGACAGCCACCTTGCTCCTTTGCTTCTTGGCTGTGTGACCTTGGTCAAGTGATTCAGCCTCTTGGAGTTTAATTTCTGGATTTGTAAAATGGGAATGATAGTAGCATCTAGTTCCTATTATTGCTGTGAGGAGAAAATTAGCATGTTGCCTGGGTCATAGGGATACTCAATAATAATACTAATATTTATGTATTTCTTCATGCAAAAAAGATCTCCAATCCACTTGGAACTGTGTTAGGTTATTTCACTGGGGAGTTGGGGTGAGTCAGAAGGATAGGGACTGTGATGTCCTTTCCCAGACTTCAGTCCCAGGCAGACAGTAAATGTTTTCTGTTAGGAAGTTATTACCTTCACTCCTTCTATCTCATGTCACTAGCCAGCCACACCTGGGCTGTGTGATCCTCTAACACTGTCAAACATGATCAGGCCAATGGTTGCTTTCTCTAGAAGCCTAGATCACCCTTCTTGCAGACATCCACATAGCTTGTTTTCTCACCTCCTTGGAAATTTTGTTCAAGTGTCATTTTACTGACCACTTCCACAAAAATAACGAGTAGCAACTCCCCTCCAGACCATTCATGTCCACTGCCACTCTGTTTTTTTTTTTTTGTTGTTGTTATTTATTGTCTGCAAACTCCACAAGGTTAGGGACTTAGGACTCCCAAGCCCCCTATAGTGTTTGATGTACATATATGTGGAACTTAATGTTTGTTGAACAAATGCATGGGGAAGGGGGTCAGGAGAACGGCATTTGGTGTGGTCTGTAAGGAAAAGTTACTTTCATAGAAAGAAGAAATAAAAGGCCTCCAGGTGAGAAGCATAACTCGAGCTAGGGCAAAGAGGCCCTGATTGTTAAGAACAGTGGTTGCATCTCAAAACTTTGGAAACACCTGGAAAGACTCCCTGCAGCAGGTCTCCAAAGAGGATAGATAGCTCACAGCCTCTCTCTCGCCACCAGGCCCCGCCTCCTAGAAGTAGGGCGGGGACGAAACACGCAGGCGCAGTTGCACTTTGGCGGCACCCAGGCCTGTGGGTCCAGAGACCCTGTCCCGCAGTCTGAGTCGGCGGCAGCTGCGGCTGAGGCTCTGCCTTTTCGCTGCGGCCTGTCGCCGTCGCCGTGGAGTGGCTGCACGGAGGCAGAAATGCGGCTGCTGGACCGGGGCCTGCTCTGGCTAAGCCTGGTCCTGGGCTCCTGTGCTTCTCTTGGGTCGGCGGCGCGGGGCAACAATACCAAAGGTGATGCCTGTGCCCCTCCTTGCCCTGATTGTAGGGCCCACTTTTTCCCTCTCAGCTCCCTTCCATTCTTTCCTCACTACGTCCATCCTTACCTCCCTAGCTCCCTTCCTCATAGTGTTACTTTTTCCTTGCATCTATGCATTCTTACACCCATTCTTTCTTCCCTCCCACCCACTGTCTTTTCTTCCCTTTATCCACATTTCCCTCCCTCCCTAAATCCTTTCCTTTCCTCTGCACTTCCCTCCCTCTCTCTCCCTTGATCTCTTCCTCTTTCCGTCCCGAATCCAGGCCTGAGGCTATGGCCAAAGCCTCACCCTGCCACCTAAGACTGGGGCTTCTTCTGTTTACCCTATCCCACCATCCCTGGCTTGGTTAGCTGGGTTGTCAGGGTGGAGGGTACAGCCTTGGCCCTTTCAGTACCCTAGCACCTACCATGAGTGGAGGATTCAGTGTCAGTGCAGGTCATCTCACTGAAGCTCCACCCTCCCCATGCAGATGCTTTGAATGTCCTTCTAATCATTGTGGATGACCTGCGCCTCTCCCTGGGCTGTTATGGGGACAAGCTCATAAAGTCCCCAAACATCGACCAACTGGCATCCCACAGTCTCCTCTTCCAGAATGCCTTTGCCCAGGTATGTCTGGGGTCCTTTAGGTGTGGATGTGTGTCTTGTACGCTGGGAGGGGGGGCGGCTTGCCTCAGCAGTTGTTAGATGGCAGTGATTGTGCTGAGCATCTCTATCAGAGAGAAGCGTTATCTGGAAAATGGCACTGCTATAACTTGGTTGTCCACTGACAAGGAAGACTGTGTTTTCAAGGGGTACTCTCAGGATGGTCCTGACAAGCTTCATTCCCCAAAGAGTAGGTTGCCTGGGGCTGAGCAGGAATGGGTGCTGCAGAATGTCACCCTCAGACCCGCCAACTATCCTTGAGCTAGTGCCAGCCAGCTTGCTATGGCAGCACTCCTTCCTGAACCCCTTCATGGGGCCACACCCAGTACCATTGCCCACTCTGCGCACCAGTGAGACACAACTGTGTAGAAGGAGGACAAAATCATCTGCTGGTTTGAGGGGTTGAGTTCTTCCTCCCTCTTTCCTGGGAGACATTTCTGGTGACTGGGAAGACCCAAATCCCACTGTTTGGCTTTCAGATCTGCATGATTCAGCCAAGCTGTTTGCTAAGGACTCTGGAGGTTCCCTGGTTATAATTTAGCTCCCAGACTATTTTCCTCTGATAGTGTTTCCCTCTGCTTCTGCTCCCTAACAGCAAGCAGTGTGTGCCCCAAGCCGAGTATCGTTCCTCACCGGGAGGAGACCTGACACCACACGCCTATATGACTTCAACTCCTACTGGAGAGTACAGGCTGGAAACTTCTCCACCATCCCCCAGTATTTCAAGGAGAATGGCTACGTGACCATGTCGGTTGGAAAAGTCTTTCACCCTGGTACTGCTTGCTGTCCAAAGTCTGAGTTGTTTTTTGTTTCATGATCAAGCACAGGGGATCCTGTACTGGGGTTGGGGCTGTCTTTGGAGAGGCCTCTTGGAACTGGGTAAACACCTCATTATTTACTGCTTACTTTTTGCAAAATCTTAACTTCTCAACCTGGCTTCATGTTCTCACCCAAAGCAAAAATGGGTAGAAGGAGTTTTTCTTCCATTAAGAAATTAGTCATGGTACTGTTTGGTTCTGTCAGCTCATGGGGTAGAAGGGAGTGAACTGGTTGGGGAGGTGACAGTGTTGGGTGAGGTTCTAGCTCTATGCCTCTGTACCCCAGGGTCCCTGTTAGTAAAGTTGGGGATTTAAGGGTTAGAACATCTGAGGATGTCCCATTTGGCCAGCTGTTGTTTCTGTCTTTCCCAAGAAAGGGGTTGCTGCTTAAGATCTGTGAATTAGGTCAGTAAGAGCAATGTAAGCTGGTATCCAGGACCTATAGGATGCCAGGGGCTGCCAGTTTTGATCTTCAACACCCCCTGATAAACTGACTTTCTTTAATGCCAAAATGAGAATGCTGAAGCACAGACTAACTCTAAGACTTCTTTTTAACTTACAGAAGAATTGCATGATTACTTGACAAAAGTTGGTAAAAAGGGAAAGTGTAAACTAAATGTAAATCACTTGTAATCACAGCACCCTGCTGGAAGCTGTATTCGATGTCCACCCTCTTCTGGGCACACTATTCTTCTGATTGGAGATATTTCTGTACATATAATTTTGTGTTGTGATTTTTTAATAAAATTTTCCTCTTTAGTTACTCTTAATACAAAGTTTTTTTTTTTTTAAATAAAGTACAGTAGTCTAACAAAGTACTGTACTTTAGTCCAAGTTGTTTTCAGGTCTTTGCTGTCACGCATTCAGCTGGGATGAATATCTCTGGAGGCAGAGTGAACTGTTGATGGTATTGCCACCAGGAATTTGGGCCCCTGGCTTCTAGTCCCAGCTCTGCCACTTCTTAGCTGTGTAGTTGACCTTGAGCAAATCAATTTACCCTCTGAGTCTCAGATTCCTTCTCTGGGAAGCTGGAGTCATAGCTGCCTTGATTACTTTCCAGGGGAGCACCCCAATGCTGGTAGTCCAAGAGTGTGAAAGTACATTGAAAACTCAAGCTCTGTATGGACCACATTGCTTATCATTAGGGGTTATGACTTGAACATTTTAAGTAGCTTTCTTTTTGCTCACTGCTTACATTGGCAGGATCAGCAGTCTTCTTCTGGAACCCAGATGACCAGTCCAGGTTGAAAGTAACTTATGGTTGGACTAACTTGGGCCCACTTTTGAAGGTGAATCTGTCAGGAATCATGTTGTGCAACCAAAAACCCACCATTAAGAGAACTTTCTGTAGTCAGTACTCATATTATAATAACCCTTGTCTCAGTATAGTTGAAGGAAAAAGACAGTTTTGGGGAGAGGAAGAAATCCAGCAGGAGGGAGATCATGTTTCAAGAAGGTAGGCCAGACAAGGCCTGAGTGGTGTTGCTTGGCCTCCCATTGGATGATTAGATTTTGGGATCAGGCTGTAAGCACTGCGTGTTAGCCATAGAACCAAAGCTTTGCCTGTAGTCCTTGTGGAAACACATTTTTCAACTGGGTCCTTGTTCTGTCAGGAAAGAGCCTGTCCAGGATGACAGCAGCTACCATTGATTAAATGTTAGGTTTGTGCCACTTATTGTGCTGGCTCCTCCTTTAATCTTCTCAACACAATGCAAGGTAGATTCTTATCATAGTCATCATTTCCTGAGGAGGAAATTGAGGCTCACAGAGGTCAAGTGTCTTGCCCAAGATTACACAAGTACTAAGGGGCAGTGTGGGGATTTGAATCCAAGTCTGTCAGTGGCTTGTGCTCTATCCACTGGGCTTATTGTGCTGATGATCCCTCCATCTACTGTCCCCCAATGTGTCACTGCTGGAGATGCTCTTTCTCCCATGGTTCTGACTGTATAACACTCTCTGCTCCTCCTGGCTTATCCCATAGGTAGAACTTCCCTTCAGACCCCTTGCTAGCCTTGCTGACTCCTAGAAGCCCTCATTGCTAACCATCACTGGACCCATATCACCTCTGTGCCTTGGGCCTCCCACACTTAATACAGTACTTCTACTCTCTACATAGCTGGCAGCCCTTCCTTGGTTTCACACCTTGTTATTTTGTCTTCCCAAATAGGGTGTTAACTACCGAGCTTAGGAGTAGGTTTATGCTTCATGAATGAGCACTGAACCTGGAGTTCTAAGGCATGGATTGAAGTCCAGGCTCATTCATCTAATATCTGGTTGGCATTGGGTAGGGCCCCAACCTTCTCTGACCCTCCCCGTCCCCACTGGCCCATGGTGGTGCCAGTGCCTCTGCCATTTCCTTCACAGGGCAGGCGAGAGGCTCCAGCAAGGGCTCTGCAGGGCTGTGTTGCTCTAACAGGCTGGCTTATCTCAGTCACTTACCCTTTTAGGTTTCTTCCTCAGAGCCTAGCATGAACTGCCAGGGCTTAAAAGAGTGGGAGGTCACATGCTTAGTACTAAAATAGAAACCTAGAGAGAGTTGGCTTTAATGGGGCTTCTTATCATATGGCCTAAGCTCTTGATTTTATAGATAAAATAACTGAGGCCAAAATGGGGGAGATGATTCTTCCCCAATTGTTTACAAAGTTTTAACTTTGGGTGGGGAGAGCATTGAAAGATGGTCCATCGTTTATTTAATGAGTTTCTTCTTTTCCCCCCTCAAGGAATATCTTCTAACCATAGTGATGATTCTCCATATAGCTGGTCTGTTCCGCCTTATCATCCCTCCTCTGAAAAGTATGAAAATACTAAGGTAAGGATGTGAAAGGGATACAGTTCTGAAGAGGAACCCCTTTTCCCTTGTCTAGTAATTTAGGTTGAACTATCATGTATACCATACCTTCTTTCAAGCCATTTATCCATTGAGGTTTGTGGGTTTTGTTTGTCATCATGACTTGGCAGACAAGTGTTGTGATCTTTGTCATTGGGTCCAATGGGAAAGGTGGCTTTGTTTTAGAACCTGATGGGCATGTCTTGTTCTAGAACCTTATGTTCAAGTGTCTAAAACTCATTTAATAGCTCCTTAGTGTTCATTCTGGATAAGACTTTGTGCTGAGGGTTGTAGGAGATGCATAGACATGGAAATGAGAAGAGGGACCTGTGCTCCAGGAACCTCAAACCAGGTTGAAAGAAAGGCATACCATCTGTCTGCCTGTCTGTGTTAGGCCTAATGGCTATGTTCAGGTGCTTTGATAGGGGTTTTACAATTTTAGAGCATTATGGAAAAAAAAGGAATATACAAAGAAACTTAAACTTAATCTTGTATCTCCAATGTATAAATGAAACTAAAGTCCATAATTTAAGAAATTCAGAAAACCAGCTGCAGGAATGAGAAATGACATGTTCCTTGGAGGTTTTTAGAGATATTATGTGCAGAAGGCTATAGATTTGTGGGGAATGGTGTGGTGCAGAGGAGTATTATAAATTCTTGACAACTTTCTATTTCAAAATACAGTGAAAGCTAAGGGCTCTGACCTTTGACTTGTGACTTGAATATTAACAGAATGAGATTAGAAGACTCCATCTCAATCCCTCCATTCCCATCTTGCTACTTTCTAGTGACTTCTCAAATGCCAGACCACTGTTTCCCACCCTGCACATTTGTTCTCAAAGTGATGGGTCTGACTATACAAAATCCCCCATGAACACTGTGGGTCATGTAGAGGGGAGCAGGTACTGGGAGTCAGGTGCTGGGCTGTCCATTCCTGGGGCAGGGTGAACAAGGCAGCCTGTGGAAGGACATTCTTCTTTGAGATGGAGTGGTAGCTGCCACTGCCTCTGGGTCTTTGTGAGGTAGAAATTATAGTCAAAACTGACTTTGGCCTTTGGCCACCATGGCCACTTTGGGAATTGAAGCAGTAGATTCCATTCTGTGCATGATGTGGTTGAAGATCTGGGAATTTCATGGACTGTCACCTTATCTAGTTGACTGAGACCCTGTCACTTACAAGCCTTAATCTGTCTTTGAAATTGAAGACAGATTTTTTCTTTTGTTAAACATTTTGAGATATAATTTATATACCATAAAAAATCACACTTTAGAGTGTACAATTCAATGATTTTTAGTATAATCACAGAGTTGTGCAACCATTACTACAATCAATTTAAGACCATTTTCATTACCCCCAAAATAGCCTTGTATCCATTATTATTCACTCCCCATTTCCTCTCAACACCCAGCCTGTGGTAACAACTGATCTACTTTCTTTTTCTTTGGATTTTCCTATTCTTGACATTTTGTATAAATGGAATCATATAGTATATGGCCTTTTGTGTCTGGCTTCTTTCACTTAGCATAATGTTTTTGAGGTTCATCCATGTCATAGCATGGATTAGAACTTCATTACTGTTTGTAGACAAATAGTATTCCACTGTATCGTCGAATACATTTTATTTATCCATTCATCAGTTAATGGACATTTGTGTTGTTTCCACTTTTTGGCTGCTGTGAATAAAGCTGCTATAACATTCATGTACAAATTTTTCTATGGACTTAAGTTTTCAGTCCTCTTGGGAAGAATTGCTGGGTCAAGTGTTTGTGTGGATTTAGAATTTTACTTTTTGCTATACACCTAGGAGCAGAATTGCTAAGTTATATAATAACTTTATATGTAACTATTTAAAGAAGTGCCAGAGTGTTTTTCAAAGCAGCTGCATCATTTTACATTCCAACCAACAATGTATGAGGATTCCAATTTCTCCACATCCTTGGCAACACTTGTTATTTTCCATTTTAAAAAATTATAGCCATCTGCCCTCGTTGGTGTGACTCAGTGGATTGAGGGCTGGCCTGCAAACCAAAGGGTCGCCAGTTTGATTCCCAGTCTGGGCACATACCTCAGTTGTGGGCCAGTTCCCCAGTAGGAGGCGTGCAAGAAGCAACCACACACTGATGTTTCTCTTCTTCTCTTTCTCCCTCCCTTCCCCTTTCTAAAAATAAATAAATAAAATCTTCTAAAAAATTATAGCCGTCCTAGTGGGTATGAGTGATTATCTTATTGTAGTTTTGATTTCCATTTCCATGATGACTAAAGATGCTAAGCATATTTATGTGTGCTTATTGACCATTTGTATGTTTTCTTTGCGGAGATATGTATCTATTGAATTCCTTTGCCCATTTTTTAATTGGCTCGTTTTTATTGTTGAGTTGAAGACAGATTTTTTCATTATTAGTTTACTTGGGTTTGTTTTAATTATTACCTAGAGACAGAAGATTAATAGCAGGAAGGTAAATGCTTGTTGATTTGTGGCCCCTCCCTGGAAAAGAAGACACACGTCTCTGTTTTAGTTCTTACTTGTTGTGTGCCTGTCCTGAATGACTAATACTTAATGGGCTGCTGGTATGAATGTTAAATACATTGTGTGTGTAACATTCATGACTTCTATTTCTTGCATTTCAAAAGCTGACTTTTTATGTTTTGTTTTGAAAGACATGTAGGGGGCCAGATGGAGAACTCCATGCCAACCTGATTTGCCCTGTGGATATGGCAGATATACCCGAGGGTACCTTGCCTGACAAACAGAGCACCAAGAAAGCCATACAATTGTTGGAAAAAATGAAAACATCTGCCAGTCCTTTCTTCCTGGCTGTTGGGTATCACAAGCCACACATACCCTTCAGATACCCCAAGGTGAAAAGCTGGGTGAGGGCTGATCCAATATAGCTATGACAGCTGTGTCATTTGATAAAAGAGGTATTTATGTAGTCAAGGTGACCATATCCTGTAGCCGCTGGTCATCAGAGATGCCTGATGATACTAGTATACTCAACAGTGTGAAGATGGGATTCAGAGGTCAAGGCTAAGTAGTAGACTTAGGACATATAAGAATCTTATTAGAAATGCTTGGCTTTCTAATTTCCCTCTTACTGGAAGATTTTCTCTCCTTGAACTCAGTGAGTAAGTGCTGGGTTGGTTGGTGGGATCATCACAGAGAAGTGAATCAGAGCTGCCAAAGCCTGCAATAGGGGATGGTCCTTGGGACACAGTTCAAGGGAATGTGAATCCCTCTTCAGTAACTGACTTTCCTATAGAGCCTCTTGGGTCAGACCCCTTACACACAGGGCACTGCATTTCTAGTTGGAAACTCAAATCCTATGCTCGCATGTATATCATTAAGAGATTATAATTTCTTTTTTTTTTTCAGTTTTTCCTTATCATGTGTTTCCTGGGCTTGAGCAGCCCACTCTTTTGACTTTGAAAAGAATATCCCTTACTTGTGATGAAAGTTGAGACCAGAAGGCATGTTCTTTGATGCTGCTGGTATCTTGCTTTGATTGGCCCAGGGGATCTCGCCTTCCTAGCAGGAGTTGTCAGCCCCTTGATGGAGTGAGTCTCACTTCTGTTTCTTGTGCAGAAAAGAGGGTTGCACAAGCTCTTTTTTGGAAGTCCTGTTTATGAGCTTGACCCTTGGCTGGGAACCTGGGTCTCTGGTGTGCTCCTACCATTCCCAGAACTGATGAGTGGCTCACTATACCTAAACTGTTTATGCAAAACCCTGCCTTCCTGCTTAGAGTCTAGAAGTTTTATATGTGCAGGCAAAACAGTCCCAGTTAAAACTCTGAGTGCAAAAGCTTTAATGAGCTCCCCTGGTAGCAGCACTTCATACATGTTATCACACAACTCATTGCTGGGAGAATTTAAGCACATCCTGTGTGACTTAACCAGGAGAGGACTCTGGAAGCTTATGCCTGGTTTTCCCCAGACTTCATTCATGTGGATTTTCTCTTTGCTGAATATGTTTGGTCTCCTTTTACTGTAACCAATCATAGCCATGAGTATGACTGTGTGCTGACTCCCAGTGAATTACCAAACCTGAGGGTTGTTTGGGGACTAACACCATCTCTCCATAACTTTAGGTTGAGATAGGAACAAGAAGGTGTGATTTGTATGAGAGAAGAGAGGTGTCACTACTCTGTAGAAAACAAGTTGCATTATTTCACTACCATTGACATCTTGTGGTAGTGACTTAATATCTGACTTTAAGGTGGAGAAAATACCTAAGAGTGTTAGTAAGCCACCATGTAAATGCATCACAGGCTTAGAGAAAAGGCAATATAAATGCCAATAGACTAAGCCTTGTACCTTTGCCAAAAGAGTGACAACTTGTTGGCTTTGTGTGCTTTCTCCCAAGGAGTTTCAGAAGTTGTACCCCTTGGAGAACATCACTCTGGCTCCTGATCCCCACGTCCCTGCTGGCCTCCCTCCTGTGGCCTATAACCCTTGGATGGACATCAGGCTGCGGGAGGACATCCAAGCTTTAAATCTCAGTGTTCCCTATGGCCCAATTCCTGTGGACTTTCAGGTACCAAGGACATATTTTGGGGAAGTATTGGACACTTATGGCATGATGTCACCGGTTATGCCACTTTACTCAATGGACACTACTCCATCCATCATGTCTTACTAAGAAACTTCTCTGTGTAAGACATCCTGCAAAGTGCTGTGGTTGGGGTTGTCTGGAGGCATTTAGGACATGGAAAGTGCTGGATGGATAGAGTCTCCCAGTGTCTCCACTTCCAAAGAAAGGGACATCTGGAGATTTGGCACTAACATAGCCAGTTCTATCCAGCTGCAATGTGTGGTTTCCCTTTGCCATGATGTGGGGTTGGAGCAGACATGGAGTTAAAGTCCTCACATTGACTCATCAGTTACCTTCTCTCTGGATTGCAGAAGACATGCTGACCAATGACATTTCTGGAATATTCCACATTACCATGTGAATACTCCAACGGGCAGTCTACAGTAGAAGGAAGAGGGCTGTGCTTTCAAAATATGATTCCTGGATCACATGCATCAGAATCACCATGAGGGTTTATTAGAAGTTCAGAGTCCTGACCCCACTCATACTTAGGGAACTTGAAGCTGGAGGTGGAGGCCAAGAACCTGCATTTCCATAAAAAGCACAGGGCTGACACTTATGTACACAGAAGTTTGAGAACCACTGCTATAGGGTATAGTTCACTACAAAACATATGTATAGGTATCTCTTGCTGCTCACATAGTTTGCTCCTGAGTGTGTGTGGTGAGGGATGTGTTTATCACATCTGTTTGATTCCTGAGTTTCAGATGGCAGTAGTGAGAGTTTGGAAAGCAGTGGATTCATCAATTTGTTTGGTGCCTAATTTCCATTTGTAGGGATTCTGATAGTGAGGTTGCTTGAATTGTAGCTCTGAGGCTGCACTTGACACCTTGTTAGTGATGGTCACTTAAAATGACTCTTTAAAATGGGCTGTATGCCGGGAAGGGTGCTCAGTATTTTATGTGTGTTCTTTATATTGGTCTCCATGGGAACCTAATGAGGTGTCAACTCTCTCTGCTGTCCAGATGAGGAAATTAAAGACAGGGAGGTGTGGTGACTTGCCCCAGATCACACAGCTAGTGATAAGGGAGTGTGTAATGTCAAAACCCCATGGTTTATTTTGTTGGCTCCAACAGTCCAGGTTCAAATTTCTGTTTTACCCCATACCAGCTGCATGACCTCGACATGTCAAGTCATTTTACCTGTTGGAATGTTAGATTTCTTATCTGTAAAATAGAAACTAGATGAAGAAAGGTTTTCTCTGAGAACACCTATTTTGGAGGTATTCAGTGGGAACTATAGTGAACTTGTGAAAACATCTAGGACAGTGTCAGCTGCCTGGTAAGGGCTCCTTCAAAGTTTTCTTGTCCTCCATCCATTGGTGGTGTTGCTGCCCAGTTGCACACAGAGTTGAAAGCATGACCCAGAGGACCTTCCTGGCATGCACATGTGCTGGTCCCTGGCCCACATTTACTTGGAACGGGGGTCCTGCTCACCATCCTCTTGCAGTTCTGGAGGTCTCTGCCCAAACCCCATCTCATTCCACTCCTGAGCCTCTCAGTCCTGTGCCCTCTTTAGCGCCCAGCCTTTTAAGTGAGCTTTGTGTCAGTCAGACACCTCAGGGCCACACCTGGGAGTTTGTCATCTCCCAGACCTGCTCCTCTTTTGTCACCACCTGACCACTGTCTCCCTTACTCCATGCCCTCATTTGTCACACAGCTCTTTTGGATTGTCAGTATGTGGATTCCTACTCTCCCACAGTGACTAGGTCCTTTTGGGCTTCACTCATTCCCTAAATAGCTCATGCCCCGTGGCAGGTCACTTATTTTTCTTGTCAGCGCCTCAGCCCTTGTCTATTTATCCTTGTCCTACCTGCAGTACCCTGATCATGGAATAGTTCAGCCACCACCTCTGCTCTCAAGCCTGAATCTTGAGGGAATCCATGCAGCCATGAGGCAGACACACCTGTGCTCAGCTTCCAGTCCCAACAGTCCTGTGTGGTAAAGGCTCAGCTCCCTTAAGCTGCTCAGGCCCCTCTGTCTCCCATTCTCCTCTGCCTGGTCTCTCAGTGATTACAGCACTTCCTGTTTCAGAAATGGAGGCTGGTGGACAGTCTGAGAGAGGGGAATGCACAAGACAGATGTGAGTACACATCCAGGCTGTGCCCCTTGCCAGCTCTGTGTCTCTAGGCAAGTTAATCAACTTCTCTGAGCATCTGAGTTCTGTGTAATATGGGAATGGTAATGCTCACCTTAAAGGGTGTTTGAGAGGATTAGATGGTACCCAGCAGATGTGTGGAAGATAGTGCTTTTAATAGTCTCCCTCACCAGTAGCCAGAATCATGTGTACATGTGTGCTGGACTAGTGGCCTTCTCCCTAGTCTTGTAAGAAAAGCAGCAGGGACTTGACTTCTCCCCAACGCCTTTCCCCTTTATTCCCACATCTACCAGCGATGTCTCCTCTCTTCATCAGCTTCTACAGCTGCTTGTATCCATCCAATCTTCAAAAGTACTGCCTCCCTTGCCCTTGCCGGTTAGTTCTCCCTTCCTATTTTTTCACCGGCCCTTCAAGGGATAATGAGTGAAAGGTGGTCTGTTCTGGCTGTGTCTGTGCCCTCACTGTCTGTCCATTCTTGATATACCTCTGTGGAGCCTACTGCCTCTGCAACCCACTAAAGAGTTCTCTCACCTGGGTCAGTACTAACTTTGTTGGCAAATAAAATCTATCTTGTGGATGTGACCTTCCCTGAGTTTTGCTGCTCCCTCACTGTTGACCAGTGCCACCCTTTCTGGAAATGTCCACATCCTGGTGTACTTCAGTTCCCATGGTAAACCACTTTTCCTGCATCTGCCACTCAGGAGTGCTGCACCCCAAGGTCAGCCCCAGGGACCCCACTGTCTCCTTTCTGCCCCTCCTCCCCAGCCAGGCTCAGGTGAACCCTTCTGAACTGATTCTCCAGCCTTGGTTTTGCTTCTCATTTTCAGACATGTCTGTCCTTTTGTCTCCAAGAGTCACTGCCCATGGCGACCTCAGGGCCATAGGCCCCACATGACCACACTCTTGTTCTTGCTTTTCTCCCTCCTATCCCTCCTTTTGTGCCACCCCATGCCACTGAATCATGCCACCAGCTGAATAAGAAACCTAGAGTCACCCTTGGAGTCCTCATCTCCTTCCCCCCGCTTGCCCCCTCCCCTTCCCCACTCCTATTTGGTTTCCCTAATTCTTCTCAACTCTGTATTCACCTCTTGCTTCTTCACCATGTCTTTCTTGACCACTACAGTGGGTCTGGGTGTTATTTGTTTAACAAATATCTACTGAGACCTTGTGTGCCAAACACTAATATAGTGTCATTTTTCCTTGGGTCCCTGAAATCTGCTCTGGGCTATTGCCTGAGGACTCATGTTGATCTGCAGCCCTGACCGCACTGACTCCTCACCCTGAACAGCTTAAGTGCCTTCCTTTGTCTCCAGCATAGGACTTCTACTCCTTGGATGGACCCACCAGGTCTGGATCATTTGTCCTTGACCTGCCTTTTCAGCATCCTCCCTGACCTGCTTGGCCCTCTTGTTTCATTCTCCAGCCACAGCAGCCAGCTCACTGACCCCAAACACACTCTGCTCTGGTGACTCTGTCCCATCCTATCCTTTGCAGCTCCTGTTTACAGTGTCTTACCCTAAGTCGTCTGACTGCCAGCACCCCTTTCAAATACTTACTCCTCTGTGAAGCCTTGATTTCCCAAAGCTGACTTGAGGGCTCATTCTCCCATGTGATACCTGGGCCCCACTAGTAACATGCATTTTCTTGTCTCCAAGCCAGTATCTTCATTGGACAGGTGACTTGTTAAGAGTTAAGGGCCACATTTGTCCTTTCCCTATCTCCAGGGGCCAGTATAGGAAGGAGGGTATATTCTTGAATAGGACACAGCCATCCTCACAGGTGTCTTTAATCCCCAGAAAGATTAAAGTTCCCCAAGTTACAGACTGAAGGTCTTTATCTAGTAGAAAGGTTAAGTAGGCTGGAGTTCAGCATAATCCTCCTAGAAGGTTGTTAGATGAATATCTGTCATCTGTACCTCATGGAGAGAATGGGTGAGTCTCATGTTTGTCTTCAGCTGGCAAAAGAAGCAAAGAAAAGAAGCCAGCTGGTCCAGCTAATAAGATGGTGGAAGCTGTGGCCGCTCTGATATGTCAGTGGTCCCCTTATTTCTCAAACTTGTTGGGGGAGGGGGTTTATATTTTTCTTCAATATTTGTGAACAAGGCTGGGAGGGGAGACATTCCAGAAGGGACCGTGGCTGTTTTACATCAGTGCTTGGCCTGGCTGCTCCCAGAGTCCCTCTTGCTTGGGTTTAGAGATCATGGAGGGTGTGCTACTCTCTTGTCTCTCCATTGCTCTCCTGCCAGCTGCGGATTTGTTAGGAATGAGCCTTACATGACAGCTAGAGTCCATGTGTATAGGCAGTTGCTGTCTTCTGGGTTACACAGTGGTCAGAGGAAAGGGCCACACACTGATGTTGTTATAAGTTAAATTGTGTCCCTCAAGAAGACAAGTTGAAGTCCTGACCCCCAGTAGCTCAGAGTGTGGCCTTATTTGGAGCTAGGATTGTTATAGATGTAACAAGTTAAGATGAGGGTCTACTGAAGTAGGGTGGGCTCTGATTCAATCTGAGAAGACAGAGGCAGAGATTAGAGCACTACAGCTGCAATGCAAGGTATACTATGGGCTGCTGCCACCACCAGAAGCTGGGAGAGGCAAGACCCTCCCCTTGAACTATCAGAGAGAGAATGGCCCTGTGGACACCCTGATTTCAGACTTCCAGCCTGAAGAGGAGAGGACTAGGAGAGGACACATTTCTGTTGTTTTAAGCCCCCCACTTTGTCATCTTTTGTTATAACAGCAACAGGAATTGGATACAACTTTATGGTATCTTTGACTTCAACAGAGTTTAGAGGAACTGATGGATAAGTTTCTGTGTACTTGGTCTTCTGGGACCTATAAAAGTATGTAAAGTAGACAGAAAGGAACAGTAAGTAGCATATCCATCAGCTGTGCCCTAAATGAAAGCTGATCCTCTTATTAAAGAATCTTACTTATAGACCTGCAGATTTTGCTTTGACTATGGGGAGATGGGATGTAGATGGTATAGAAATGAACATCATGTTGTGGCTGAGGAAATCAAGGGCATCAGCAGAAGAGTGGTGTTTGGGTGGGATGTTCAGGTGAACACTGTGTTTGCTACAGCAACTTAAATCACAGTCACTCTCATTATTATTATTTTTAATTTGTAGCGGAAAATACGCCAGAGCTACTTTGCCTCTGTTTCCTACTTGGATTCACAGGTTGGCCACCTTTTGAGTGCTTTGGATGATTTTCATCTGGCCAACAGCACTATTGTTGCATTTACCTCAGATCATGGTAAGTGCTCTGAAATGTCCTGGTGAGTCACTCAAAGTCTCTGAACTTTTTTTGTGAAATGTGCTTTTCTAGATTGCCTTAAACATAGGCATGTTCTTTTTTGGGAATCAGTAGTGCCCTGAGTGTGGGGTCTTGGGAAGAATTTATGATCTCCTTCTTAGTTCTAGGACCTCTCTCCATGTCTCTGTGGGTCAGAGGAGCACTTTTCTACCTTTGTCTACCTTCATAGAACACGCCCCACTCCCTTAGGCAATCCCCACACCATTGTTCATGTCCATGGGTTGTACATATAAGTTCTTTGGCTACTCCATTTCCTATACTGTGCTTTACACCCCCATGGCTATTCTGTAACTACCTATTCATACCTTCTTAATCCCTTCACCTCTTCACCCATTCCCCCACATCCCCCTCCCATCTGGCAACTATCAAAATGCTCTCCATATCCATGATTCTGTTTCTGTTCTTGTTTGCTTAGATTCAATTGTTTATTTTTTAGATTCAATTGTTGATAGATATGTATTTATTGCCATTTTATTGTTCGTAGTTTTGATCTTTTTCCTAAGGAAGTTCCTTTAACATTTCATATAATAATGGTTTGGTAACGATGAACTCCTTTGTTTTTTTCTTGTCTGGGTAGCTCTTTATCTGTCCTTTGATTCTAAATGATATCTTTGCTGGGTAGAGCAATCTTGGCTGTAGGTCCCTGCTTTGCATGATTCTGAATATTTCTTGCCAATCCTTCTAGCCTGTGAAGTTTCTTTGGAGAAATCAGCAGACAGTCTTATGAAAACTCCCTTGTAGGTAACTAACTTCTTTTTCCTTGCTTCTTTTAATATTCTTTCTTTATCTTTAACCTTTGGCATTTTAACTATGATTTGTGTTGGAGTGGGCCTCTTTGCATCCATCTTGTTTCGGATTTTCTGTGCTTCCTTGACTTGCATGTGTATTTCCTTCACCAAACTAGGGAAGTTTTCTTTCATTATTTCTTCAGGTAGATTTCCAATTTCTCTTTCTCTTCTCCTTCTGGTACCCTTATGATGCGAATGTTGGACCTCTTGAAGTTATCCCAGAGGTGGCTTATACTATCCTCATTTTTGGGGTTCTTTTTTCTTCTTGTTGTTCTAATTGGTTGTTTTTTGCTTCCTTAATGTTCCAAATCATTGGCTTGATTCTCAGCTTCATCCACTGTACTGTTGTTTCCCTGGAAAATGTTATTTCAATTAGTGTATTCTTCATTTCTGACTGGGTCTTTTTTATGCTGCTGAGTTCCTCACTTAGTTCCTTGAGCAACCTTATAACCATTGTTTTGAACTGTGCATGTAATAGATTTCTTACCTACATTTTCTACAGTTCTTTTCCTGGTATGTTGTTTTGTTCTTTAATTTTGGCCATGTTTCTTTATCTCCTCATTTCAGTGGCCCCCATATGTTTGTTTCTATGTATCAGGTAGAGCTGCTATGACTCCCTGTCTTGGTAACATGGCCTAATGTAGTAGATGTCCTATAGGGTCCAGTGGCACAGCCTACCCTATCACCCAAGCTGGGTACTTGAGGTATGCCTTTCATGTGGGCTGAGTACACCCTCCTCTTGTAGTTGAGTCTTGATTGCTATTGGCAGATCAATGGGAGGGATTTACCCATTCCAGTTAGTTGCTAGGACTGGCTGTGACCACTGACCACGAACCTCTGCCCTCCGTGGAGAATCAGCTATGCAGGGCAGGGTGGTAGTACTCCAATGTGGTCTGTAGCTGTCACTGGGTGCACAGGCTCTGGGGTTTCCTAGGTGGTGCAGGCCAAGGTCCACCCCCACCTGTGTTCTGCCTGGGGACACTCTGCCTGAGCTATAAAGCCATCTGAGATGGCTGCTTGTGCTGAGCTTGGCGATTCCAAAGCAAAGCCAACCTGTGAATCTAGGCTGGCTGGTGCTAGTGCCATGCCTAGGGCCACTTAGCAAGGGGTATGCGCCTGGGGGCTTACTGAGGCCAGCTGTTGCTTGCATGATAGAATTTAGGGAGCTGTGAAGCATGAGCTAAGTCTAGCCATTCATATGGAAATGTCACGGTTAATATTGTGCGTGGGCCCATAAGTTGGGTGGGATGGAGTCTCAGGGTATCTCTAGGGTGGGGCAAACTGTGTTAACTAGGTTGATGGCATCTCAGATAAAGCATCCATTTGCCAGCTCTGTGGCTCTGTTGCAGGAGGGCTCAGAAAAGGGACAATAACCTTTGCCTACCTTTCTGTCTGTGAGAAAGCTGTCCCCCAACTCCTGCCTTGATGCCAGTCACTTCAGTGCCTTCTATTATGCCACTGGTGCCTTTCAAGCTGCTACCCCAGTGCTGGAGCTCAGAGGGAGTGGGTCTAAGTCTGTATGTGGGATCTTTAAGGGGAAGTGCTTGGAACTTCAGAAGTTTCTTTAATTCCCACTTTTGGGGGTGCCCAGAAGTTATGGGGACTTATCTTCCCAGCAGTGGAACCTCAGGCTTTGGGGCTTGGTGTGGGGCTGGGACTTCTTGCTTCCAAGATATCCCTTCCTAATATTTATCCACCACACATGGATGTGGGAACAACCTGTTCCATGTCTGTGTGCCTCCTTCCAGTTTGGATGGATGTGGATTCTTTAATTCTGCTATTGTCAGACTTCCATTAAACTCGATTTCTGATGGTTCTGAGTGATGGTTGTTCTATATTTTAGTTGTAATTTTTTAAAAAGATTTTATTTATTTATTTTTAAAGAGAGGGGGAGGGAGGGTGGAAAGAGAGGGAGAGAAACCTAAAGGTGTTCTTGCATCTCGTGTGTCTCCAACTGGGGACCTGATCCACATCCTAGGCATGTGCCCTGACTGGGAATTGAACGGATGACCCTTTGGTTCACATGCTCGCTCTCAATCCATTGAGCCACACCAACCAGGGCTTATTTGTAATTTTGATGTGGTTGTGCGAAGAGATGAGCCATGTCTGCCTATGCCACTACCTTGACCGGAAGTTGTAACCACCATTTCTAAGTTAGAGGGTTGGAGGACTTTCTGTTGGTCTTAGGAGAATACAGAACATTCCTGATTGAACTCAATAAGGACTTCAGATCTGCCTCTACCTTTCCACCCTAGCCCTGCTGTCTTTTCTGCCAAGAGCTTGGGTTCATAACTCTCATCTCTTCTAAGGCAGTTTCCAACTTTTTTTCAAAAATGGAAATACCTTTTTAAAAACATTCTTTTTAATTTGAAAAATTTTAAACATGCCTAAGAGAAGATAAACAACAACTTCCTGGTCTCGATCTTCCTGGCCCCATATATCCACTCATGGAAGTCTTGTTTATTTCATCCTCCTCCACACCCCCACTCCCAAATTGTTCATTTTTCTGAACAGTTTCATACCATTATCATACCTAGTACCAGGAAGACAATTGTTTAATATCATGTAACACAAAACAACAATATTAGAGCATAAAATGTACTCATCATAAAAAGAAA
Organism: Trachops cirrhosus; assembly: GCA_028533065.1. Lineage (NCBI taxonomy): Eukaryota > Metazoa > Chordata > Mammalia > Chiroptera > Phyllostomidae > Trachops > Trachops cirrhosus. Next base: position 37,758,403 of record CM052552.1, on the reverse strand, counting down.
AAAAGGATATGGAGCATAACATACGGGGCCAGGGCACCCTGGCCTTTTATTCCACCTGCCCGGAGCTAACTGGCACTGATGCATCATGGGGCATCTGCCAGCCTTTATGCATATGCCTGTGGCTGTGGGTTATGTGTGCATACGCACATAATATACTAGTAATGAACAAGGTAGGGTTGATAGTGCTATGTGTACTGTTTTGTTCCCTGGTTTGTTTTTTATGACTTAACAATGTCATATACAGTTTTCTGCGTCATTTCTCACAGACATACCTTATGCCTTGTAAAGGCCTGTTTTCATTATATATGGAAGTGTCATAATTTTCATTGTTTCCCTAATAACCTGCCATCCACTTCTGACCTCTCTCTTAGTGTTCAGTTTCTTCTTATAGTGCTAACACAGCCTACTGTACCCCATGAGGATAAGGCCCACTTGTAAGCTCTCTTTGCTTGGCAGCTGCTATTGATTACAAATGGCTCTTCTCAAAAAGCTCTCCCTGGATTTCCTACATCCCAGCTCTAAAACCTTCTCAAATCCATACATAGCACCTTCTTTTGGCCTTGTTGTTTTGTAATACAAAATACTTAATGTATGATTTTTGTCTTTTATATTCTTTCATATCAAAAAGAGTACTCAAACTTAAAAAGATTGGAAATTTCCAACTTAGGGATTTCAAATTATCTTTTGCAAGGCATGTTTTTAATCAGGGTTAAGTGTAGTTTTTAATCAAGGTTAAGTATTTGGAATCAAAAGTTATATTTTTTAGGTCTATGGTATGTCTTAAAAGTTGGACAAGTTGCCCTTATCTTTTTTTTAATTTAAGTGACTATGCCACAGTTTTACAGCTTATTTCTTGGTGGTACACCCTCCAAAAAAAGTGAAAACCACAGAGTTGTGAAACTTGAGTCAAGATAGGTAGGCACAGGATAAGGCAGTGGTGACGCTACTGCTGTTGGGGTCCCTGTCCAGTCAAGAACAAGCCCATCTAAGCAGGGGAGGTGGGTGTGTGGGTTGGGGAGAGCAGTGTTCCCTTGGAGCCCTACCTAAATGTATATTGCTAGCTGTTTCCTAAAAGAAGATATTTTAGTTTGGGAATTTAATATTTTTTCCTTTTAAATGTTTTCTCATTCAAGATAAGTGTTTAACTTAAAATAAAGTAAAATTCAGGTGAAATCACCCATTTGTGCTAATTGTAGAGGAAAATTTCTTATTGGTGAAGAGTTTTTGCTTCCTCTGATTGTTAATAACAGGAATTAAAATGATATCTAAAATGAGTGAGTTGTAATATGATTATTTTATTTTCTGTCATTCTGTGCTTTTTATGAACCAGGGTGGTCTCTAGGTGAACATGGAGAATGGGCCAAATACAGCAATTTTGATGTCGCTACTCATGTGCCCCTGATGTTCTATGTTCCCGGAAGGACAGCTCTGCTTCCAGAGGCAGGCAAGAAGCTTTTCCCTTACATCGACCCTTTTGATCCTGCCTCAGAATTGATGGAGCCAGGTATATAGTATGCTAAAGTGATATTGCTTGACAGTAATAGCTTCTTTAGTTTATATAAATCACTTAACCAAATCATAGCCTAGGGGCTTACCCAGTCCACCTTTCTGCCCAATGTTGGTATTCCTATACACGTTTCTTGGGTACTTTCCATGCTCTGGGTCAGGGAGGAGTGGCAGGGCTGGAGCTGACAAGTTTGGCCCCTGTTCTTGAGGAGCCATGGATGGCAGGGATGGTTAGAGTCAAAGGAGCAGGAGGTATTCCCAGGATTGGGAGGGCTCTCAAAGAGGAGACAGACAACAACAGCCTACTCCAGAGCTCATATGAAGTGGGTAGCAGACTCGGCCAGGGCAGGGGCTGTCCCTACCAACCGTCAGCGATGAGTACAAGTCCATTACCTACATACATCTGGCAGGGACTTGGCCCTTTGTGAGAGAGACATTTGCCATGTCTGATGAGAGTCAGCTCATCATTCTAGTGAACGAGTAGATCTGTAACATTACCAGGTGATTCTCCTGCCTTCCCTAACAGTGGAGGTCAAGTTAACTTTGACTTCCAGGTTCCAGTCCTTCCAAGCTTTGAAAACAACATAATATTCTCTTCTTTAGGCCAAAACCCTCAATCTGGCTGTTCTCAAGATAGTGTGATACCCATGGTTATCCTGGTCTCTGTCTTCCAAAATGTTCCAGTTTGATAAAGCACTTCCAGAAATGTCCTTTGGGCACAATCCCCTCCCTGCTATAAGGGTGACCTGGATGGTTTTGTTGTTAGTTTTCTCCTGACTTGATCTGCTCAGTGCAGAAATGATGCATGCACTTTAGACAACATTTGCTGTTTTTTGAGGGCTTTTTTTTCTATGAAGTCTGCTAAAGTAGGTCACCCCCTTGCTGGAGTTCTGCATTTAATCCATCTTTAACATCTACATTGTGTACTTTATGTTGATTCCTGTTTAAAATTTTCCTGGTTTTGGATCATCGTTCTGGCTTTCTGGATCTTTCCAAGTTTGCTTTCTACTGCCCAATTTCATTTTCTGTACATTTAATTTTTTTGTGCTGCATGCTCTGTCTCATTTCATGTCATTGATAAAAAGTGTTGAAAGTTTAAAGGCATGATTATAGCCTTTTGTTTACTTGGAGAAGTCTTCTGAGAGGTTGAGAATCTTCTTTGCAACTTTTGTTCAGAAGTGTTTGGCCACTCATAAATTCATACACTGTCATGCAGTTTATTCCCAAATTTCTCTCTAGTCTATATCTCTTCTCTAAACTTGGAACTTGGGTTTCCAGCTGCCCGTCTACCTAGACATCTCACATGCCTAAAGCTGAACTTCTGACCCTTCACCTCAAGCCTTTCCTTTAATAGTCTTCCTCTTCTCAGGAAATTGTGGTAGTCTCCCAGGCCAAAAATCGTGGAGTCATTTGTACCCATCTTTTTCTCATATTCCATATGTGATATTCAGTGCATTAATAAGACTGTCATATTCCATTCAGAATCTATACATAACATTTCTCACCGCTTCACTATGCCACTGTGGACCACACTGCCACCATTTCTTGGTGGATTACTACAACAGCTTGCTAAGGTCTCCTGAGTGTGCCCTTGATCCCCTAGAGTTTTTCTTCCTCACAGTAGCCAAAGTGATCATTTTAAAATCCAAGTCATGTTGTGTTAGAGCCCTGCACTGAAGCCTCCTATACTCTCCTGTCTTATTCTGAGTAAAAGTCCTTATCATGGCCAATAAGACCTGATGAGATCTGGGTCCTCATTATCCTTTTTTTTTAAAAAAAATATTGTTTATTCTATTACAGTTGTCCAATTGTTCTCCGTTATCCCTCCACTTCCCAGCCTACCCCCTAACACCTACATTCAATCTCTACACAATTGTCCATGTCATGGGTCATTCATACAAGTTCTTTGACTAATCCCTTCCCTTTCTTTCTACCATTCCCCCTTTCCCCTTTTTCCTCTAGCAACTGTCAGTATTTTCCATGTTTCCATGTCTCTGGTTCTCTTTTGCTCATTAATTTATTGTGTTGATTAAAATCCTTTTATAAGTGAGATCGTGTGGTATTTGTCTTTCACCGACCAGCCTATTTCACTCAGCACAATAGTCTCCAGTTTCATCCCTGCTGTCACAAAGGGTAGGAATTCCTTCTTCTTTATTATAATATATTTTATTGATTATGCCGTTATAATTGTCCCATTTCTTTCTCCCTTTAATTCTCCTCCGCCCTGCAGCCCCTCTCCTACCAGCATTCCCTCCACCTTAGTTCATGTCTATGGGTCATACATATAAGTTCTTTGGCTTCTCCATTTTCTACACTATTCTTAACCTCCCCCTGTCTATTTTTTACCTACCATTTGTGCTTATTATTCCCTCTACCTTTTCCCACATTCTCCCCACCCCTTCTCCCCACTGACAGGCCTCCTTGTGTTCTCCATTTCTCTGGTTCTGTTCCTGTTCTAGTTGTTTGCTTAGTTTGTTATTGTTTTTGTTTTATTTAGGTTCAGTTGTTGATACTTGTGAGTTTGTTGTCATTTTACTGTTCATAGTTTTGATCATCTTCTTTTTCTTAGATAAGTCTGTTTAACATTTCATATAATAAGGGCTTGGTGATGATGAACTCCTTTAACTTGACCTTATCTGGAAAGCACTTTATCTGCCCTTGCAGTCTAAATGAAAGCTTTGCTGGATAGAGTCATCTTGGACGTCGGTCTTTGCCTGTCATGACTTGGAATACTTCGTTCCAGCCCCTTCTTGCCTGTAAGATTTCTTTTGAGAAATCAGCTAATAGTCTTATGGGCACTCCTT
>CM052552.1:37735800-37753593 GCA_028533065.1 Trachops cirrhosus | reverse complement strand
CTGTAGAGCTCAGACTAGAAGCCTTAGCTCCTCACTAGTTTGGTTTCCACCTATGAAGATTTGGCAAACATATGCCTATCACTCCCCTTCCTGCATCCATGGCAGACATTATGAGTTGATCTTTTCCTCTTGGCCCCATTACATCCTCAGAAACTTTCTGAAGGCACACTCTAGGCAGCCTTTTGCAGTCAACAGGGCCTGGTGTGCAAGAAAAGACTTGTTTGTCATCCATGTTCTGTACTATATTCAGAACCTTTAAGAAACATATCACCATGACTTTGGCAGTGGCTGGTAGTGCCTACCTTATTTTCCCCCTTTTGCTTGCCTTATCAGTTCCTTGAAGTTAGAGTCAGGTGTACCTTTTAGCCCTACTCTACCCTGCCCTCTTCACCACTCAGTGCTGATTCAAGCATACTCCATTTTATGACAGATGCTGCAGAGACCACCCCTCCCACACAAGGGACTGGAGATTGCACTTAGTGTCACTCTCAGAGGCCAGATCAGACAGCCCATCCACAACTGAGTCCAGCATAGGCCTGGCCAAGAGTAGGTGGTACTTTGTGTTGATGGACTGAGAAAAGGAACACACGTGAGTGAATGAATACCTCTAATCATAATGAGTGATTTCAAAGTCTCTCATTCCAGTGGTCTTTGAGAAGCTAAGTGAAGATTAAAACAAGAGTCACAAAGCTGTTCCTGTTATTCTCGAGTCCCCACAGATGAGCCTAGAGCTCATTCAGATATTTGCCAAAGTGCTTATGGATGCTGCAATTTCTCTTAGTATGGAATCTAAGGCCATGGATCTGGAAAAGTGGATTTGCAAGATAAATTTAGCAGAGATGGGAAACCCTAGCAGTTTAATAGCAAAGGGAGCTGGCACAGGAATCCTCCCACTACCTGGGGATACAAACCTGTTGACATTGGTCTGGGAAGTTCCTGCAAGAATGAGCCTGGGACAAGTCTGCTTTCAGCCATGGAAATAGCTGGGCCCTTTCCCATGTTGGCTGGGGGCTGGGGGGGGGGGTCAGCAGTGTACACAGCTGTAGCACATCAAGAGAAAAGATAGGAAAGGAAAGAGCTCTAGGCCACAGGTTAGGTGGGAAACCATGACAGAGAATTCCAGAGTCTTCCACAGAGCAAATAAAACCCAGCCTCTGTGCCCTCACCCCATCTTTGACCTGCCTTTCTGTCAGAAGTTAACTGCATGAGCCAGCTGGGGAAGTGAGGATGTTAGGAAGTAGCAAATCCAAGGCTCCCAAATCCCAGTAGAAAAATAGGTGAGCTTTTCTTTTATGTGAGTACATAATCTTCCAAGGTCACTTTGATGAGGCCATGAACAAGGAACCTAAAGCCATCTGGACCAGGGATTAGGAGAGCAGGGTTCTAATGCCAGCATCCCCACTGACCCCCAAGGGCAAGGGCTGCCCAAATGCAGGGCAATATTGCAGTAGCATAACCATTCTGATGCTTTGGGTTTACACAGCTGGACAGTTCACATGGTCTAATCAAATCCTAAAAGCAACCCCGTGAGGTAGGCAGGATTCATTATCCCCTTTACACAAAAAAAAGACTGATTATGGGTTAGAGAGATTAATGCACTTACCTAAGGCCACACAGCTAATCCCAGGTGGAATCAAAATTCACACTCCAAAATCAGGGCCCATTTCATCTGCCATGGTTTCTCTCACAAGCTCTCAGTGATCAAAAAGTGAAGCAACAAGTACTTTGCAAACACTTGTGAGGCTCCGTTCTATGTTCTGAGGATGTAGTGACAAATAAGATACCACAACTTCCCTTGTCCCTGGACCCAGTATTCTGGTGGTGGAAATGTATGATGATTTGTTACCAAGAACATGAGTTCAGAAAGTGGAGGGTGCTATGAAGTCAGGTAGTGTGAGAGAAATGTGGCAGGTCTAAAGACTGGCTGGGCAGGGAAATGAGGCAGGTGACATTTTCTACAGCCAAGGAACCTTTGAAGAAATTGTGCTCTTCTAGGCTTCTGTATGTGTGAGTGCCAGGGCAGAGCCACTTATCCAGATCAGGGACCAGCCTCTGCCAGTGATGACCTGCACAATAACCCTCTGTTCCCACCTGCTTCTGTCAGGTAGCTTCCCTTAGTCCTGGTCCCCCCTACCCTGGAAGTGGCCTTCAAACTAAAGTCTGGTCTAGTACCATGTCAGTCTGGGACTGCACCAGCCCAGGAAACTCATGAAATGTGTATGTGAGTTAGGTTTGAATTTAAACTCATTCAAGTCTAGTTCTAGAAATACCTAGAAAGAAAGAAAATAAATTTATGATTATATATTGAACATAGCTCCCATGCAGAGAAAAGCTGGCCTTTCAAAGGACTCTAGAGTATGACAGCAAGGAAGGATAGATCCTAGACGGGGAGATCCAGGACAAGGGAGATTTGTCCCAGGTCAACCCATGGGTAATGGTCATGGTCAGGGTTAGGGCAGAGATGGGAACATATTCCCTACCCCCCAAGTGCTCACAGCCTAGGCATAAAATGAAGAAATGTGCCAAATAATTGCCATAGACTTTGATACTTGAACAGTAATAACTCTGTTAAATAGCTGATTTTCAGAAGAATACCCTAATCAGAGGACCCCTTCTCTCTTAAACGTTTCTAATCCAGCAATGGTGGCCTGGGATGTACAGATTGATCACTTTCAAGTGGGTTCCACCTTCTCCCTGACCTCAGAGTTTGGAAAAAGAGAAGACACATGGGGTAATGCTAGATCCTGCCAGGACGTAGCATGTTCTCTGCACCCACTCATCGAGGGTACCCATTCTCCTGAGCAAACAGGCCCAAAGAAGGGAAGTGGTTGCATAAGGTCATCCAGCCCTCAGGTAACAGAATTGAATCAACCTCACTCTGTGCGGGCTCTTCCAGATCTGCCCCCCAGGATTTCTTCTGCACCTCTTGGAGACCCAAGTAGACCAACATGAGGGGACCAGAGACTGGGGACTCCACAGGAGAGCTGGTTTATTTACCAAACCAGAAAATGGAAATTCAAGGGCTGTATGTCCCCACTGAGTCATAAATAATGACTTAGTCTAGTCATTATTTAGATCTCTAGCCACATGGGAGAACTTTGTGAAGAGTCAGAAGAGGTGAATTTTATGTGTTGGACCTCTGGGACTTCAGGAGTCCCATATTTAAAATGCCCTTTGTTGATTTCACCTCCTTCACTGGCTACCCAGAGTTAAATCTACTGCTGGTCCCACCTGTAGCCCCAGTTCCACTGTGGGTCCTATGGTGACCACACCAGGGACAGGGCCTTCATCAGTACAGCATGTGTACACAGGGTCTCCCACAGACATGACACAGGTTACCACTGGTTGAACTCAATGAGTCTGGAAATCAAGTCTTCTCAAGTTTGTCTGTCTGTGCATGTGTTAGGGGTAGGGTGATAACCACAAAGAGAGAAGTAGATTACCTTTAGTTGCCACTTCTCAGTGAGCAAACTCCTTTCTCTGAGACCTCTTACCACTAGGCACGTCTGAGAGCCCATTGTTCTCTGTCTGAACATATTGCCACCAACAGGGCATTAGAACTGTGTGCCCAGCTTCAGCCCTGAGCACCTGGAGTCTCTGAGTTCCCTCAGGGAAGCTCATGGCTACCTGACCAGAATCACCCTTCATGTAGGATGGCCAGAGTTTGCAAATCAAAATGCAGGACATCCAGTTAAATTGGAAATTCCAGGAAACAACAGATCAGTACTTATAGTAACCAATTATTCATTGTTCACCTGAAATTCATTATTTATCTAGACATTCAGATTTTATTCCGCAGACCCATTACTGCAGCCCACTTGGTGCCTGGCACCTGCTGCCAGTACTTGTTAATGGAGAATACAGTGTAACATCCTGTTTTACAAAAGTATTTGGGAATAAATACTACAGGGTGCAGCCACACACTTCTTCATTTTTGGAGGATTTTCCTCACCATATGTAAAGCCTACATCAGGAGAGATGCGAATGAGACCCAGGCCTAGAGAGGGGAAACTGAGTTAGAAAAGCAGTTAGAAAACAATTCCAGGGGATCTGGTACCCGCGTTTCATCTGCCGAGTCTTTTATCCTCGTTAATTCATAAGTGTCTTTAAAATTCTGGACTAGAATTAGAGAAGAGTCGCTGTTTGTGACAGTCATTACTCCTAGTTGTTCCCTACACCTGTTGGTCGCGTTCAGCGTGTTCTTGGTGCCACAGCGGCCTCTACTGGCCTCTCCTGAAACCGCAAGCTGTCTCAGCCCCCCGCCCGCCACGTCTACAGCCAGCCCACGCAGTGCAGAAGCGCAGGCCTGGGCAGTAAGGAAGGATCGAAGTCCAAAGGCACAAGTCCAAGTGCCCTATGTGGAAACGAAGCTCTTCCCTGCAAATGTGAAGCTCTGACCAGACCAGGGCTCTATTTCATCTTACTTGCCAACATGTAACATATCTGCTGACCCAATTTTACAGATGTTCTCTTCAAAACAGACTCAGCTATACGAATATTTTTAACTATCATGCCGTGGTGGTGAAAAAACTTTTTAAAAACCCTCTTATAAAATGAGATGGTTGGGCTCAGGACTGATTTTTCTACCAGTTGGGTTATGCTTAAATAGATAGTTGTGGGATGTGTGAAAGGTAAATCACTGAATTAGGATCCCCCACCACCACCCACTACCTCTTCCCTCCAACTTAGCAGCCATCCCCCTTCATTTCCAACAAAGGGAGGCAACATGGATCCATTATTGAAAACACACGACTCCCATAACCTTCATTTTCACACATGTAGCTTGGGGCAAGAGGTTCTCTCTCATTGCTTCCCTTTGATTTGAAGGCAATACAAAGAATGAAGGGAAATTGCCCTGGCTGGTGTGGCTCAGTGGATTGAGTGCTGGTCTGCAAACCAAAGGGTCACTGGTTTGATTCCTAGTCAGGGCATATGCCTGGGTTGCAGGCCAGGTCCACAGTAGATGGCATGTGAGAGACAACCATATACTGATGATTCTCTCCTTCTGTTTCTCCTTCCCTTCTCCTCTCTCTCAAAATAAGTAAATAATTTTTTAAAAGAATGAAAGGAAATGGAAAATATGGCCATAGAGGGACTTGCATTTCATCCTTACTTACACACATACATACATACATACGTACACACACATGCATTTGTGCCTTCCAGTTATAGACAAAGGCATCCAAGTGGATGGTCACAGCCAATTCTCCTTTCACAAGTTGATTTTCTGGCCGCTCCATGGCTTATTTGCTCATCATTGCAGCTGAAACCTACCTCCTGGGTGGGTAGACCCAAGAAGAGGAAAGTTAGCCAAGCCATAGACTTTGCAACAGCTGCCACAGAGGACAGGACTTGGAGGTGGACACAGAATTGACTTAGTGGAGTTAGGTCGAGGCCTGCTGCCACGCTGCAAGCTGTAAATCCTTGGCTGAGTGGATTCACTCCTCTAGGCTTCAGCTCCCCCTGTGGAATGAGGAAATGCATGGGCATCCTCCCAAATCTGAGTCTCTGGTTCTAGTTTTGTCTTCCTTAAGCTTTTTTAAAAATTCTTTTTGCTCATTCATTGAGTAAACATATAAGTACCTAAAACATGCCAGGCACTGGATTAGAGGCTTAGCATAGAGGATGAATAAGAAATGCATCTTTCCTTAGAATTAGGTCATTGCAAAGCAACAAAACACAGATATAAACACAAATCTGGGTGCCCTACTTATGGGAATGTCAATTTGTACAACCTCTTTGGAGGCCAGTTTGGCATCAGCTTCCAGATTGTCCAATATACAGACTACCTTAGTCAGGAGCCCTAGTTGCTTGGCTGAGTCTAGTTAACTTAAGCAGAAAAGGGTTTGTACTTTAAGGCTATTAACTCAGAGTCCCAGAGAGCACTGAAGACTCAGACCCGGGTAAAGACATATGGTATACAACCACAGCTGAAATCACACCACAAAAACAGTCTTGCACTGACACTGCCATTGCTACTACCAGGCACCGGTGGCCACTACTCACCCACTGTTGCTGCAGAGCCTACGTGCTATGCCAAGCTACCACTGATTTCTCCCACAAAGATGGAGTCACCATGGTTCCTGTCTCACAGATTGGGGAAGAGGGTATCTGCTTAGTTGGGTGAGGGTCACATAACTGCTCTCTAGCCACAAGGAAGCCACAGGAAAACTGGCTATCTGGTATGTTGTGCCTCTACAATGGCAAGTGGGTTCTGCTTCCCACCCAAAATAATAACATGGGGAATTTCCCCAGCAGAGGAAGACATTTATGATGCCAGTGGCCAAAATCATGACAAATATCCTCTATTCGTGCCTTTGACCTGGAAATTCCATTTCTACAATTTAATCCTTTCGAGTTACCTTAATATACAAATACCCATTCATTCCACTAACATTAGTTGTGGGGGTCCCCACTGTGTCTCTGGGAGACAATAGTGCAAAAATAGACACTCTATGCCCCAGGGAGGTTACTGGGGGAAAATACATACAAATGAAGCAATTACATAAATGAGTGTGAAACTACAACATAGCTGAGGGTTAAGAAAAAGTGGTATGGGTATGCTGCAATCTGACCTAGTCACAGGCATTAGGAAAGGATGGCCATGGGAAGGGAGGGTCAAGCTGGCCCTGAAGACAGGAGTCAGGACAAGGAGGTCAATAGGGTCCAAGTCAAAGGGTATACACAAAGTCCAGGTTAAAGTGTTTTCTGCTTGTTTTCATGTCAATAGGAAGCCACTGAACACTATATTTGGGGGTGGGGAGGTACAAGCAGTGGTCAGTGACATGATCAGATTTACATTTTGCAAAGATCATCTGCAGAACTGTGTGAACCGGAATGCCATGAAGCAGGAGTGGAAGACCACTTAGGAAGTGGTCAGGTGTCCAAGTGATAGGGGATAGTGGCATGGAATGGTGTGTGTAAAGATAGATGTGTGGATGGATTTGGAATATACAGAAGAAGTTAAAATCCACATGGTCTTTTGGTGCATCTCTACACCCTGTGGGGTTGTAGGGTTCTCCAGGCCCCGCAGCCAGCAGAGTCATGAAGGTCAAGGCTAGAAAGAGCGGCCGTCTTGGTGTGAAACTTTATAGAAGTATTCACATTTATAAGCTGGCATGGGAAAGGAAGGAGACTCTCAGGTTTCCCATTTTGTCCTCCAGGAAATAGCATCACATGCTTACATGCAAATGCTTCATATTTGCATGTCACAGGAAGTTGGAATTGCGGAGCCCCTTAGAAATCATGCAGCATAAAAGCAAGTTGTAAAAAAGGATGCATAATAACAGATAGAATGTAAAATTGTTTAATATATTATGCATGGGAAAAGCTATATCAGGTTAACAGTGGTGTTAGATTATTGTCTTTGCTTTAGAGTATTTTTCTAATTTTTCTGTGATAAATATATAAATACTATTGCAATAAGGGAGGGATCAATATTATTTTTAAAATAAATTACCCAGCATACATAACTCCTCTTCTATCAGAGAGAAAGCTGAGATGGGAGAATCTCTCTGAACAGGGAGAGATGAAAAATCCAAACAACTACTACCATAGAAACTTTTTTTGTTTTAAAATCTTCATCTTTATTTGAATGCTCCTTGTCCTCTTTAAAGATTTTTAAGGCAATATGCAAAGGCCCACTCATTTTATATAGTCAGCACATTATTTTAATAATTGAGTGTGTATTCTCCAAATCATGAAAGTCTCAGAAACAAAAGGGTTTTAGTGGATAGCCTGCTCTGGCAAATGATTGCCTGTGTCAGTTTCTCAACCTTGGAAAGACTGCCACTTGGGGCTGGATGGTTTTTGTTGTGGGGGCTTTCCTGTGCATGCTTCCTTCCCCCCGGCCCCTCACCACTCAATGTCAGCGGCACTGCCCTCAGTTGTGACAACCAAAAATGAGTCCAGAAATCGACAAATATCCCCTGAGATTAGAATCACCCCTGTTAAGAAACAGCATCCTAGGTATTACTTATATACTTCAGGTGACAGCTCACCAAAACTAGGAACAGACTCTTCAAACTATGAGCTGCTATTAAAATTCAACCTTTCACTGAACTGCCATCTGTTTCCTGAAGCCTCTGGTACTGGTTTGTCCCTTGGGGCCATTAGAGAACATGCTCAATCTCTCTTGCCCATGATGGTTCTGCAGAGATTTCAAGACAGTACCATGCTCTGCCCCCCATCACCCTCCACCATATGTTCCCATGTCTTTTTTCTCCCAAGGTAAACATTCCTCTTTAGATTGTTCCTCATATGCCATGTTGGATCTCCTGTTTGTCTACATTTCTATGACAACTCTGGGTCCTTGGCTAAAAACAATCCTCCAGGTGATGGCTGGCCATGTGGGAAAAACAGCTGACCACCTCAATCCTCCTGAATACCCATTTATGTAGCATGACATTCCTTTCACTTCCTGGCAGCTGCATCACACCAAGTCACCATACTAAGCATTGACTAAAATGCTAAAGGTTTGCATGTATGATACTGCTCTATTGGGTCACCCCTCCCTAATATCTTGGTTCTGGGGCCCACATGTTTGGCCTACATTTATCTTTCTCAAACTTCACCAATTCACATGGAACTGGCAACTTTCCATTCCTCTGAGGACAGTAGGGTCACCGGGGACAGGAAGAGAAAATGACTTGTATTGTTGACACGTGTGTCTCTTTCAAACTTTGTACCATATGCAAATATTATCTAGTCACAATAAATAAGTCAGCAAAAAAATATATTGGATGTATTTCATCTGCTTTGATTCACCCAATCCTTCCAGCCCATCCTGATCCATTGGGTAATTTATGGTGTCTTCACTCAAAGCCATCCATAAGGCAATGTGGAAAAATATAAATCAAGGCTCATCAAAGCACATTTAATTCAAAGCACTAAGTAGGGATTTTTCCAGCTGGGACCCCAGGAACTCACGCATTTCTTTCAAGAAGACAAGTAAGTCCACCCCCTTTTAAGTGGTTGCTATTGCATATCTGGTTTTCCTAAACAGAGGCCCATCTGATTTATCACCCCACTTCCTTCTTCTTTCTGGGGAGTTTCTAACTTCAGGGTAATCTGGGAGAAATTATCACTGCCCAGAAAGGCACTTCTACACTCAAGAGCAATGCACCTCCTACCTCAAGAAAGAATTCGACTCCTTCTCAAAACCCACACCACACCTGCCCTGTCCTCACATAGGTGGGAACAGGTTGGATACTGTAAGGGGACAAACCTGTACCACAGTAATGAGATTTGTTAAATGGCTTCATTTATTTTAAGGCAGCATCAAGCAGTCCCAAAACAGCAGCAAGAATAGCACACACAATGATAATGGCGAATTTAATATTATTTAATCATACAATAACTCATGCTGCCATTAACACAAATACAAGGGTACCTTTTTAATAGCATGGAAGAGATGAATTCATAAAACCTGTCACATAAATGATTAGTTTTGAATATAAATCACCTGCTAAACTTTCTTTCCAAAACACACCCAAAATGATGATAAATTAGGGCAAAGGCTGTGTAAATGTCAGCCTCAGTCCTTGCTCCAAACCATCTTACCCATGTAAACCAATGGCCCTTGACTTTTATAGACAGAAAAAAGCAAAAGCAGTTTTCTCCTGGTGTTTGCTCCTCTCTTTGCCCAGATCCTAACTCTGGCTTTCTAGTAGATACCAAATACCTTGAATCTTTGTTTCCTGGTGCCAGTGGGACTCTGCTCTTCCGTCCTGGGCTTTGCCACATGATTTTGTGCAGGTACCTGTAAGTGGTTCCCTGATACCTCATCCAGAGCCATCCCAGGCCATGTTTGTTTTCTCCAGCCCAGATTCACCCCCATCAGAGGCCTAGGAATCCATTGTCAGGCAAGGGTGTCTTTCAGTGACTAGCACCACTGGCTGCCACTGATCTTGAGTAGTACATGAAACAACAGCTAGAAAACTCTATCACAAAGAAAAGCCCTTGAAGGTGGGCTCTCCACAACATTAGACTGCTTATATTTCAGCTGACACTAGAGAGAAAAGTGGCCCTACCCCATCTGATGGGAAAATGGACAGGGATGCCATAAGGGGTTTCAGTAGCATGGGGAAGGCAAGTCCTGAGGTCAGGGAGCATTCTTACCCATCATGGCAACACTATGGGCAATCCAAGAACACCAATTAGTGACATCCCTCTCATCTTTAAGTTCTCCTGAGCAGAGAAGAGACTGCTCGGGGAATGCCAAGGGGACATCAAGTGCATTGGGATGAGGAGGGGCTATGCTGACAGCAATCTCAACCACAAAAGGCTATATACATAAGACCAAAAGAGAAAATGGATGGAGGCCAAAGAGGGCAGCTGCATTCTAGTTCAACACTGGATCTGAGTCCAGAATTCAAGACTCTTCAGAGGAACTATAACGTATAGGTTGGACTTGAACAATGAGAAGGGACTGAGCCCCATTTGTGAATTTATACCCAAAGCCCCTCACATGGTAAGGTAGGAATCTGGTAGGCATCAGTGAGGTTGGCCCTAGAAGGGGGAAGAACCAGACCTTTTCATCATTCAGAGAAATCCTGGCCTCTGCAACCTGGGTGATGCTCCCTCAGAGTTGCCTTGTCCATCATTTAGTACACAACCCAACATTTTTAAGTAATTAAAGATGAATATAGGCTGGGTACATACCCAAAATAATTAAAAGCAGAGAGTCAAACAGATAGCTGTATAGCCATAATCAAAGCAGCATTATTTCCAAAAGCCGGGTAGAAACAAAGCAAGTGTCCATCAAGGGGTGAATTGATAAGTAAAATGTAGTCTGTCAATACAATCAGTCTTTAATATGAATCAGTCTTTAAAAGAGAGGAAATTCTGCAATATGCTACAACATGAACTTTAACAATATTATTCTAAGTGAAATAAGCCAGACACAAAAGGACAAATACTGTATGATTTCACTTATATGAGGTTCCTAAGGTAATCAAATTCATAGGGACAGAAAACAGAATGGTGGGAGCCAAGTGTTAGAGGGAGGGGAAGAATGGGAAGTTAGTATTTAATGAGAACAGGGTTTCAGTTTTGCAAGAGGGATAGAGTTTTGTGGATGGATGAAGGTGACAGCAGAACAACAATGTGAGTGTACTTAATGCTACCAAACTGCACTTTTAATAATGTTTAAGATGGTAAATTTTATGCTATGTGTATTTTACCACAGTTTTTAAAAGTGCATACATAAATTTGAGAATTCACTCAAAAGAAAAATTAATGTAGGGAGGGTGGTGCAGTCATTATAACTGCTAATCAAGAACCATCAATGACATGAAAAACCACTCTAATGTTATTTTAGATTTATAAACAGCAGGATAGAGGATTGTTTGTAGTAGATTTCAGCTATGTAAAGATAAAACTGTCCATATCTGTACTCATGTATGTGGAAAAAGAACAGAAAGAAATACACACATCAACAGTGGTTACATTCTGGACAGTGGGCGTCTTTTCATCATCACAATTCTCCACAATATGCATATGTTTGTTACTTTGATAATGAGGTGGAGAGAGAGGATAAATCAAATATAAAACCAAACCACAAAAAAGCAAATGAATATAAATATTCATTCAATCTCCAGATTGAGAGAGGTCTTCAGGTTTAACAGAAAAAGTGAAAAAACCACACAGGAAAAGAGCAATTTGTTTAATTACTTAAAAAGTGTAACCCATAACCAAAATTAAAGGGCAAATTCACAAACTGGAAATACAGATGCCCAACAATTGCACAGAGAGAACATGATCAAAGTCACTAAAGAGCAAAGAATTAGAAGGTAAAACAGGATACCATTTTCATCAATCATTGTTAGGGGTGAGTTTTGGGGTTTTTTGTTGGTTTTATGGTTTTTATTTGTATGCTTACTTACTTTAGTTTTAGTTTTACTACCCTAAGGTATCATGAGAGTGGGGAGGGGAACAAAATAGAGAAACTTTTGACAATTTGGCACTGAGAGACTATCCTAAGGGAGTAATTTGAAATACATAAAAACATTTTATTCAAAAAAGTTGTTCATCACAGCATTGTTTACACTACAAATTTGGAAATAACCTAACCTCCAAATGACTAGGTTATGTAAATTGATAAAAACTACACAATAAAATATATTCTTACCAGCATAAAGCATTTTTGCAAAAATGTGTAATAACCACATATATATAATACTTAAGTGAAAAAAACCAAGAATGCAAAACTACACGATAGAGCACATAGTATGATCACAACCATGTAAAAATTTACATCCCCCCAAAACACAAGATGTTAAGTGACTATCTTGGAGTAAAATATTGGATGTATTTTCCTACCTTTTACTATATTTCTGTCTTCCAGTTTTTCTATAATTAATACAATTTTATGGTCAAGAAAAATACCTTTTTTAAGTAAGGGGACCACAAGATTCTTTAATAATGTTAATTTCCTCCCACCATGTAGTCTAGAGAGTCACAAATTCTTAGCCTTTTGGAAGTAGAAGCATTGGAGCAGGGTGTGAAGAGTGATCATGAATGTATGGTGAAGGGAAAATCTAGGAGTGGATGGGGAGGCTGAGATTGGCAAAGGACAGTGAGGGACCAGTATGCAAACTGGTCAGCCAAGGAAAAGGTCTTTGTGGAGTCAGGGAAGACTCTGACTGCTAGGGGAAGTCTTTATAGACCCAGTAATAGGCACTAATGGTGTTCTCAAAGGATAGGATCAAAGAGAAATTTCAGGAAGACACGTGGATTCTTTAGGGATAAGGGAGGAAAAGAGGAAGGGCAGGTAAACTACTTGGGAAAGAGGTAAGAAGGGCTGAGGCGATGGCCATGGGAGGGAAAGAGGTAAGAAGGGCTGAGGCGATGGCCATGGGAGTAGAGAAAAAGGTCAATTGCCAGAGTGAACTCCCTATGCTACGTTTAAACAAACATACTTCACTCACGTCTGGACATGGCTTTGCAGGCAAAGATAGGGTAGGGAATCAATCCACAGGAGGAACTTGCCAACAACCAGGTAGATACAACTCAAATTCAGTTAATCTAGAGCAGTTCCATTCAATCAAATTTCTGTCATGACAAAAAGGTTTTACATCTGTGTTGTCCAACATGGTAGCCACCAACCAACCACATGTGGCTATCAAGCACTTGAAATATGGCAAATACAATTGAGATTCTGCTTTTGAAACGTTTATTTCATTTCAATAATTTAAAATTAAATAGTGATATATGTGCCTAGTGGCCTCACCGAGACACAATGAATCAGAACCTTTATGGGCAGGGTCTAGCACACTGGATTTTAGCAAGTCCTTCAGGTAGTTCTCTGAAGTGCCCTCATATTTGTGAGCCACTGAATTAGTACCATTGAAAATTTCTGGGAATACTGGTTCTGGTTTCAACTGAACTGTAAAAGGAGCCCTGGTCAAGTAAAATGGATCTTTCTACAAATAAAGTGTCTGGAGAATAAATAATAAAAGATGTCCAGCTCAGTGAGATTAAATAAAGGCTATGTGAAACAACAAAGACATGGTTTATCTAAACTAAGGAACATGATCAGGTTTAATATCTGAAAACCAGAAGTAGCTGTTCATTCCAATGTGTGTTGGAGACATGCACAAGGAAACAAGAACTGGCTCTAAATTGGGTTCAGTATCAAAAACAATGATGACAAAAACACCTCGTAAGATGATTTAGAAGAGCATACCACACTGAATGTGAAATGCAGCCTTCGCTTCTAAAAGGAGAGATTTTCAAAGGGAGGCCAAGAAAAACTATAAACTAAGGACAGCTGAAGCATTCTGAGGCTACGTCCTCATGTAGCAAAGATAGGACAGAAGCACTTCCAGTGAAGACAGATCAACATGTAAAAGTACATCATGTAGACCCAGACTCAGATGTAGCTTTGGTAATTCAGGTAAATTACTGACAAAATGGCAGATGCACATCCAATGTGCATGTCATTTCACTCTCTTCTGGCACAGTTCAGCTTATGACTTCAGCAAGAGCAGAAGTTGGGGATTTTCGATCATGAAACTGTGCTTCAAGAAATGAAGTGAGAAAAAATGATGATATGTATGTATTATAGTCAACAGGACCAACAAATGAATGTGGAGTAAAACCCTGTGTTAACACTTACTATAACTATGGAGTAGGAGATAAAGCTAAATAGACTGAAAATATGTCATGAGAAATTTACAGAATGGATTGTAAAAGTCTTAGTGGAAGTCATAAAGAGGATGAAGAAGGAAAAAGAAAAGACTGAGAGAAGCCTTCTACATGTAAGCTGAGGCTTCCACAAGAGAAAGAAGCTTAAAGATCAGGGGAGATGAATAAGGCCTTCACTCCTGAAGTAGATATTGTTGCTGTCAGAACACTGAGTCACTTAATCACTTAGAATGTCATTGTGTTACTATATATACCTCTATTGTAGGTTACTTAGCATAAAAAAAAACTTTTGAAATTTTATTAATTTGAAGTAATAGTTTAATGTAATATCTTGTCTTTTTGGTTACTATTTAATATACTGAAGTAACTTAACCTAATTTGTTGTATTTTGTTTCACCAATGAAGCATTTGTACAGAGAGAAATACTAAAAATTACTTATTTTGATACAAAACTATATTTGATGTTTATTTAGAAAGTGATTGACTCTTCTGATGACTACTGATAATTCGATCACCTGCAGCCTATTATAAATGAGTTGTGAATATTCCATCCTTTTAAAGATGACATAGGCTAAGTTTATCACTACCATCTGCCTTTCTGGTTACTTTCATTTTCAGAACTACATTCTGGGGGATTAGAAATGACCTGATATTACACTAATGGAGTTTTCACAATTCTCAAAATAATTTTAAATTTAATAAAATTAATGCTGTCTTTAATCAGTAATTAATTAGGATATTTCTTGCTTCCTGAATAAATGGATGTCTGCAACCAAACACCCCTGAAAGAGAACACTAATAAAGTTGTCAGTTACTCAACTCATGCATACAATTATGTCTTTAAATGTTTTCCATTGTAAACAATGATGACTTTTAATACATGGCCTTTAGGTTCAAGGGTCATATTATTTACTAACAAATTATTATTCAGGTGAAAAAATCTCTAAAAAATGTAACTGAATTTCTCATTCACATTATGACTCTAGTTTACTGAACATTATTATTTGATGTAAATATTCCACATTAATTACTTCATATATATTTTATCTTTAGATTTTGAATTTTGTGATCTTAGAAACAAAAATTAAAGATAAGAGTTTAAGGTCTTGGCATCTAGCATTATTATTTAACTTTATTTTAAAAAGAAACCTATATTACATATTGACATAATACTTTTAATATATTGGGCTAAATAAGACAAATAATGAAATTATAAACAAAAGACCAGGAACTCAGAGTCAAACTTAATTTCATATATAATTACTTTTTGAAATGCACTAAATTCCACAAATAATTAAAGTGTTTCTTAAATATAGAGTTATGTTTGGTTATTATGGTCTTAATATCTAAAGGTATGACAATTATAGTTTATCAATCTGTACTTATTCATTCAATAAATAAGCTATGACTCTTAAAATATAAAAGGAAACAAAAAGTTCAGCCCAGACCCAGTTCAATTACCAATTAGAAACTAATAATGATCAAATCAAAATATTTGGCTGTAGTATATTCTTTTGCCAAATTGTTGATGCACGTTTTGATTGCATATCCCTTGGATTTCTTCCAATATTAAGAGTAATCACAAAATAACCAGCTCTAACTCCTTTTGTTACCTGCCACAAGGGAGCACACATACGATATATATCCCCTTTGTGGTTGGCACAACTCAAGGTATCAATGATTGAAGAAGGTCTCCACCTTGGGAGTTATTATACATATTATGATCCTGCAGAGGGTCAGAATCTACAAAATACAGTTCCCCTGCATGGACATCAGAAAAGTTAGCCAGAAATTCATGGGGATTAAAGCCAACCCACACAGTATATCTATAGTCTGTTGTGCGTATGGAATAGCCCATGACTTTTATATCTTTTAAACTTGGCTTGTCGGAATTCCACTGAGGATAGTCTGCAGGCCGGGGGTACTGGCTATAGGCAATGGACTCATGGGGATTATCATGGAGTGTCAGATCCTCTTCCAAGTCATGAAATCGAAAATGCTTCAGAAGGCTCTGGGCTTCTCGGCACAGCTCCACATGAAATGAGGGAATGGGGCAACGAGGTGGAACATGCAATCCTGCAAGGCCTGTGAGTGTGGGGAAGAGAGAGACAAGTTCCACGAGGTCCACAGCTTGCTGGCCTGAGGAGGAAAAGACCCAGCAGAATGGGTTACATTACAGAATCCTGCCACAGCCAGGTAAAATGAATAAATGAGCCTATCAGGGCTCCACAGTTTTCTTTTACAACGTTTATTTTTAGCACAAGAACTTTAGAAACAATGTAAATTCAGCACCTCACCCAATAGCATGATGCAAAATGAAGGTGCCCTAAGCCTCTTGGCACTTTTAAAAACTATTGAAACTTTGGAACCACCAGTTTATAATTGATTCAAGCAAGGATCATCAACAGAGGCCCAAACCATTGGGTAGAAGTCTGTTAAAGAACATGATATTCCAAGCATCATAGTAACATTCTGCAGGTTACCATTACAATGGCAATACCTGGCTGACATGACCACCTTAAACAGGTGATCAAAACTGGCACCACTAATAATGGCACAGGCTGCCAGGAAGGGCCCCTGATCTGATACAATGGGAGCACACAACCCCACAAGTAGGGCATGTGTTTAAAATATTTACCCTGAATCTAGTCATGAGGAAGCAATCAGATAATTCCCGACTTGGGACCATTGCACAAGACAGTTGGCCTGGACACTTGTAAAAAGATGACGTTAGAAAGATAACAGGGATCGCTCCCATGGAAAGCCTCAGGCTCACTCTGCCTACCTGGCACCAGAGGATGACAGGTAAGACTATGTTCCCAGAGGAGGTGGGAGCTTTGAACACCAGTATACCTACTGGAAGAGGAAACCCACCAACAAAAGAACCACCAGCAGATAACAACAGAAGAAGGTGAAGGAGGGAGTAGAAGCCACACTAACCTCAACCCAGGACCAATCTGGAATTACAACTAAATAGTGGAGAAATTACCCAGAACAAACAACTGAACAAGAGTGAAGGAGAAGCCTCAAAATTTTATACACACAGAAGAATCAGCTTCAGCACAACCTGTCCACACCTGCACAACAGAATACAAGATGTGGTGGAAGGAGTGACCCTCAGTTAACCAGCGGGATGGAAGGACCCACCAAAGAGAGATCCAACAACAATCAAAACACAAAGACATGCAGAGAGTCAACATAAACAACAGCCCAAGACCAGAAAGCTCGGGAGATCAAGTAGACTGCATCAATGAATCTCACAAATCTTCTACCATAGAAGTTCACACCATAAACTCAGGGAGTCAGAACAGATCACATTAAGAAGCAGAGGCTAACAATAAGAGTCTAACAAACAATGGGAAGACAAACAAATAATCCCCAGTGAAAGGAAAGCAAGAAGCCTCAGAAAGAATGCTAAATGAAATAGAGGCAACTCAACTATCAGATTCTGAGTTCAAAGCAATGGTTATAAGGAAGTTCAATGAGCTCACTGAAAATTACCAAAGCTACAGGGAAACTACAATGAACTCACTGCAAACTATATCAACATGAAAAAGGAAATAGAAACTATCAACAAGGGCCAAGAGGAAATGAAGAAGACAATGTCTGAATTGAAGAACTCAGTAGAAGGAATCAAAAGCAGGC
>CM052552.1:37715355-37735300 GCA_028533065.1 Trachops cirrhosus | reverse complement strand
AATGTCCATACTACCCAAAGCAATCTACACATTCAATGCAATACTTATTAAAGTACCAACGGCATATTTCACAGACATAGAACAAACACTTCAAAAATTTATGTGGAATTATAAACAACCTCAAATAGCTTCTGCAATTTTGAGAAAGAAGAGTAATGTAGGAGGGATCACAATACCTGATACTAAACTATAGTGCAAGGCTACTGTAATCAAAACAGCTTGGTACTGGTGTTAAAAAAGGAGCATCGACCAATGGAACAGAACAGAGAACCCAGAAATAAACCCATGTTTTTATGGTCAATTAATATTTGACAAAGGGGGCAGCAACATAAAATGGAGTAACAATAGCCTCTTGAACAAACTGTGTTGGGAGAACTGGACAGCTACATGCAAGAAAATGAAACTCAAGCACCAACTTACACCATACACAAAAATAAATTCAAGGTAGATAAAAGACTTACATATAAACCATGACACCATTAAAGTCCTAGAGGAGAACATAGGCAGGAAAATCTCAGATATTGCAAGCAGAAACTTTTTTACTGACACCTCCCCTAGAGCAAGGGACATAAAGGAAAGAATAAACAAATAGGATCTCATCAAAATAAAAAGCTTCTCTATGGCTAAAGAAAACAGTATTAAAATAAAAAGAGAACCAACTGTATGGGAAAATATATTTGCCAGTGATACCGCAGACAAGAGTTTAATCTCCAAGATATATAAAGAACTTACATGATTCCACTTGAAAAAGACAAGCAACCCATTTAAAATAAATGGGCAAAGAACTTGAATAGGTATTTCTACAAGGAGGACACACAGAGGATCCAGAAACACATGAAAAGATGCTCAATATCACTAGCTTTCAGAGAGATGCAAATTAAAATCACAATGAGGTACCACTTCACACCAGTCAGAATGGCCTCATAAATAAATCAACAGACAACAAGTGTTGGAGAGGTTGTGGAGAAAAGGGAACCCTAGTGCACTGTTTGTGGGACTGCAGACTAGTGCAACCACTATGGAAAACAGTATGGAACTTCCTCAGAAATCTAAAAATGGATCTGCCTTTTGATCCAGCAATTCCACTGCTGGGACTGTTTCCTAAGAACCCTGAAACACCAATCCAAAGAACCTATGCACCACAAAGTTCATAGCAACACAATTTACAATAGCTAAGTGCTGGAAGCAACCTAGGTTCCCATTAGTAAATGAATGGATCAAAAACCATGGTACATTTACACAATGGAATTCTATGCAGCAGAAAGAAAGACGGAGCTCCTACCCTTTGCAACAGCATGGATGGAGCTGGAAAGCATTATGCTAAACAAAATAAGCCAGGCAGTGTGAGACAGATACCATATGATCTCACCTTTAACAGGAACCTAAACAAGAAAACAAACAAACAAGTAAAATATTTCCAAAGACACTGAAATAGAGGACTGGGGGACAGTGACCAGAGGGGAGATGGAAGGGAATTTCAGGGGAATTTCAGGGGAGAAGGGAAGGGTTTACCGGAACAAATATAAAGAACACATGGAGAAAAACTAGGGGGGTTGGAAATGTGAGGGAGGAGGGGAGGGATGGGTGGATGGGCTGGAATGGGACTAAAGGATAGAAACTCTACTGAATAGTGATTAAAATACAAAAATATAAAAAAAATTCTAGTATCTATTTAAATCACACTGATTTTGTAAAATCTGTAATTTTACACAATTTCTACAAGGAACATTAGCTCCAAAAAAGTTAAAGCTTTTTCATCTCTGCTCTTACCACTTTCCACTTCTAAAAGCCCTGATTGCTATAAAACCGCTGTCTGACAAGTTAACAACTGCTCATATATTTGAAATTCAAGGCAGTTTTCAAGATGTCCCAAATTTTCTATGTTATAGTCCTCAGTGTCAGGACCTGGGCCACCATTTGGGACATCTATTTAGGCCTCTGCATGAATATCAGACTTTCCCTCCCTTCAGGGTTCCAACTCCCTTTTGCTGTTAAAAAAAAAAAAGAGAATAATAAATAGAATAAAACCATAAAAAATAGGCAAGAAACATAAGATATTACCATGTTCCCAAAACGGGCAAAAACTACAAAGGTTTGGTAAACAGCACTAATGTTACCACAGTATGGGAGAAGATGCAGCATTATTTCCCGTGGCTTTTCACTTGCTTCTAAGTTCCATCTCTGGGTGCAGCTGCTGGTGGCACTTTCCATGCAGGTAGGATCTCCCCATACCAGAGAAAGTAGCTGAATTGTTGCTAAAATACTGAGCTTTTATTCTCAAAGTCACATCACCTTTTGGAAAATTTGAATAATGTAGGTGCTTTCCATGAAGGCAATGTTTACAAACATTGAGCTCTCTTGGTTTTTAACCAGAACTTGGCACAAGTCAGGACAGGGAACAAAGTCAGTGTCCTGGTGTTCCTGGGCAGTAGTACTTCATCTTCTCGTGTTCTGGTGTCCTGGAAGCCCCATCTCCCCTTGGTGACTCTTCCCACCACCTTGGTGGGAAACTTGGTGATCTCCTTCAACTTACAGATTCTGATCTTTTTTCTCTCATTTCTTTACTCTGGATTCTTCTTCACCTGCTTCTTTTTTTCTTCTTAGAATGCCTATTAATTTGCATATTAAACCTCTGTCTGACGACACTCCTGTAAAATTCTGGGGAAATGTTGGCATCTTCTATTTCTCAAAAATACTTCTGGTGACTCCCCTAGTTGTGCTTCATATGTTCTCTTACGATCGACTTTCTTGGCTCCTATGGCATTTTGCATTTCCCCCTTCTCCTGTATACTGATATCTCCTATCACAAAAACTATACTATCATTGCTAACAGGAAGCATCTCTGCTAACATCACTGCCTTCCAATTAGATCACGCTCAGACCCATTGCTGAAGGTCTTGTGATGAGCAAACTGAAGATGTGCACTCCCTTCATTGCTAAAACAGCCAGTATGATTGCTTGGAGAAAATCTTGGGCCCACTTTAGTTAATATCTGACATTCTCAGTAGTCCACCTTTATGAGCTCTTTTAGTACTTCTCTTATATCTACAACTCTAGCATGATGTCAGTGGTTCCAGAGCCAGGACATAATCTGAATGGCTGATATCACACTATACTTAGATTCAGTCCTCCTGTCCTAAGTTGGCCTCAGTCCTTGACACATTTCCTTGATCTCTCTACTCCAAATATAAGTTATTTGCTAATAGGCTTCTCATCCATCATGAAAAACAGAATCATGGTGGGCCTTCTTCCCATCAGTCTTCTGGACATGTCTAAATTCCAGCTGTAAAAATACCTTAGGCTCATACCAGTATATCTGTATGCAATTCATACTAATTACAATCACTGTTAATTAAGTGTAAACACTTAATTTGTTATGTAACAAATTTTGCCTCCAACATTTCCTTAATTCTTTAAATTTTTGTTGGAATATTTTTTAACTGTCAGAAAAGATGATACACTACATCCTCAAATAACAGTGTTTCTTTCTGTGTCATTTTGTTATAATGTTAATGAGGAAAAAATTAAGTCCTGGCCAGGGCCCCTGTCTGGGTGATTTGCAATTTCTCATGTCTGCATGGATTCTTTAGGGACTCTGATGTCCTCCCACATCCCAAAGATTTACACATTATATTAACTGGTATGTCTACTTTGTCCCAGTCTGAGTGAGTATAGATGTGTATGAGAGGCCCTGTGTTGGAAGGGTGTCCTGTCCAAGGTGGATCCTGCCTTGTGCCCTGAGCTTCCAGGAGAGGTTTCACTTGCCCATGACCCTGAACTACAATAAGCAGGTTGGAAAGTTGCCATCTGACTGTTTTATATCAATCTTTCTTAAATGTATATACTGTTCATGTTTATTTTAGTAGTTAATATTAGAAGGTTTTTTTATGCCTTTATTTAGCAGTTTGATGATGTTTTGTGATCAGAAATATGCTATAGGAACTTAACTCTTTTTACATCAATTAACTTATGATAAAATTGTTATTGTTGAATCATTTTGCTTAAACTCAGTTTCAAAGAACATATTGACAACATTAAGTGAGGACTTACTGTATAGGGTTACCATATAACCCTCACCCAGTTTCCCCTGGTGTTAACATATCACATTACCTTGTTACATTTGTCACAACTAAGAAACTAACTTATATATTTTACTATTCACTAAACCACAGATTTCTTTCAGATATCACTAGCTTTTTCTACTGCCTTACTTTTTCTCTTCAAGGACCCAATGCAGAGTTGTGTCCTTTGGTCTGTCATCATTTCTCAGTCTTTCATTGTCCCTTTAATATTTTTAAAGGTTTTGTTTATTTATTTTTAGAGAAAGGGAGGGAGAAAGAGGGAGAGAAACATCAATGTGTGGTTGCCTCTCACATACCCCCCAACTGGGCACCTGGCCCGAAACCCAGGCACATGCCCTGACTGGGAATCAAACTGGTGACCTGTTGGTTCACAGGCTGGCACTCAATCCACTGAGCCACACCAGCCAGGGCTTTCCCTTTCATTTTAAATGGCTGAAATATTTTTATGGCAGTTTCACAGGATAGTCTGAGTCTTGCTCTCTCTAGATACTAAAGGTTATGGGAACTATTTCTTCCCAT
Source organism: Trachops cirrhosus (assembly GCA_028533065.1). NCBI lineage: Eukaryota > Metazoa > Chordata > Mammalia > Chiroptera > Phyllostomidae > Trachops > Trachops cirrhosus. The sequence continues at coordinate 37,730,699 of CM052552.1, read as the reverse complement.
TAATTCTTAAAAGAAAGGTTTCCTAATAAAAAGAGGAGCAAGAAAGCTCCAGAATGTTGCTTTATGGTAAAACAAAAACACATTATACACGTATTTCTGAGGTTGGACTTCCTGTCACTTGTAGACAGTCTGTTCGGAGTGCTGGGGAGTCTCTCCCATTGGCCAAGAGAGTGGCAGGGGGAGATTCTTACACTGAGCATGCAGAAGGCTAGAAATATCAATGGATAGGGCCTCAGCATGAACCACTAGCAAGATAATTGGATAAAGATAAAAGCCCTTCTTCCCCCTTCCAGTACTATATTGGAGGTGGGACCAGGGGAAGGCAGGCTGCAACTTAGAAGCCAAAATGGCCCAGGGGGAGGTTCTGGACCAGAGAGAACTGTCAGTCTTGCCTAGAGAATGAAGGGATAGGTTGAGTAGTGGACCAACCTGTAGAGCGTGGAAGTTTGGGAACTTGGTCATTTTGAGAAAGTGTCTGGCCCATCCCACACACAAGCAAATATAATTCCAGGGAAACAAAGAGGCTTTCTCTTACTCATGGCTGATTTGGGCTTCTGACTCGCTGCCTTGTAACCAACACTCACCTCTTCTCTCCATGGGCCACATGGCCTTAGTAACCAATGGCCCATGGCCTCCAGGAGGGAGTCTCTTTCTCCCCTTATGATGCACTGGCTGGTGCATTCACATGCTCCCCCAGGAGTACATGACCTTGTGGCCCTAGGAGCCACATTGCCCATGCCATGCAGGCTCCACACACAGGCTCCAGGAAGGAGCATGAAATAAATAGCAGCTGATAAACAAGCTAAGCTAACTGGATGAGGATCATGACTGCCTCACAGTCACCTGTGGACTGCAAAGGACTATACTTTAAATTGGAGCAGGAACTCTGGACACTGATTTTTGTCATGGCCTTGCTGAGGACAGTTAGATGTTTTCCATAGCAGAAAGAGGAGATGAACTTTGAGACAGGAGTCCACCATTCTTCCAGATTGCACAACACCTGAATAAAACCTCTTTCCTTTTGCACAAGCATCTGGCACACGAGTTTGGCTTTTGTGGCAAGAGGCAGCTAGACCTCTGTTTTTTCTTTGTTACTGTTCAGTATATTTCCTTTACTACTTGAAAAGAGGAAACCTTTTCATAGAGGCCAGAAACAAATATCTCTATACTTTATTTGTGACCTTTACTCTGTTGACTAGCTTGTAATTGTAAGCCAGGGGCTCCCCAGATGTTACTGTTTCACAGTCAGTACTGTGGATGCAAAGTGCAGCATTCATACCTAGCTGTGTACCCAACACCATTCTGAACTTCTTCCAAAACAATCCCAGGTCTGATTAAAGTGGAAATATGTCTGGCTAACAAAGGCAATCCTCAGGCTTCTTTGCAGATATGTGTGGCCAAGTAACAACATTCTGGCCAATTAGATGTAAGCAGAAGTCTACTAGATGAGGATTCTGAGAAAGCTAGCACTTTCCTGATTAAAAAAAAAAAGAGGAGACCTGGCTGTTGGGGCTCAGTGGACTGAGTGCGAGCTGGTGAACCAAACAAAGGGTCACTGGTTCTATTCCTACTCAGGGCACATGCCTGGGTTACTGGCCAGGTCCCCAGTAGGGGGCGCGCAAGAGGCAACCACAAATTGATGTTTCTTTCCCTCTCTTTCTTCTTCCCTTCCCCTCTCTCTAAAAATAATAAAATCTTTTTAAAAAGGAGGAGCAGCTGCCATGTGGCTTGCATACACAATTCCCTCTCTTTTCTGAATAAAATGTAAACTAGAAAATGTACGATAAATTAGGAGCAAAGTTATCCAACATATGCATAATGGGATTTTCTGAAGAAGAAAATTAATGGAAAAGAACAGCAGTATAAAGATATAATTGGCAACCATCAAAATGCTCTCCATATCCATGATTCTGTTTCTGATGGTTGCCAGATGAGAAGGGGGTGTAGGGGAATGGCTGAAGAGGTGAGGGAATTAAGAAGTACAAATTGGTAATTGCAGAATAGCCATGGGGATGTAAAGTACAGTATAGGCAATGGGGTAGCCAAAGAACCTATGCATGACCTATGGACATGAACAATGCTATGAGCATTGCTTGAGGGAGTGGTGGGTGCTGGGTGGAGGGGGGCAAAGTGAGAAAAATTGGGACAACTAGCAAAATCAATAAAATATAATTTCAAAAAGAAAAAAATGTAAACTCACGGCCTGGAGGAAAAGCAGTCAATTTGTAAGCGTGGGGATATAAAGGACAGTAAGCAGGAAGCAGAAGCAGGCCCCACTTCAGCTCAAGAGTGCCTATCTCCAGACTTCTTGTTACATGAGAATAACACATAAAGTAACATAAAAAATAAAACCCTTTACTTAAGTCTATATTTGTCAGGTTTAAGTGAGATGTAATTATATGAATAAACAGAGACATACCTGCAACATATACTGAGCCAGTACTGCCATGGACGGTGACAGTAACCATTCTAAATAATCTCTGAGAAATCAAGATGAGAAAAAAAAGCCAGAATATTGGAGACAGACAATATTTCACATTTGAAAATGGACATAAGGACCTCCAAGAATTTTAAACACGATTCTCACTAAATAAATTCACATTTCCAAAGGACTTTGCTTGATGCTCTTTAGGTTAAAAACTTCACATAACTTTAGCAGCTTACTGAGCCAAATGAATGATTAAAACCAAGGTCCACTGCAGCTTAGAAACACTTCTCTCTTCTGGTATTGACAGCCATTCTTGAAGTGCACCGTTGGTGTGAGAAGAACAAGCCTGTCATGTGTACTGCTCTCCAGAGTGAGAAAAGTTCTGTGTGAGTTTGTGGCTTGTGATGGCAACCGAAATAGAAGGCTAGATCCACGATCCAGCTGATATAATACTTCCAGTGTGCAGCCATTGGTTAAATTCTTTTAAATACATTATCTCATTTGATGCTCACAATGCTCCAGTGAGGTGAATACTATAATTATACCCATTTTACAGATAAGGAAACTAAAGCACAGAGAAATCAAATAATTTGCTCAAGAAGACTGGCTTAGGGAGAACCTGTTGTCCCTAATTCAGAAAACGTTAGAAATCTATCCTTTGATTGGTTACCTCTTTGCAGCACTAGGACACTGCTACAAACCCTAACTCCTTAAAAATTGCCCTTTTCTCATGCTAGTGGTCACTGGCACTTTGAACTTATACAGAATCAACATTCCCTCCACATCTCATGTAAGAAATGTGTATAACAAATGGAAATCAGCAAAGCTCTAGTTCTTCGTATTTCAACATTAAAACTAATAATTTTTGGTTTCATTCTTCGAATAGGTGGGTGTCAGCATTATTCTTTCAATGTAGTCAAACTTATTCCTGTTCTTCCTAGTGTTTATCTATTAGACTGTTATCTTTGTTTTCTGCCTCAGATTCCAAATAGGTTAGGTGCAGTAAGTAAGAGGGGTATATGGCTGTAAGTTATAGAAAATCAGCCTTAGAAAGGCTTAATCAAATAGAGGTTTATGTTTCTCACACAAGAATTCTGGTGGTAGGTGGCTGCTAACAATCTTTCACTGATGCCACTGTGATTCCCTTAGACACACCACCCATGGTTTCTCTAGCTTGAGCTATCATGTCCACAATCAAGGCAGGCATTAGAGAGGAAGAGGCAACATCAGCCAAATTTGTCCCCTTTTCACAAAAAAGCAAAACCTTTCCCAGAAACTTCCCAATGAGCTTGTGTTTACATCTTATTTAAAAAAATCACAATTGCCACTCTAGCTCAACATGACTGGAAATATACATATTTAGGTTTTCCAACCTCTGAGGAAGAGGCAGGAAAGGGAGAATAAGGTTGGAAATAAAAGTGGAGGTAACCAACCCAGTGTCTGCCACAGATTGCATGCTTATTTGTCCTTAATAAATAACATGAAAATATGATTATCTCATAGTAAAGTAGATAACTGAACTGACCTTGAAAGTCAATACTTCTACTTATATACACTTATTGGTGACATTTGGGCCATGAATATGAGTCCTGACATTCAACCCCAAGGTACAAAAGAAATGCAAACTCAAATATCTAATATCAAGCTCTAACATAGGCAGAGCTTGGAAAATGCCTCTCCCGGATTCACAATAAGAAAAAACATTGAGAAAACAGAAATGCAATATTTTTTCTTAGCCATGCAGAACAAACTGCCAGCCCAAAATGTGAAGAGTCAGGTGAGTATAAAGAATCACAGCACAGATCAGAATAACTAAGGCAGAAACTGCTGGAGCCAATTATTTGTAGTAATACTTAAAGGGTGGTTTTGATGAATTGCTTGTGGCTGGGTGTGACCTAGGTTAGGGGTTGAAAACTCCTGGGGGACCAGTCTTGGGGGCAGGCCTACACTATCTTGGGTTTTGCCTCCAGAAATCCCACCAAGTTTCACAGTGAAGATCTGAGAAAAATTCCCTCACATTCCTTCTAGGAGAAGGGAAAAGCAACCCTTTTGAAATACACCCTGTGTTTTCCATAATAAAGACCTGTTTTCCAAAAGAAATACATTACCAGAGCCCTTCGTGAGAGAAATTGTAACAAGTAGATCTACTTTGCAAGAAATATTCAAAGTTATTCAAAGAGAAGTAAAATGGCATAGGTCAGAAACTCAAATCTAGGCACAGGCTGTGTAGTTCAGCTGGTTAGAGCATCATCCTGATATGTCAAGGTTGTGTGTTTGATACCTGGCCAGGGTATCACATATTAGAATCAATCAGTGAATACATAAATAAGTGGAACAAAAATTGCTGTTTCTCTCTCTTTCTCTCTCTCTCCTCTCTCCCTTCCTATCTTGCTCTCAAAAATCAATAAATAAAAATTTTGAAAAGAAAAAGAAATTCAAATCTAATAGATAAAGTAAGGTCTTTGAGAAGGGATAAATGAAGGTAAAATGAACTCTTACTTTCTTAATCTTAAGTGACCTAATAGACATAATAGCAACAATGTATTGGTGAGTATAGTGTATGTATACGTGGAATTAAATGACAGAAGAAACAGGAGAGAGGAATCAGCAACATTCTGTTATGAGCTACATGTGCTACCCATGAAGCAGTATAGTCTTACTTAAAAATAAACAAATTATCCTCAGAGAAAATAGAACACAGAATTATATTAAAACCAGAGAAGGTAGGAAAGAAAGATTCAAAAAGAATCGAAGAAAACAATGACTACAATGAACATAAAAGTTATAAGCATGATACAGTAATCTGACAATATCAATAATAACTTTAAATGTGAATGGTCTAAACACGTGAATTAAAAAATAGACTGTCAAGAATTAGTTAGGGGACTTCTGGTCAAGATAATGGCATAGGTAAACATGGCTCACCTCACACAACTACATCAAAATCACAACTAAAGTATGGAACAACCATCCCTCCGAACCATCAGAAATCAAATTGAATGGAAGTCTGACAATTATGGAACTAAACAAACCACATCCATCCAGAGTGGTAGGAGGGGCAGAGGCATGAAATGGGCTGGCCCCACACCCACGTGTAGTGGATAAAAATTCAGGAGGGATATCTCAGGAGCAAGGAGTCCCAGCCCCACACCAAGCCACCCAGCCAAGGGTTCCAGTACCAGGAAGATAAGTCCCCACAACTTCTGGCTGCAAGAAAACAGCAGGGATTTAGTCAGTGGAAGTGTAACCAGAAAAGACACTGGCATTCGGGCTGCCTGTCACTACCAAACCCAATAAGCAATGACAGCAATTGAATCTTTATGGGCACTTTATTCAGATGGCCAGTGATCTGAGAAGATGGTGCATTCATACCGTAACAAACCATCTTGCCTTCTCTTTCCAGGCCAGACTTATTATACCAGGGAATAAACAAGGTGTGGTGAGGGCTTTGAGATAACCCACCCTTAGGGAGGGTTAGGTGAGCGAAGCTGCAACATTCCTGTCCTGGGCAGTTAGCTGTTCCCATGGGTGGTGGTCCTGTTTCTGTCTGCAACACAATGTCCTGGATGCCTCCAGTTGTCCCCAGGAGGTAGTCTTTAGCAGTGCCCCAGGAGGTCAGCTGTTTTCCCAGGAGCCAGGATGGGCCTTATCTGTAGTTTCTGAAACAAAAGCTTTAATATACATATTACTTGCTAGACTTATAACTTTTACCTTAAGCTAAAATTTTCTAAGTCTTGAGTCCCCTATCAGAAGAAACTTCCAGAGACCTAAGCAGTTCTACTTAACAAACCCACACACAAACTTACACAGACTCACTTCCTCTGAGCTCCAGAACTGGGATAGTAGCTTGAAAGGTACCAGAGGCACACAGGGAGAAACTAAAGTGTCTGGCACTAAGGTGAAAGATGAGGGACAGCTTTCTTGCGAACAGAAAGTTGGACAGAGGCCATTGTTCCCTTTCCAAACATGCTTCCCACAGAAACACAGAGCCAGATGATTTATGCTATACCTGAGACTCCCTCAACCTGGCTACTCTGTTTGCCCCACCCTGGAGATTCCCTGTGGGTCTGCCCCACCCAAATTATGGGACCACCCAAGTGTTAACAGAGACCTTTCCATATGAATGGCTGCTCTTGGCTCATGCTTCACAACTTCCTAAATTCTCTCAAACAAGCAACAGCCGGCCTCAGTGAGTCCCAGCCCCCCCTTCCTCTTGCTAAGTGGCCCCAGGCCCAGCACTAGCAGTAGCCAGCCTAGATTCACATTTGGCTTTGCCTGGAAATCTCTTAGCCCAGCACGAGTAGTAGCCATCTCAGATTGATTTATAGCTTAGGCAGGGTGACCCTGGGGAGAACACAAGCTGGGGCTGACCTTGGCCTGCACCATCCAGGAAACTCCAGAGCCTGCACACCCAGTGGACAGCTACTGACCACATTGGAGTACTACTACCCTGCCCCTGCACAGCTGATCCTCCATGGAAGGCAGAGGTTGGTGGTCAATGGTGACAGCCAGTTTTTGCAGCTGAGTGGTCTGGCTAAATTCTTCCCATTGACCTAACAACAGCAATCAAGACTCAACTACAGGAGGAGAGTGTACTTAGCCTCCATGAAGGGTGCACCTCGAGTACCCAGCTTGGGTGATAGGGATTGCTGTGCCACTGGACCCTACAGGATGTCTACAGTATTAGGCCACACAGCCTAGAAAGGGAGTCAAAGCAGTTCTGCCTAATACATAGAAACAAACACAAGGAGGCTGTCAAAATAGGGAGACAAACAAACATGGCCCAAATGAAAGAAAAGAAGAAAACTCCAGAAAAAGAACTAAACAAAATGGACATGAAAAATGAAAGAACAGATCAAAACTTCAGAAAAATAAATAAACAGAATGGAGATAAGCAATCTATCAGATGCAGAATTCAAAACACTGGTTATAAGGATGCTCAAGAACTTTGTGAGGATCTCAACAGCATAAAAAAGATCCAGTCAGAAATGAAGGATACACTAATCAAAATAAAGAACAATTTACAGGGAAACAAAAGTAGAGTGGATGAAGCCAAGAATCAAATCAATGATTTGGAACATAAGGAAGCAAAAACAACCAATGAGAACAACAAGAAGAAAAAAGAATCCAAAACATGAAGATAGTGTAAGCAATCTCTGGGACAATTTCAAGAGGTCAAAAACTCATATCATAGGGGTGCTAGAAGGAGAAAAAGAGCAAGAAATTGGAAATCTATTTGAGAAAATAATGAAATAAAATCTCTCTAATTTGGTGAAGGAAATAGACGTGCAAGTCCAGGAAGCACAGGGATTCCCAAACAAGATGGATGCAAGGAGGCCCACTCCAAGACACATCATAATTAAAATGCCAAAGGTTAAAAGATAAAGACAGATTCTTATAAGCAGTAACAGAAAAGCAGTGAGGTACCTACAAGAGAGTTCCCATAAGACTGTCAGCTGATTTCTCAAAAGAAACTTTGCAGTCTAGAAGGGATTGGCAAGAAATATTCAAAGTCATGAAAAGCAGGGACTTACAGCCAAGATTGCTGTACCCAGCAAAGCTATCATTTAGTAACGAACTATAGAAATGATCCCTGAAAGTATAATCTTCAAAGCTATCATTTAGAATAGAAGAACAGATAAAGAGCTTCCCAGAGAAGAAAAAAACTAAAGGAGTTCATCATTATCAAACCATTATTATATGAAATGTGAAAGGGACTTACTTAAGAAAAATAAGATCAAAACTATGAACAATAAATTGGCAGTAAATACATATCTATCAACAATTGAATCTGAAAAACAAACTAAGCAAACAAGAATAGGAACAGAATCACGGACATGGAGAACATTTTTATGGTTGCCATATTGGAGGGCGGGTTGGGGTAATGGGTGAAGAAGTGAGGGTATTAAGAAGTACAAATTGGTACTTACAGAACAGCTATGAGGATGTAAAGTACAGTGTAGGAAATGGATTAGCCAAAGAACTTATATGTATGACCGAAGGACATGGACAAAGGTGTGGGGATTGGATGAGGGAGGGTGGGGTGCTGGGTGGAGGGAGACAAAGCAGGAAAAATTGGGACAACTGTAATAGCATAATTAATAAAATATAATTTTTTAAAGTTAGCGACTTAGTTAAGAAACAGCCCTAGCTGGTGTGGCTCAGTGGATTGAGCACTCTCCTGCAAAACAAACTGTCACTGGTTCAATTCCCAGTCAAGGCACATGCCTGGGTTTTAGGCCAGAACCCCAGTAGGTGGCGCGCATGAGGCAACCACACATTCATGTTTCTCTCCCTCTTTCTCCTTCCCTCCCACTCTGTCTAAAAATAAATAAATAAATAAAATCAGTTAAGAAGGTGGAGACTGTCAAAATGGATTTAAAAATAAGACAAAACTATATCTGGTCTCTAATAAACTCACTTTAAATATAAAGGCAGATTAAAAATTAAAAGACAAAGAGAGATAAACCATGCTAACCTTAATCAAAAGAAGGCTGGAGTAGCTATATTCATTTCAGGTGAAGCAGACTTCAGTGAAAGAAAAATTATCAGGGATTAAAGTGGGGCATTATATTATGATAAAGAGGTCAATTCTCCAAGAAGATATAAAAATGCTTACTGTATATGCAGCCAGCAACAGAGTATGAAAATACATGAGGCAAAAGCTGACAGAACTACAAGGAGAAATGTAGAACTCTATTGTTATATTTGGAGAGTTCAATACCTCTCTTTCAGTAACTGATAAATTGAGCAGGCAGAAAATCAGTAAGAATACAGTTAAACGGAACAGTTCTAGCAATCAACTTGATCTGATTGACACCTATATAGTACTTCATCCAACATCAGCAGTATACATATTTCTCTTAAATTCACATTGAACATTCACCAAGATAGACCACACTCTGGTCTATAAAATATACCTTAAAACTGAAGCAATAGAAATTATACAATGTCCACTTTCAGACCACAGTGGAATTAAACTAGAAATCAATAACAGAAAGATAACTAGGAAATCCCCAAATATGTGGAGATTAAACAGTGTATTTCTAAATAGCACATGGATCAAAGGAGAAGTTTTCAAAAATTAAAATAGTTTAAAATAGATTAAAAATACAACATTATATTTTGGGGGGTGCAGCAAAATCATTGATTAAAAGGGGATTTATATATCATCAATGAACAATTGGAATTTGAAATTAAAAACAGAATACCTTTCCTAGCAGCACCAAAAAAGGAGATATTTAGATATAAACTTCACAAAATATGTACAGTATCTATATGAGAAACACTAAAAAACCTTCATGAAAGAAATCAAAGAAAATCTAAATGGAGAGATAGTTCATATTCATAGATAGGAAGATTTAATATTGTTAAGATGTCACTTCTTCCCAACTTGAGCTATAGATTCAATGTACTCTCAGTGAGTAGGCCAGCAAGTTATTTTGTGGATATTGACAAACTGATTCTAAAGTTTACATAGAAACACAGAAGACACAGAAAAGCAAACACAATATTGAAGGAGGGCAAAGTCAGAGCACTGACACTACCCAATTTTAAGACTTACTTTAAAGCTACAGTAACCAAGACAGTGTAGTATTGATGAAGGAATAGACAAATAGATCAATGAACAGAACAGACAGACCAGAATTAGACCCACAGAGATATAGCCAACTGATATTTTCCAAAGGAGCAAAGACAATTCAATGGAGAAATAACAGTCTTAAAAAAAAATGGGGCTGGAATGATTGAATATCCATATGCAAAAAAAAAAGGAAGAAGAATCTAAACATAAATCTTATACTTTCTTAAAAATTAATTTGAAATGGATCATAGGCCTAAATGTAAAATATAAAACTACAGATTTCTAAGAGATAATGCATGAGGAAGTCTAGGTTAACTTAGGTTACAGATAACTTTTTGGCTATAATGCAAAAAGTATGATCCAGGAAGTAGAAAATGGATAAGTTGGACTTTTATTAAAAGCAAAAACTTCTGCTCATGAATCAAAAGACTAGCTACAGACTGAAAGAAAATATTTACAAAACACAACCTAATAAAGGGCTGGTGTCCAAAACATACAAAGAACTATTAAAACTCATCAATAAGAAAATAACCCAATTAAAAAGCAGGAAAAAAATCTGGACAGTAAAGAAAAGGAACTATTAGAAAGACAAACGAAGAAAACAATCCAATTTACAATCGTGATAATAATAATAATAATAATAATAATAAACCTAGGAATAAATTTAACCAAGGAGGTAAAAGACCTGTACTCAAAAAATTAGAAGACACTGAAGAAAGAAATTAAAGAAGATGCAAATAAGTGGAAGTATATGCCGTGCCCATGGAAAGAAAGAATTAACATGTTTAAAATGCCCGTATTACCCAAAGCAATGTATACATTCAATGCAATTCCTATCAAAATACCAATGGTGTATTTCACAGAACTAGAATATTCCAAAAATTTATATGGAACCACAAAAGACCCTGAATAGCATCAGCAGTCTTAAGAAGAACAAAGTTGGAGGTATCGTGCTACCTGACATCAAACTATACTACTCAACTATGGTAATCACAACAGCGTGATACTGGCATTAAAACTGATCTACAGATAAATGGAACAAAATAGAGCATCCAGAAATAAATCCATGCCTTTATGGTCAATTAATATTTGACAAAAGAGGCAAGGATATACAATGGGGTAAAGATAGTCTCTTCAATAAATGGTGTAGGAAAAATTGAACAGATATCTGCAGAAAATGAAAGATCACCTACTTACACCACACAAAAATAAACCCAAAATGGATTAAAAACTTAAATATTAGACCTAGAAGAAACCATAAAAATCCTAGAAGAAAACAGAGGCACTAAAATCTTTGACATTTCTCATAGCAATATTCTTTCTGATACATTTCCTTGGGCAAGGGAAACAAAAGAAAAAATAAACATATGGGACTACATCAAACTAAAAAGTTTTGCACAACAAAAGTAAACATCAACAAAACAAAAGACTACCTACTGAATGGGAGAATGTATTCACCAATAATATATCCCTTAAGAATTTAATATCCAAAATATGTAAGGAACTTAAACAACTCAACACCAAGAATGAACAACCCTATTAAAAAATGGGCAAAGGAACTGAATAGACACTTCTCTAAAGAGGACACACAGATGGTTGATAGACATATGAAAAGGTGCTCAATGTGGTTACAGAACAGACCCAAGGGCAGGTGAATGATATACTGTTACCAAATGGACCCCCACCTTGTGCTCCAGGGGTCCCCCCCTCCACCATACTAGGTTTGCCTTGCCTGCCACCAGGAAAAAACATCTCTCAGTGACAGACATTGGTGAAAAGGAAAGAAATTATTTATTTAAAAAGCTATACTGACTTAGAGTAATAATTTAATGTCTTCATTAAAGTACTAAAGTCCTTTAGAATACCCACAAATGCACACAGTCCTTCCTTCTCCCTCTGCCCAGTCTGGGGTACCATATCTCAGGAAAAGAAGTAGAAGTCTGTGGCTCAGGTAGCCCCTCAGTTCCTGGCACCATCACCTGTGTCGCCGCTACAATCTCCAGTTTGTCCAAAACCATGTGGCACCTTCTCATGGCCCACCAACAAGAGTCTTTTCACCCCTTTTCTTCCCAGCAAGCTTTCTCCCGCTTCCTAAACTATGTGGCAAGAGGGAGCACCCCAAAGCTGCTGGTCTGAACTTTCACCAAAGCCACATAATCCCCACCCTCCAGCATGGTTGCTGTGCCTGGGTTTAAAGCCCAGCGCCAATCTTCCTCTGCAGCCCCATTTCTGACTCCTCCCACAATCAGTTACACCTGCCAGAATTCCCGTACTTTTTTCCCCAGCCTTTCTTGGCTGCTATTTAATTGGGTCATTTTCTTATTGATGAGTTTTAATAGTTATTTGTATGTTTTGGACACCAGCCCTCTATTAGTTTGTAAGTCTGAGCAGTCATGGCCCCATGGCATGGAGCCAATAATCTCCAACCTCTCACACAGGCGTGCTGTAATCAGGGGGAGTTGCCTCCCAGTTATGTTCTGGGTGGAAGTCACTCCCATCCCCCTGACTCAAAGCATGGCCACAGTTATTTAACATATCCATGAAACCACACAAAACTTATAGATATGTTAAATGACCATGTATGAGGTTATTTGCAAAACTATTGCTATCCAAAACAACTTTCAATGCCCCTGCTCCGTGTGTCCCATCCTCCAGTTCAGACCTGTGGGGGTGAGGACATCCCATATATTTTAATATTTCCTGGACACCCTGAGTTCAGGACCACATTACAAATTCCTACTTGGGGTCCCCCTGGCTGAACCCTGTTACAATGTCACTAATCATAAGAGAAATGCACATTAAAACCACAATAAGATATCACCTCACAGCTGTCAGAATGGCTATCATCAATCAATCCACAAATGACAAGTGTTGGTGAGAATGTGTAGAAAAGGGAACCCTTATATACTGTTGGTGGGAATGCAGACCAGTGCAGCCACTGTGGAAAACAGTATGAAGTCCTCAACATATTAAAAATGAAACTGCCTTATGATCCAGTGATTCCACTTTTGAGACTATATCTGAACAAATCCAAAAGCACTGATTTGAAATAATATATGCACCCCTGTGTTCATTGTAGTGCTATTTACAATAGCCAAGATTTGGAAGCAGCCCAAGTGCCTGCCCATAAGTAGATGAGTGGACAAAAAGCTGTGATACATTTATACAATGGAATATTACTCAGCTATAAAAAAGAAGGAAATCTGACCTTTCATGACAGCATGGATAGACCTTGAGGGTATTATGCTAAGTGAAATAAGCCAGTGAGAAAAAGACAAATACCATATGATTTCACTTATACGTGGAATCTAATGAACAAAATAAATACTCATAGAAACAGAGAACAGGCTGACAGCTGTCAGAGGGGAGGGGATTATGGAGCTGGGTTAAATAGGTAAAGAGATTGGGAAAAAAATTAAAGGCGCAGACAACAGTATGGTGATTACCAGAGGGAAAGAAGGGTGGGGGCAGATAGAAGAGGATAAATGAGGGATAGCTGGTGATGGAAAGAGACTAGAATTTGGATGGTAAACACACTATATATAGATGATGTATTATAGAATTGTACACTTGAAACTTATATAATTCTATTAACCAATGTCACTCCAATAAATTCAATTAAAATGATCTGAAGAGAGACTATACAAAAAAGACATATAGATGGCTAATAAGCATATAAAATGTTCAACATAATAAGTCATTAGGAAGTTGCAAACTAAAGCACCAATCAGATTCTACTGCACACCTATTAGAATTTCCAAAATTCAAAATACTAACAACACAAAATGCTTGTGAGGATATGGAGCAACATGAACTCTCATTCACTGTTGGCGGAAATGCAAAATAGTACAGTAACTTTGAAAGACAGTTTGCAGGTTCTTACAGAACTAAACATACTGTTACCATATGACCCAGCAATCATTTTCCTTGGCATTTATCCAAAGGAGTTGAACACTTATGTTCACAGATACTTCACATGAATGTTCATAGCAGCTTTATTCATAATCAACAAAAACTGGAAGCAACCAAAATGTCTTTCAATAGGTGAATGGATAAATAAACCATGATACACCAGACAACATAATATCATTCCTCAATAAAAATAAATGCACTGTCAAATAATTAAAAGACACAGAGAAACTTTAAATGCATATTATTAAGTGAAAGAAGCCAATATTAAACTGTTATGTAGTGTACGATTCCAGCTTATATGATATTATGGAAAGGGCAAATCTATGGAGGCAGAAAAAACCCAGTGGTTGACATGGATTAGGGGGTTGAGCTAACAACAAAATAGGTGGAGTACAGGCGATTTTTAGGGTGATGGAAGAATTATATATGATCCTGTAAGGTAGATGCATGAGAAAGCTTTTGTCCAAACCCATACACTATACAACACAAGGAGGGAAACTTAATGTAAACTATGGACTTTGGTTAATAATAAGGTATCAGAAATCAATCTTGAGCTTCCGGCCAAGATGGAGGCATAGGTAGATGCACCTTGCCTCCTCGCACAACCAAGATAGGGACAACAACAATACAGAAACAAAATAACAACCAGAACTGGCAGAAAATTGGAGTGTATGGAAGTCAGACACCCAAGGAGTTAAAATTGCACACATTCATCCAGACCTGTAGGAGGGGCGGAGTCGGGCAGGGCCAGGGCAGCGGAGCGGAGAGCAAAGCAACAGGGGGCAGTGCACAGGACCACAGCAGGCAGACCCTGAGCGCACAAGCCCTGGTGGCTGGCGGGCCCCGGCTGGGGGTTGGAGACCCGCAGACCCAGAGAGGCGGCCATTGTGAGGCAAGGCACTGCACCCAACTCAGGGTCCCAGTGCTGGGAAATAGAGCTTTGGGTCACTGACTGAAATGGAAGGTCCCGCCTGGTGCACAGGCCCACCCACATGGGAATTGGCACCACAGGGGCCCAGTTGGCTCGCAGAGAGCAGCGGAGGGGTCTGGGGTCCTACAGAGAGCGGAGCAAGCACCATTGTTCCTTCTCGGACCCCACCCCCACATACAGCATCACAAACCAGCCACTGGGGTGCTCCGCCCTGGTGAACACCTAAGGCCACGCTCCTCACTACAGGTGCTCGACAAGACAAAAAAAAAAAAAAAAAAAAACAGCAAAGAGATGGCTCAAACAGGAGAACAATTAAAAGCTCCAGAAACCATCCTTTTAAGCAACCGAGAGATAGTCAACTTGTCAGATGCACAGTTCAAAGCACTGGTGATCAGGGAAGCTCACAGAATTGGTTGATTTTGGTCACAAACTAGATGTAAAAATGAAGGCTACTGTAAGTGAAATGAAGAAAAATTTACAGGGAACCAATA
>CM052552.1:37696824-37714855 GCA_028533065.1 Trachops cirrhosus | reverse complement strand
GTCAGCTGATATCTCAAAAGAGGCCTTGCAGGCAAGAAGGGGCTGGAAAGAAGTATTCCAAGTCATGAAAGACAAGGACCTGCATCCCAGATTGTTCTATCCAGCAAAGCTCTCATTTAGAATGGAAGGGCAGATCAAGTGCTTCTCAGATAAGGTCAAGTTAAAGGAGTTCATCATCACCAAGACCTTATTTTATGAAATGTTAAAGGGACTTTAACATTTAAAAGAAGAAAAGAAAACATATGTAGTAATATGACAGCAAACTCACAATTATGAACAACCACACCTGAAACAAAAACAAGAAGAAACTAAGCAAACAACTAGAACAGGAACAGAACCACAGAAATAGAGATCACATGGAGGGTTAGCAACAGGGGAGTGGGAGGAGGAGGGTGGGGAAAGGTATGAAGACTAAGTAGCAATGAAGGTAGATAGAAAATAGACAGGGAGAGGGCAAGAATAGTATGGGAAATGTAGAAGCTAAAGAACTTATGACACATGGACATGAACTAAAGGGGGGAATGTGGGTGGGAGAGGGGGTTCAGGGTGGAGGGGAATGAATGGGGGGTAATGGGACAACTGTAATAGCATAATCAATAAAATACAATAAAAATAATAATAAGGTATCAATATTTGCTTATCAATGGTAACAACTGTACCACAATAATGCAAGATATTAACGATAGATGAAACAGGGAGGGAGGTGACAGGGAACTGATATGGGGACTTTATCTTTTCAATTTTTCTTTAAGTCTAAAATTATTCTAAAACATAAAGACAATTCAATTTTTTCTTTTTAAATTGATTTTAAAGAAAGGAAGGGAAAGAGAGATAAACAGACAAAATAAACATTGACTTATGTTCCACCCATATATGCACTTATTGGTTGCTTCTTGTATGTGCCCTGACCAGGGCAACCTTGGCATATAGGGACAATGCTCCAACTAACTGAGCTACCTGTCCAGGGCCTATTTTTTCTAATATCTAGTTAAAAGGAGAGGTCAAAGTGAGACAAAATTGTCATAGAACATGTCATAAAATAAGTGAGGCTTTAGCTGGGTCCTACAGGGTATGTATGATTTCTGAAGTTAGAAAGGACAAGATATTTTGGATAGGATTGAGGCATGAAAAAGACTTGGAGGGCTCAACTTGAGAAGGAGCAGGGAATATAACAGAATAAATCAATGCAAAGACAACAGGCAGCAATTTGATGAATGCTAAAAGCCATGGCAAGGCTAGAATTGCTGAAGCATCATTTCAATATAAATATAGGCATGGAAGTGGACTTGACCAGGGCTGTGTCCTCGATACATATTCATTTCTTCAATAAATATTGAAATATTGTGCAAGCACCTACTATGTTCAAAACATTGTGTTGTAGTAGGCACTGGGGACAATTACTAACTAAAAGAAACAAAAATTTCTGTTCTCATTGAACTTACATTCCAGCAAGAGGAAACAGACAGAACTTGCCTTGGTCTTTTCAAGGAACAGCAAAGAAGCCAATATGGCTGGAATGGAATGAAGGAGAGAGGTAGAAGATGAGATAGAGGAGAAAATAGAGGCCAGTATGGGAAGGACATAGAGGCCAAAATAGATAAAGACTTAGAGTTTTACCCTAAGACATTCAGGAACAATTAGAGGGTTTTGAGTGGCAAAGTGACTTGATTAACACCTGAGTTAGGTCACTGTCTCTTCTGTGTTGAGAATAGAATAATAGTGGCTGCAGGTAGACCAGAGAGGTTGGTACCATAGCACAGATAAGAGATGATGGGGGCTCAAACCATAGTTTTAGCAGTTCAACTAATGAGAAATAAATTGCAGACTCTAAAAGGGTTTGCTGATGGATTAGATGTGTGAGACAAAGACAGGGTCAAAATGAGTCAGTTTTAGGCCTGAGCAAGTAAGTCAAAGAAGGAGTTGCCAGTGACTGAGAGAAAGAAAAAATATGGAAGAACAGGCTCACAAGCAGGGATGTGCCCATGTCTGAATTCAGTGGAGCTGTCTTACAAGGGGGCATTTCAAGAGCTAAAGATTAGAGAGACTGAGATGCAAAGTTAAGTGGGGAAGACCAAGTCACAGTACATACAGGTACCAAGGATAAGCATGTTGATTCAACAAACAGTTCCTAAAATCAACCACTTTGTATGTGCCAGTGACACAAAGGTAAATAAGACATCTTTCCTGCCCAGAAGGAAAACACAATCCAATGAGGAAAACAGAAATATAAAAAAATGATTCCAGTATGTTAAGCATCATAGTAGAGATATTCAACATTTCCTGAGTCTCTGCTATATCAAGCAGTATGGTGATGAAGCAGGGGTTAAGACTAAAGCTCTATAAGAGCACAAAAGAGATTCTTGCAAAAATGTTTGTAAAGACAAGGGTTTTCGCCATGGTGTGACATCAGGGAGTTAGTAACCTAGACACCCATCCCTAGGAAAATGTATCAGTAAAAACTATGGAATATTCAGCAGCAGTTAGAAGTGAAAAACCAGGTAATAATCCACAGCGATGTGGATTATTAGCTCAAGGACACAGTGTTGAGTGGAAACAATAGGAAACAGATTTACAGTATAATATCTCTGTAAATGTAAAAGGCATACATAAAACACTGCATGTCTTAAATTATCAAGGATATGTATCAAACAAATCGCAGTTTGTATCTAGAAAAATAATGAGAGTGGAGAATGGAAAAGTCAAGGAAAGATAATATTAACAACAAAATAATATAAATAAGAGAAGGACCTTGCAGGGACTGATGATGACAATGTGCTGAGAATTGAAGAGCAAAGTTAACCCACCTCTCTGCACCTGAGGTAAAATAATGAGCTAACAGGAATCCAGCTGATAACTCTAAGGCGGAGGGTATTTCTGGGGGACCAGGAAGGGCGAGGAGAAACAGGAAGTCATGAATGTATTAAAGTGCCAGGGAACAGCACCCGGTTTAGTGGGGTTTGTGGTTGTGAAAAGCTGATAATCCTTGGGTAAAGTGAACACATCCTACACTTGGAAAGTATTATCATTCTCATTGATCTGTCCCCTTTTATACCATTGGGGTTAAAGATCATGCTGTGCTCCCATTCAGCCTATTGTAAGATTTTCTTTCAGTCCTGTCTAGGTCTACATCTCATGACTACTCCAAAAACCCTAGTCCAATGAGTCATTCCTGTTTACTATGGACTCAAGGAATGTAGCCCTTGATCCACTGCTTTTAAAGTAACAGTGCTACTCTGGCTAGGAATGGGGTAGGAAAGAAACTGGAGGTTGAAGGATGCTTCTCATTCTGGGGCACCTGCCTGGGACTGTTCACCTTGTTGCCACCAACTCAGTGCTGCCAGTTCACTCTCACTGGTCATATTCCAGGTGGAGTCTATTTCAGCTCTGATCACCGCCCCCCACGCTGGATCCTGTCCCACTATCATAAGTGTACCTATCCTTCATAGCTCTTATCACAGTTGCAATTTCACATTCACGTTTCTGATCATTTGATTTATGTCCATGTAGACGCCTGGGATCCAAGTTCAATCCTGACAGTCTTTTTCTTCTTTTTTTCTTCACCAAGGTTTCATTAGCACTTAGTACAGTGCCTGGCATATGACAGAGGCTCAATAACATCTCAGTTGGATACAAGCCTTCCAAGAGAAACCTAGGTTAAGGTGGATACAATTACACTGCAGAAGCAAGGAGAAAGTTGAGGTTTGTTTTTCTGTGGAGGGGAAGGGGAAAGAGCTGCAAGGAAACAAGTGCATGGATCCCTATGCGTCACATGACTGCTATAAAAATTGTCCCCCTCACTCTTTGGTACAGGGTGGGCATAAGGAAAATAGTAGGGAAATAAATTGATCAACTGTACGTAAATTAACAAATGTTTAACACATTCTCTCTCTCTCTTTTTTTTTGGTATGTCAAGTAAAACTATGAAACTAAATCGATGGAAGGAAAGAATATGAGTCAGTGCTGGGTCTGCGGAAGGACTAACATTTCCAGAGGTCCAGACACAATCCATGACCCCTCAGAGGACACAGGATGTATCCACAGGGCATCCTAAAATATCTTGGGGAGGGACGGCGTTACTCTCACTGCTTGTAAGAATCACAAAAGCCTGGGTCACTTTGGTTGCCACTGTTACTAGTTCATAGTCTTCAATATAACTCCTCACTTTTATTCCTGTTCCCACACTCCACCTCCACCTCAATTAGACTCGGCCTCACTTACAAAACAACAAAAATCCTCCAAACGAAGCCAGCTAGAACTCTGAGAAGTGAATGCACAGGATCGCTCGGGCAGGCCACTTCCCACACCTCCTTTTGCCCTCCTACAAGAATGGGCACTGTAGCCTTCGCTAGGGGACGCCAGGCGGCCGGACCTCCACCAGCCGTACAACCTGTCGGCGACCTTCTCGCCTTCCCGCGTTCCTCCGGGTGAGAGCTCCCGAGCCCGCGCGCCTAAAGTAGGGCCCGGCCTCCCCACCCCACCAGATTCTGAGGAGAGCGCACGCGTGCGCTCCAGGACTTGAGAGGAGAGAGGGGGCGGGGCTGAGGGGGGGGCCCAAAGCCTTGGGGGTGGGGCGGCGTCCATCACATGACGTGGTTTCACTGTTTACACGCGGATCGGCCAGAGGAATTGGCCTCAGCTAGGCGTTCTGCTCCGTTTCGGTTTCACTTCCGGTGAAGGGTAGTCTCAGAGCTGGCGGTGAGCCGACGTTTGGAGCAGGAGGTGGCGGTGGCGGCAGCGGCGGCTGGGCCTTGAGCTCCCGCAGCCCACCTCTCCTGGGCGGGCTCCTGGCGCCAGCAGGGCTGTCGAGAAGATGGAGGAGCTGGTGGTGGAAGTGCGGGGCTCCAATGGTGCTTTCTACAAGGTACTTCGGTCTAGGGCAGGCCCCATCTTCTCTCTTTCCCTCCCTTTTCTTGTCGGCCTCGGTGGGAGGCAGGCCTGCGGCCCTGTTCCCCAGCGCTGCGCCAGGGGAGGCAGGGCGCGCTAGGCGGGATGTTGTTTGGGAGGGAAGAACCAGACTTGGGGCCTGTAGGAAGCCACTGGAGCCCCTCTTCTTCCTGCTAGAGGCCCTGGGTCCTACCAGAATGAGAAGCGGGCAAGAAGGAGAGGGTAACCTTTCGGGGGCCGAGACCCGCCAGATAGGGCTGGGGATAGTCGAGGGCCAGCTGCAGGTTGGAGATCCATGCAAGAAGGGCCCCTGTTGGCTTGAAGTGACTGCGAGGGCTCATTTGTCTTTTTCTAAATATCCTCTCCCAGTGGTATCCGGGCCCGACGTGTGGGTAGTTGCTTAGGAGCGGGGTCGCATCTGTCGCCGCCTCCTGCCTTGCAAAGAGGGTTTGAGATCTCCTTTGGCTTCTTTTTCTGTCCAGCATTGGGACTTCCGAGAGCTCCACTGTTTTGGTCAAGGCGTGTGAAGAAAGGGTAGTAAGAAGCTGTAGTCAATATCACATTACAATGGCAACTGATTTTTAGTGGCTTCTCTTTATGTATTTCAGACATTTTAGATCGAAAAGTTGCAGGAAGACCCTGACAAATTTGAGTAATGCATTAAAGAAGTTGGTATTCTCGAATATTTTTGTACCTCCCTTGTTATAAGATATGGGGAAATTCAGGAATAAAGATGCTTCAGCTTGTAAAACCATTAGCAACTTTGATACTTAAAAAACAAATTTTTAACCCTTCAAAGACCTGAATATATGCCATGAAACTTCAGATAAATCAACTGAATGTTATTACTGGGGAATTTTTTTAAGTGAGTGAAAATAATTGTTTTCTGCTCCCAAGTACTTAACTGTCTGCTCTGAATGTGCAGTGTTGCGGTGGACTATTGTTGAAGTTTTAAATAGGCCTGATGGTTTTACTCTGTTTTTCTTTTATAAGTTATACCACTACATATCAACTAATATCTTACATTTTCAAAAGAAGATTAAAAATATTTTGATGTATCAGTAGTGCATTTGTTGGTACACACTAACTCTGGATCTGGTAATCTGTAAATTATTGTAGTTCCTGTTCAGTGCTCCTCTATAACTTCTGCAAGTAGTATCTCACCTTACTACATTCTTGGCAATAGAAGGTGTGTATGTCAGGAACCATGGAAATTAGCTGTTGCCATTGTCCAACAAGATTTTTAAATTTGTTATAGAAGAACTTAAATGTTTCATAAGAGACTGGGTTGGCTGAAGGAAAATAAACAATTGACTTAACTCTGTGTTTACCAATTTTACTGAAAGTATTTGGAGATCAATATATTTCATAAGTGAGTCAAGTATATAAGCTGTTCCACAATTTTGGCAAAAAGATTGAACCTTTTGCTATAAAAGGATGAAGAAATAACCCAGCATTTATGTTTGTTTTTAAGTCTCACCAACATAAATTTTTTTCCCTTGACCCTGCTGTCAAAATTTTGGTTGCATTTATTTTGGTGATCCTTAATTTCTGCTAGTTTGTTTAGAATTATTCTAGTTCCGAGATTGGTAGTTTTTTTTGTTTGTTTGTTTGTTTTACCTACCAGATTTGCGGCGCTAAGTATTAATAAATAACAGCAGGGGCTAATGGTTGCACAGTACTCCAACCTTGATAATTAGTTTAGATTGGATGCCACTCTTTGTCTTGTAGTGGAGTTTGCTTGCTGTAGAGCGCAAATAGCACATCCTGTTCTTGAAGGATTTATCTGCCTCTTCCAGCAACCTATGCTTTGTTCCCATGATTTTGCTTGCAAAGTGATTGAAATATAAGAAATGCTATCAATCCCTCTGCTTGTTGTTTAACAAAGTTGCTTAATTTGAAGTTAAATAAAAAGTATATGTTGTCCTGTACTTTCCTGAGGGGAAATATGAACAAATGTGTGTAAATAAATTGCTGTTATATTTATTTAATTAGGTTTATTTTTAAAAAAAGAAACCTCAAATGGTCTGTATTGGTGAAAAAATAGTTTCTATAATGAAAAAGGTTTGAACTTTTATAGGACTCATTGCTATGAGTTACAAAAGTAAAGCAAAACTGAATTAAGTTGCTTGTCCAGTGGGAATTGGCTGACAAGATGGAAAATAAAGACCAATAACAAATGAACTATAGTGGCAAAATGATAGAAAAGTCTTTAAAAACTAAACAACTCGAACGACTTCAGTGTAATTGAATTCACACTTTGAATTGTCTAACAGAACCACGATATTGCAAGGGACAATTCTCT
The DNA here is from genome assembly GCA_028533065.1 of Trachops cirrhosus. NCBI lineage: Eukaryota > Metazoa > Chordata > Mammalia > Chiroptera > Phyllostomidae > Trachops > Trachops cirrhosus. Next base: position 37,707,666 of record CM052552.1, on the reverse strand, counting down.
ATCTTCTGGGCCCATGATACAGTGTTGCCATACACACTGGATAGAGTATATACTGGGAACAGTTGAGTTCTTTTTCTAAAAAAGAAGCTCAGATTGAAGAATTAACAGAACCATGAAGCCTAAACCCTAACATTGTAACGGCTCATTTCTGTTTTTCACTCTGGTGTTTGTTCTTAAAAACTGCGAAGTTGGAATTACTAATTATCAAACTCTACTACTATTATGCTTAGGTATTTGACTTAGAAAAAATTAGTCACAAGTACATTTTATAGAGCCTTATGTTATTTAAAACATGAAGGCACTTGAATTATACCTAGCAAAATCTTTTCAAAGCAGCTTCTAAATGAGTAATGCTGAAATAAGTTCTTTATTCTAGGGGCATCTGCCTAAAATAGTACAGTGGGGGTTTTATTGTTGTCGTTGATTTTTTTTGGCCTCAGTTATATGTTTGTTGAGAATGGTAATGAATTAACTCCATTTTAGATGTAGAATGAATGTCATTACAATATAAATGTACTAATATATCTCAAGATTCCTCGGCTTTGTATACTAGTATGAACATTACTAAAGAAGGGTAAGTCGTATGTTAGAAACATAAGATACAATACCTTGCCCTGGCCAGTGTGGCTCAGTTGGGTGTGGTCCCGCAAACTGAAAAGTTGCCAATTCAATTCCTAGTCAGTCCACATGCCTGGGTCACAGGTTCAGTCCATGGTTGGGATGTGTACTGAAGGCAACCAATCAATGTTTCTCTCTCACATTCTTTCTCCTTCCCTCCCCCTCTCTCTAAAATAAAAAATAAAATTCAATTTTAAAAAACAATACAAAAATTTTTGTTTTCTGAAAATATACTGACTTGTATGTAATGTGGTATAAATATATTACATCTTTATTGTTAGATTATATTTTAGTATATTTTATGTTTTTAAATTTGGTATCTGAGGTTGGACTTTAATTTGGTGAGTAGTAATATGGAACTACCAGCTACATATGAGAAAATCTACAATCGAGGAAATTTTTAAATGTAGACATAAGTAGTCCAAAATGTCATATCAACTACATAGCCTGCTAGAAATCACTGTTTTACTCAACTTCTATAAGGCACTGTTCATGTTTCCTCTGAAGTCATTAGACCTAACTTTGCATACAGGTGATATTCTATACTTTGAGGAAGTGCATTATTCAGGTCAACCACATGTTTTTTCTTCCCAGATTCTAAATAACCTTTTTAGTGTTTAGTACATTTGTGGAAGCATTATTTTTCCCCTTCTAAAGTATGCATTTTCCAAGTTCATACCCAAACATTCTGAAAATCTCCAGATAATTAAACACAGAATTCAGTGATATACCGCTGGCTGCGTTGTTCATTTGGTTGAAGTGTTGTCCCATGCACCAAAAGGTTGAGGGTTTGATCCCCATCTGGGCACATATCTAGGTAGCAGATTCAGTTCTTGGTCAGGGTGGTACAAGAGGCTGATCCATGTTTTTCTTACATTGATGTTTATCTCTCCCCCTTCCTGTCTCCCTAAAAAAATTAATAAACATATCCTTGGGTGAAGATTTAATTAAAAAAAAATTCAGTGATACAGCCCTGACTGGGGTGGCTCAGTGGATTGAGCACCAGGGTGCAAAACAATGGGTCACTGGTTCAATTCCCCGTCAGGACACATGCCTGGGTTGCAGGCCAGGTCCCCAGTAGGTGGTGCGCGTGAGGCAACCACACAGTGATGTTTCCCTCCCTCTATTTCTCCCTCCTTTCCCCTATCTCTGTAAAAATAAATAAGATCTTTTAAAAAATTCAGTGATGTAATAACTAGGTTTCTCATTCCTGCCCACTATGGGAATGTGCTTCCCGAGATGATTACAATCATGATTATCATAGCTATTAACAGGTGCTGAGAGCTTTCTAGGTACCAGGCACTGTTATAGGCACATTCCCACATCCTGAGGTACTGTCATTATTCCCATTTTATAGATGAGTACATAGGTAGATGTACAGACAGATTAGGTAAGCGACTTACTATGGTATGTCAGCTAGTAAGGATCAGATCCCTGATTTGAGATCAGGTAGTCTGATTTCCTGAAATGATGAAATTTAGCTTGAAGAAATGAGTTGGATTTGATTTCCTGCCCATTTTCGGCTTCATTGTAATCTTTGATTGCATTTATTGTATCACTTCCTTAGCATTCTATAAGTGCAGTTGCAGTTATGTTGCCATTTTTTACTGTTGGTACAATGATGTGAAATGTAATAAAATGGTTAACTAATGTATTAGCCTCCTTTTTATTTTTTTAAAGATTCTATTTATTTTTAGAGAGGGGGAAGGGAGGGAAAGAGGGAGGAAGAGAAGGAGAGAAACATTGTGTGGTTGCCTCTCACACACCCACTATTGGGGACCTGGTCTGCAACACAGGCATGTGCCCTGACTGGGAATTGATTACTGGCGACCCTGTGGTTCGCAGGCCAGTGCTCAATCCACTGAGCCACACCAGCCAGGGCTCAGCTTGCTTTTTATTAACTCTTGCACCTGGACATATATTACACTGTAATTCTTCATATGAATGCCTATTAAGGAAAAGTAAAGTTAGAAATCTTTGACCCTGCTATGAAATTGACTTTTGTTATATTGGGAGCACATAAGAACTGAAGTATTCAAAAGTTAGGATACATACACACAGGAAAATTAATAATCCTTTTAATGTTCTCTCTGTACTTGTGTGTTGTTTTTGGTTCAGGTTGAACCAGAAAGATTCTATTTTCCTCAAAATTTGTGGTAAATGCCCAGGTGAAGTCAGGTATTCCTAGATACGCAATGTACTTGGAAGGGCTGTTGATGAAGTTTATTGTGCATTTCCATTTTCATTGTTCATTCCCTTACTTTGTTAGTTCCCACATACAGAGGGTGACAAAGCAATAACTCACTTTATATATGAGGTCTTGGGTTTGAATCATATTTTATCCCATATGTCTATTCTCTATATCTTACAGTTTTTTGAAGGATTATTTTGCAATGCTCTTAAGTTTTCTCTAATGAGAATAATCATTGCACTATGTGTACAGTGTTCAGTGATAATGTAGTGGTTGTGTTTTTTATTGGTGGTCAGGGGCTTATGATGAAATTTCTCTACATGGCAGCCTCTCTTGTGATCAGTGATTCATATCTGTGAGAGAGTTTACTATAAACTGATGTGACATAGTAGAGGAGGAAGAGTTGACCCAAAAAGGGATGGATTTTCTTCTTCTTTTCATCAATCTGGTAATGTAATGTTTGAATTGGATTTCTAGTCATTACACATTTTGGTAAGTATGGTTTTTCTGATTGCCTTTTTGGGCCAATTACCAATAAGTTGGGAATCTCATAATTACTTTTGATGTCCTGTTTATTCCCCCAGATAAGGAACCTGTGTCTGTGTTTAGCTGCACTTTAGCACCTTTCTAAGACCCCAAAGATTTTCATTACATTTTCCTTTCTCAGAGTCTAAATAACGTTTCTGTATTTAGTATCTTTGAGGAAACAGTAATTTCTTTTTATATCTCAATTTTTTAATCTTTTTAAAAATGTGGTTTTATTGAGATATAACTTTCTCAAATGCAAGAGCCTTTATGGTTCTGTATTTTTTATAAAATATGCCCCTCTCTGCTTTATCTCTGTTATTTAATGCCAGCTATGTGCCAGGCATTCTGCTAGGCAGTGGACATGTCTGATTTCATTATAGCAACCTTAGAATGTAGGTCCAGTCCCCCTGTATCCATTCATTACCTGCAGATGAGGAATCTGAGGACCAAAGACCACTTCTTGGAGAGCCCCATAGCTGTGCTGTGGAAAACCAAATTTTGAACTTAGGTCTCATTCACAGCACAATTCTTAACCACTAAGATTATCGACTGTTAGAAGAAGAGCCCTAGCTCTCATTCAGTACAGCTTCCTTTGTGTATTCATTCAAACCCTTTCAATTTGCTTTCTTTGGTAACCTCTCAGAAGTCCTCTCCCCCAAACCACTTGACTGTCTTCTCCCCAAATGCCAACTTTGCTTGCTATAGATAGGTAGGGATCACAACAAAATGTAGTTCTCCAAGTTGGTGATGGGTGGGGTGATAGTGCTCTGGAAGTGGTCAGGAATGGAGAGTATGAATGTTGGGGTAATGGAGGGGCTGAGAACAAAGGAAGGGTATTGGAGAAAGTATAATAGGAAATAGGAAGTTGGGACCCTTGTTGGAAGTGACAGCTTAGTAAAAGGCCTTTAGAAGTCATGGGAGACGGTTGTTCTTGGTGTAAGGACAGGTCAGAAGAAACCAATGAGTTTTTTTTATTCCACTTATTACAACAACAATGAGAAGGTATTACGTGCCTTCTGTATTTATTTAATATGCACTCACCAAAAAAAGACTGATTTTCGAGCAGCCATGCAAACATGCAGTACAGATAGGCCTCATTTACTTAAAGGCAGTGGCCCTGGTAGGCTGTGATGATTACTTAAACCATTTCTGACACTATGTCCAGAATTGCTTTCAGATCCTTTGAAAGCTTTTTTTGTTTGTTTAGTTTAAATAGTCACAAGAGTTGCAGATCTTCCTCCTTTGAGGGAATGTTTGATTTAGGAAATGGACAAATGTGGTGAATGAGTATGATTAAACTGTGCAGTAACTTCTTGGCAAATAAAAAAATATAGCACTGAAGTTATGAGACTAATTTTCAGAGTACTTTTAAGGTTATTTTGAAAACAGTCCCCAGCATCTGTAAATATTTTAAATCAGTGTCATCCAGTGGAATTTTCTAAGATAATGGAAATAGTTTCTACTTGCACTGTCCACTACAGTAGGCACTAAGCCATGTGTGGCTAGGAGGCACTTGAAATGGGGCAAGTATAAGTGGGAGATTGATTTTTAATTTATTTAATTTAATTAATTTAAATATAGTCACATATGACCAGTGGCTGCTTTGGTGGACAGCACAGTTTTACACAAAGGCAATAGTATTGGTAAGATACCTGATTTAACAACAGTAGTTCTTCACCCAGCTGTAACAAGGTTCTCTTAGCTAGCTAGTGGACTTTGACATCTGTGGAGTCTCAAGTATGGATTGAAAACAGTACATGTATTGATTGAAAAAAACCTGTGTGTAAGTGGACCCATGCAGTTAAAATCTATGCTTTTTTTATTAAAGATTTTATTTATTTTTAGAGAGAGGGAAAGGGAGAGAGGGAGAGAAACATCAATGTGTGGTTGCCCCTCCTGCATCCCCTATTGGCGACCGGTCTGCAACCCAGGCATGTGCCCTGACTGGGAATCAAACTGGCAACCCTTTGCTTTGCAGTCCAGGGCTCAATCCACTGAACCACACCAGCCAGGGCTAAAGTCTATGTTGTTTAAGGGTCAACTGTACTTCCAAGACGTGCAAACACAACTTTAACAAGGATGAAGATGGAAGCAATATCCCTTCTTGGTGAATAAGAGATCACCTCCTAATAAGAGTTTTGATTTTAGTTCTTATCCCACCCATCAAAAGCAGATAGTTAATTTGGTATTAGCGTCATGTGAATAGAGAAAAGTGGGGAAGAGGGGTCTGTTCTTCCCATTTTCCATAATTTTGGGGACTTACTTTATAAATCTAAGACCGACCACTTCCTGCAGTTTTAACTCAGAATCAAGCCATTGTGCTCCTGAAATAATAGAGGGAAAAGAACCCCTTAAAACACTGAGGCCTTGAACCCTTATGAAATCTAGCATATCCTGAAAAGTCATGATCAATCTTAGAGTTCTCAAAATACGCTGTAGAAATTGTTCATAATTTAAATATAGCAGGGTAAACATAAGCAAGATCAAAATAATAGGAAGAAAATGTGGATCCCCCCGCCCCCGCCTTAAACCGGCAACTATAAACCTTTATATACATGTTTAAGTTAGAAATAATAATTTAGCCATGTTGGCTATAGCAGAGCACCTAGATTCCATTTTAAGTCCACCTTGGACTCACAAGAAAACTTCCTTTAGCATAGCTTTGCATTTATTATTTTTAAACATAATTGCAGGGGTTTGGTGTCTCTATTTATATATCTTCAATATAAATGTTTTCCAGGGCCCTGCCTCACTTACCATTATTTTTGTTAGGAGCAGCTAATTAATATTTGCCTGATAAGTTTTAATTTTGTATATTTGGTTATTTCAGTTTTTTAAAAAATATTCTAACTTCCATCCTTTGAAGACATATTCATTTATCGAGACATTTGCATTGAATCACTTGTTTTGCACATTTATTGTGTACCTACTGTATACCAGAAATTGTGCCAGTTAGTGAGGATACAGATGTTAAAGAATGGTCTTAATCTAAGCTAGTTATGTTCCCAATATCCAAAGTAATCAGGGTTTACCGATATGTTTTCTTCTAAGATTTTCACAGTTCTTTCTTTTTAAATTTTTATTGTTCAAGTACACTTGTCTCCATTTCCCTCCACTACTTTCTCATGCCCCACTCACACTAACCTCCTACACTCAATCCTGCCCTCCTTTGGCTTTGTCCATGGGTCCTTTATACATGTTCCTTCATGGCCCTTCCTCCCCTTTATCTTACTCCCCTTTGACTCTGGTTATTGTCAGTTCTTTATTTCAATGCCTGTGGTTTTATTTTACTTGCTTCTTTGATTCGTTGATTAGGTTCCACTTATAGGTGAGATCGTATGGTATTTGTCTTTCACCAAGTGGCTATTTCACTTAGCATGATAACTCTCCAGTTCCATCCATGCTGTCGTGAAGGGTAGGAGTTCCTTCTTTCTTTCTACTGCGTAGTATTTCATCATGTAAATGTACCACAGTTTTCTGATGCACTCATTTACTGATGGGCACTTAGGTTGCTTCCAGCACTTGGCTTTAATAAATTCTGCTGTAATGAAGATTGGGGTATATAGGTTCTTTTGAATTGGTGTTTCAGGATTCTTAGTATAATCCCAGCAGTGGAATTGCCGAGACAAAAGGAGTTCCATTTTCAGTTATTTGAGGGAATTCCATACTATTTTTCACAGTGGTTGCACCAGTCTGCATTCCCACCAACAGTGCACTAGGGTTCCCTTTTCTCCACATCCTTGTCAGCACTTGTTGTTTGTTGTTTTATTTATGATGGCCATTCTGACCAGTGTGAAGGGGTGTCTCATTGTGATTTTAATTTGCATCTCTCTAATGGCTAGAGATGCTGAGCTTTGTTTCATATGTCTCTGTGCCCTCTGTATGTCCTCCTTGAAGAAGTACCTGTTCAGGTCTTTGCCCATTTTTTAATTGGATTGTTTGTCTTCCTGGAGTGGAGTCATGTGAATTTTTTATGTATATTGGAGATCAAACACCTGTCTGAGGTATCATTGGCAAATATGTTTTCCCATACGGTTGATTCCCTTTTCACTTCATTGATGTTTTCTTTAGCTGTACTGAAGCTTTTAATTTTGATGCAGTCCCATTTGTTTATTCTTTCCTTTATGTCCCTTGCTGTAGGGACACATTGAAGAAAATATTGCTGCATGGAATATCTGAGATTTCCCTGCCCATGTTCTCCTCTAGGACTTTTATGGTGTCACAACTTATATTTAAGTCTTTTATCCATCTTGAGTTTATTTTGGTGTATGATGTAAGTTTGTGATCGAATCTCATTTTTTTTGCGTATACTGTATTTTTCGGACTGTAAGACGCATCCCCCCAAATTTGGGGGTGGGGTGGGGGTGCGTCTTATAGTCCAAATGTGGCTTTACCTTTACATTGGTGAAATATTATGTTATTTATGTTATTAAATATTTCACCACATTTTTTGCTTCAATTTTTTTTTCCTATTTTCCTCTAAAACCTAGGTGCATCTTTTGGTCCGAAAAATAAAGGTTGCTCTCCAGCTCTCCCAACACCATTTGTTTAAGAGGCTATTTTTACTCCATTTTATGCTTCTGCCTACTTTGCAGCATATAAATTGACCATAAAAACATGGGTTTATTTCTGGGCTCTCTATTCTGTTCTATTAATCTATGCACCTGTTCTCATGCCAGGACCAGACTGTTTTGATTACTGTGTCCTTGTAATACAGTTTGAGCTCAGGTATTGTGAACCCTCCTACTTTGTCCTTCTCAGAATTGCTTAAGCTATCCAGGGACATTTATGGTTGCATATAAACTTCTGAAATTTTTTTTTCATATCTGTGAAATATGTCCTTGGCATTTTAATAGGAATTGCCTTGAATCTACAAACTTCTTTGGGTAGTATGGACATTTCGATTATGTTAACTCTTCCAGTCCATGAACATGGTATATGCTTCCATTTATTTGTGTCTTCCTTAATTTCTTTTTTCACTGTTGTGTAGTTTTCTGAGGACAGGTCTTTTATTTCTTTTGTTAGCTTTATTCCTAGGTAATTTATTTTCCTTGTTGCTATAGCAAATGGGATGTTTTTCCTGATTTCTGTTTCTGATATTTTGTTGTTGGTGTACAAAAATGTCTTTGATTTCTAAATATTGACTTTGTATCCCACTGTTTTCCCAGATTCGCTTATTACGTTGAGTACTTTTTTGGTGGAGTTCATAGGGTTTTTAATGTATTCTGTCGTGTCACCTGCAAACAATAACACTTTTCCTTACTCCTTTCCATTTTGGATGCCTTTTATTTCTTTTTCTTGTCTGATTGCTGTGGCTAGGACTTCCAATACTATGTTGAATAGAAGTGGTGAGAGTGGACATCCTTGTTTTGTTCATCTTAGTGGGAAATCTTTTAGTTTTTGCCTCTTAAGTATGATGTTGGCTGTAGGTTTCTCATATATGGCCCTTATTATGTTGTGGAATGCTCCCTCTGCTCCTACTTTGCTGAGTCTTTTCATCATAAATGGACGCTGTACCTTTTAAAGTGGTTTTTCTGCATCTATTGATATGATCATGTGGTTTTTGTCTTTCCTTTTGTTTATGTGATGTATTATATTTATTGATTTGTGAATATTGGACCATCCTTGCATCCCTGGGATCAGTGCCACTTGATCATGTTGTATGAGCTTTTTAATGTATTGCTGGATATGATTTACCAATAATTTGCTGAGAATTTTAGCATCTAGGTTCATTAGTGATATTGACGTGTAGTTTTCTTTCTTTGTTGTGTCTTTATCTGGTTTGGGGATTAGGATGATGCTGGCTTCATAAAAAGAGTTTGGGAGTCTTCCATCTTTTTGGATTTTTTGGAATAGTCTGAGAAGGATAGGTATTAGCTTTTTATTAAATGTTCTGTGAAATTCTTCTGTGAAACCATCTGTTCTAGAGTTTTGTGTACTGGGAGTTTTTTTAATTACTGCTTCAATTTCACCAGCTATTATCAGTCTGGTCCTTCTTCCTGCATCTTCTTGATTCAATTTTGGAAGATTGCGTTTCTCTAGAAATTTGTCCATTTCACCTAGGTTTTCAAATTTTGTGGCAAATAGTTGTTTGTACTAATTTCTTGCAATCCTTTGTATTTCTGTGATAACAGTTATAATCTCTCCTCTTCCATTTCTGATTTTATTTATTTGGGTACTGTTTTTTCCTTGATGTGTTAAAGGCTTGTAGAGTTTTTTTTGTTTTTTTGTTTTTTTGTCTTATCAAAGAACCAGCTCCTGGATTTATTGATCCCTTGAGTTGTTCTTTTAGTCTCTATGTCATTTAATTCTGCTCTCATACTGATTATTTCCTTCCTTCTACTAGCTCTGGGCTTTGTTTGTTGTTTTTCCTCCAGTTCTAGTAGATGTAGGGTTAGGTTGCTTATTTGAAATGTATCTTTCTTTTTTAGATAGACATGTATTGCTGTGAACTTCGCTCTCAGGTCTTCCTTCTCTGTGTCCCATAGGTTTTGGACTATTGTGTGTTCATTCTCATTTGTTTCCAGAAACTTTTGATTTCTTCCTTTATCTCATTTTGAAACCATTGATTGTTTAATAGCATGCTTTTCAGTCTTCATGAGTCTGAATGTTATTGTGTTTTTTTCCTTGAGGGTTTTTTTAGTTTCAAGCCCTTGTGGTCTGAGAAAATGCTTGAAATGATTTGAATTTTCTTGAATTTGTGAGACTTGTTTTGTGTCCTAGCATATGGTCTGTCTTTGAAAATGTTCCATGTGCATTAGAAAAGAGTGTATATTTTACTTCTTTGGGATGAAAGCTTCTATATATTTGTGTCAGTAAAGTCCATTAGATCTAATGCATTGTTCAGTTCCACAGTATCCTCGTTGATGCTGTGTTGAAAGATCTATGGATTGTTGACAGTGGGGTGACAACATCCTCTTCTATAATTTTGTTGCTATCTATATCTTTCTTGATGTCCTCCAAGAATTTCCTTATATATTCAAATGCTCCAATGTTGGCTGCATATATGTTTACTATATGTATGTCTTCTTTTTTTAAATATATTTTATTGATTATGCTATTACAGTTGTCCCATTACCCCCCATTCATTCCCCTCCACCCTGAACCCTCTCTCCCACCAACATTCCCCCCCTTTAGTTCATGTCCATGTGTCATAAGTTCTTTAGCTTCTACATTTCCCCTACTATTCTTGCCCTCCCCCTATTTTCTGTCTACCATATATGCTACTTATTCTCTGTACCTTTTCCCCCTCTCTCCTCCTTCCACTCCCCTGTGGCTAACCCTCCATGTGATCTCCATTTCTGTGGTTCTGTCCCTGTTCTAGTCGTTTGCTTAGTTTCTTTTTGTTTTTGTTTCAGGTGTGGTTGTTCATAATTGTGAGTTTGCTGTCATTTTACTATACATGTTTTTTATCTTCTTTTCCTTAAATAAGTCCCTTTAACATTTCATAAAATAAGGTCTTGGTGATGATGAACTCCTTTAACTTGACCTTATCTGAGAAGCAC